>JAODUP010000999.1:0-127500 GCA_025642065.1 Paralvinella palmiformis | reverse complement strand
GACGATCGTTCTGTAGCGGAAGTGCTTCAATTTCCTCTCTCCGGAGAGTCGCGTTCTCATTTGAGGAGAGCGATTCGGTTTGGTCACATGACTTCGACGTCGAAGTAACGCCCGCCATGTTGAGTTTCCTCGGATTGTATGAGCTGTGAATAACAGAACATTTATGACGTCATGACAAGTTGTTGTTATTGTTGTTGGTTTTTGTCGTTGTTGTTGTTGTTGTCGTTGTCATCATCTTCGTTGCCATGGTTGTCAACAGTGACGTAATAACATTTAAATCTAGATCGCTCTAATATAAACCTAATTTGTATTATCATAATATTATTACTGCTAGAACTACTACTACTACTAATAATTATTATTGTTATTATTATTACTATTATTATTATTGAGTAGTAAATTGAAACAAATAAATCAGGATTTGAACCTCGATCCTACATATGTGTGATCAACCACGCTATCAGTCGTGCCACTCTGTTATGGAAGAGTTTCTCAATCACTCAAACATAGAGGCTGTGCCGAATAAGCGACAGCCTGAGGATTCTCCCCGAACAACAAAAACATGATATAGATCAAAAGACAGGACTAATCTAGCTTTATATATATAATATAATTTATGGCAATCATTATTAGAACACACGTTGTGTACTCTCCAGGTTTGTGTGTATTAGGAGTAAGTAAACTTATTTGATCATATACACACTAATGATATACGTACTATAATATCGCTGTAATAGACACATATATATTGGTTATCGAGTGATAAAGTCTCTCCTAAAATGATTGTTTTCACGCATGCACAAACACACACGCGCGAGCGCGCGCGCACTTAGACACATATACCCTGGGCAGTTATATAGTTTGTATGGTAGAAGCTTCCCGTAACATCAAGTTGGATATATCCTTGTTTTATTGTCTTGGTATAAATTATTTAAAGTAATCGTTTAATATTATATATATATATGGTTTTGGTTTTTCGGGGAGAATCCCCAGGCTGTCCCTTAATCAGCACAGCCTCTATGTTGGAGTGGTTGAGAAACTCCTCCCCCACCACTCACAGGGGAGCAGTACGGAAAGATGGACCCGAAATAACCTGAGGGTGGTCACTGCCAGAGTGGTTTACGTCCTCAGGGTTTTTTAACGTCCCCCTTTATTTTTAATAATTCAGTGGAGACGGCAGCGCCATTTAACGTGGTCAGCCACCCACGATGTAGTGAGCCGAGAAATTAATCCCGAAAAGTTTCGACCTACGGGGTTCGAACCTGACCGTTGGCACCAAGTGCCGGGTGCTTAACCCCTAGGCCACCGGAGCTCACTATTTTATATATATATATATATATATATATATCCACTCACGCCGTCACTCACTCACTCATCTTCAGAATGTGTGTGTGTGTGTGTGTGTGTGTGCGTGTCCAAAAGGCTGTCACGTGATGTTGTTTATAGGATGTTCAGTCTTCTGATTCGTTGATTTTATACAAAGGAGGCAAGATGGGGGAGCTACGTGTCTTGTGTATTAACTACTGTGTGTGTGTATGTGTGTGTGTGGGGGGGGGGGTGCATTAAGTTTCAGATAGCAGGAGCTGAATGTGGCTTAATCATGGTTTTAGACTCCGTTATATCTTTCCAGAAAAAAATCTTATTTCTCTCTCTCTCTCTCTCTCTCTCTCTATATATATATATATATATATATATCATTTACTGAATTACTAAAGGTAATAGCAGAGGTAGCTTGAATACAGCTCTCTCCGAGGAGAGCTTGAGGTTTCACTTCGACTTTTTTACAGATCGTGACGAAATATAAAGTTATGTTCTTTGAATAACACTCACATTCATTGATTCAGCGGGACATTTTGGTACACGAGGTCGCTCACCATAACACTAATAAACGAGAATTTAATAGGCAACAACTTAACAACACAAACATCGGTTCACCATCTTGGCCGCCTGTTGTTTGATTATATGGCACTGAAAATATAACTACGAATACACCGTCGCGTAAAATAATGTTCCATACTACAATTTAAAAATTTAAGCACAACTTAACAATATAAGCCTATGACTGTCCTTATGGTTTATAATCCCAGTACAAGCCGTAAAATTAATTATATTGTGGAGATCAATTAACACGTGGTCCTACAATCGCGCTCTAAATGTTTTGCCGGAGGGTGTATTTATTTAGGAAATCAACGCCGCCATCATGCGCATACGCACGGTGAAATTCCGTAATGATGGCGGTATGCGAACACAGTTTTTGAAAAGATAAATTGATCAATTTCTTGTCTTTAATGATATCGTATCGGTGCCGAAAGTGTGCCAATTGGATTCTGTATACTAAAATAATTACTTGAAATCAAAAGCTGCCAAGTCGTTCGGGAAATTCGAAGTGCCACCTCGCCAAACGTGTGTATTGGCCCTACTCAGAACAGGGCCATACATTGGCTATTGCAGAGGAAAAACGAGAACTATTTTATCGGCAGAGTAATCTCACTATTACTGGATATTGTTGGCTAATTGAACGTATATAAAGCCACACGGGCAGTAATAATATGGCGTAGTAATATACAAGACTTTTTGCCGAATTGCTAATATTAATAATAAATGATGCACGCAGACACCCTGGAATTACGACTTAACGCACTGGGATTGACAACTGCTTCCGAAATGTATATAGTTTTTAATCACACACACACACACAACTGGTCAGATATTATGCGTCTGAACATGAAAAGCCTTTTCTCGGAAACTTATTCCTATGATGAATCGTCCATAACTCATAATAATGATAAAAGACACTATGCCAGTGCCTTATCGCACACTACTAAACATACCTACTTCAATCGCGAACTACAGTCTATCATTGGTTAAAAACCTATCAATATTATTCAATCATTAATAAGTTTACAGCCTTCCTTATACACGAATATAATATGTTTATATCGGAATAAACATACACATTTTTGAGGTGCCAGTTTGTTCATGTGGCTGGCTACGTTAACATTTAGAACATTAATTGTTGCTGAAACTGTTACAAGAACTCTGTTTATATCTGGATACCGCTCATACGGAATATAGAATGGCGATCTGGAGTTCAGGATTTTACCAATGTATTTACCTAATTTATTTGATCCCGGGCTAGTTTGTGTTTAAAACATTACAGGATGTTACTTCTGATTACATCTTTTGGGCGAGAATCCTTTTGCTGGAAACGGCACTTGTCATATCGAGTCTAGATCTGTGCCTCTTGAATCCACGTGTGCATTGACTGATGAAAGAAAAAGCTGGTTTCACTATTAGTAATATCGTTTAGGATCAAACTGGTAGCGAGGGATTGGACGCAGATTCCTACTACTTGAGTTCAAATATCGGTTTGGGTATATCTGAAAGGTGTTTCATCTTTCATTTCACCTCTTGACCTTTGGAGGTCGCTTGGTAAGCAGTAACACTTATATAATTTTATGCACCTGGATCACGCGATCATACCTCGGATTCTCGGATTAGCTCATGGAAAGCTCGTAGACCCGTAAAAGTCGGCTTTGTTGTCCGTTTCTGGATCTTCTCTATCTCTCGACAGTTTGTTATAGATGACATTACCATATTCCAGGTGTCTGGATACTGTATCATGTCTGAAAATCGTAGCTTCATCCAGATATGTGAAAGTAGTTTTGACGAGGACTAAGATGCTGAAAGTTTTGATAATTATCTGCTTCTATTGTCTACGTTAGAATTTTAGTTCTACCACGCAAATTAACTGTAACACACACATACACAAATATATATATATATATATATATACCCTCTTTCTTATATCACACGTAGAGAAAATACCCACCAAAACAAATTCCCACATCCGGATTTATTTCCAAATTAAATTTCTTCGAGCATAAATTAATCTTGTAGTTGTATTATGTTAGCATTTCGTTCACTCATTTTACTGTCAAATGGAGTCAGCCTAAAAGACAACACAAAGTTCAATAAAAACAAGTTGTCGTAGTCTAATAAGGTGTCCCTGGTGGTGTTATAATTCTGGATACGAAGAAGATCACGTGATATGTGTTGTGATGTGAAAGCAAACTTTGCAAAGACTGTTTATAACAAGATGTTTTACTTCGCGTTTTAACATGGGGCGCCATTTTAAATTCAAGGAGGGCAGCGCCTCTGGCGACCGGGGCCAGGTTCTCACGGACAGCTCTCTTCGTTAACATGGCGCCGCTCTCGGTTGCGGTAACAGAACAAGTATACACAAATAAAGACATTTCTTTCGTTTCCCGAAAGAAAAAGAAAACTAATGTAAAATTATGTATGATCTGGGTTTTTTTTATAAATAAAGGATATTTTAAAATAAGTGTAACAATTTGAAGTAGACACGCCCCTACCTGACATGAGCCAAGCAGTAGGTCCAAGCAAGCTCTATCTAGATATATATTTGTTTCAGACAAAATCTTATTAAAGGAGGAGTATATTTATTTTGTTATTGTTAATAATATAATTAGACTTACAAAATTACATCACTATAATCAGATAATATTTCGTTAATTACAGTAAGTAGCTGATTATTTACACGATCATCTGCATCCATATTTATTTTTAAATGCAAGCAATTGGTACTTATTAATATATATGGACTTCTATATAAACCACTGGTTATAATTTAAATGTCATGAAATGACTGATTAAATACCGCAAATACTGGTAAAATCATTCACTTTGTTATTTTTGCTATTGACAGAAATAAAAGCTGGGTTATTAATTGTCGTCGTTCAGATGTATGATGAGGAATGATGTAAATTACTTGAATAGTATTTGTAGAATATGTGATATGCACTTCACTGAAACGGAATTGGTAAACCAAACAAGAGATAAACTTGTTTAGAATGCTATTCCAACTATTGTATGTATCAAACCCAACCCATCTACTGAAATCAAAGAGGAAAGTATCAACAGATAGGAAACTTATACAAGAGACAGGGCCAGCTGTGATGGTAATTAATATTTATTAATATTAAAAGTCCATAAAACATATTACAAATTGATGTTTTAAAATTAATTAAATAAAAAACAAGGCATCAAACCCATGAATTTTGTCAGCCCATTTCATATCTTAATACAAACAAGTATTACCAGCACCTGAATTAGTTCCTGAATTTTGCATAATGTCATGTGCTTTAATTGGTACCTCTATTCATAACTTAAATGAATATCAAATCAAATTCTTTAAACACCTTGAAAAAAAGGAAAACATGTGTTTACATATTGTGTGTTCTATGCTGATGAGATACCATGTAAACAGGCCAATACAGATTTAATGGTGTTGGATGTGGTAGATGATTTTGAGTTATCTGTCACGGTAGTCAATGTTGTGTCTTACATCTTGGGTATATTCTGAGAAAATATATGCTTCAATCCAAGTGCTTAGATTATTTAAGAATGCTGACTGACACCAGAAAGGGTGTATAAACACAATGAAAAAACAGCTTTTGGTTCTTTGTATTTTTCCAATTTTGTTTGAACGGGTGGAAAGGGTGTTTTAAATAAATATTCACAAGTTATGGTTTTGAAAGGCATTTTGTCCAGATTATTGAAATCTGTATACATGACATAGTTCTTGCAAGGGTGTTAATGCTGTGTCAAAAGCATAGAGATGGTGAGTACATAAAATATATTGCAAAGTTGTATGTTAGGTGCCACCTACATTATTATTTCAAAACATGGAAGGCTCAAATTGGAGGGAGGGCATCGACAGTTTAACCTTAAATAGTTCACTGATATGGAATAAATGTCATAGTTTTTGTAGTAGTGGTTGTTTAGAGATATGAACCAGTTTTGGCTATTCTGTGCATTTTATAACAGATGACAGGTTGTAGCTGTAGATGAGCCAGTGGCACAATATATTTGATGCTGCTTATTGTATCCCCTGTACTAAAGTACTAATTTCCCTATCTCTAAAATGTTAGACACAAACATTGTTACTATTCGATGTGTATTCTTTGCATGTTCTCAGCTAGACAGGCCTATATTGGCCTATATTAATGATGCGTAAACTCAAACTGAACTTCTAAATTGTTTTAATTAATATATGATAAACGGACATGATGAATATACAGTGGAAAGTTTGTAATGAATTGTGTAATGGTTAGTTTATAATAGCTGTATATATGTATATATCCAAATAAATAAAAATTGATGGACGATGGCATGACCCTTGATTGTTTTGTGATAATTGACATGATGAAAAACAGGTTTATGCATATATCTCATACATATATATATATATATATATATATATATATATAATTGCTTTCGTTAAAGAAATTGTGAAAAATACACCTTAAAGACAGAAAAGAAAATAGGCTGTGAAATTACCTCAACCACGTTCAATTATTTTCTGATTGTAGGCTGTGAAGTGAGTTAATTCTTTATTTACTGTTTCAGAGCTTTGCTTTTTCGATATCATGTGTGCACAATTAAACTGTTAATTAACAAGAGAGTATGTGCTCCTGTAACATGTAATACTAGTATTGACAATTCATTTCAACCATGCGGCAAACATGTACACGATCGCATGTGTACAACCAGCGAGCTTTTGTTTATATGAGAAGTGTATCCGTCCGCTTGGTGCGCTACTGGTTCAAAATCCAAAATGGTGTAACAAGAGTAACGCCTGTTGACCTAAAAGGTCAATGGTAACGCCTCTCTATATTTAAGCTCCCTGTGGAAAGTACGCCTGTGATACACATTGGATAACCGTGCATCACACTGCTGCTACAGCGAATATCAAACACGTGACCTAGCTCTAATTATTGCGATGCTGGATACTGTAGCTAAAGGTCGACGGTACTTAGTTATCAACAACAGTTGGCATGGTAACGACGCCATAATCTAAATGTTAACATATAATAATTAGAAGATTTTATGTGTTACGCTTCTGTGGTACCGATGCGAAGTGAAAGATGAAACACCCTTCAGACTTGACCACGGTGGTTGAGATATGTGGCCAACCGCGCTACCAATTATACCATAAAGGTGTTTTATAAATTATATCGTAATTTATTATAGTAAAATTAATTACGATATACCAAAGCCTGGGAAATTAAATCCATAATATAATATAATATAATGTAATATAATATATCTGGAATGTTATGTTTTCACGATGATGAATAATGTCACATTTTTCGGTAAGAGAGGGGAAGGAATTAGTCAAACTCAGCCGACAGGTGAACGTTTGTAGTGTAAGCAGAGTTAATAATGTCGGGTCAGGTACGTAAAGCATTTGGATGTGTTCCAGGTGAACAGCACATCCAGTACTCGTACTCGGGGAGTACTCTCGTGACTGTACTTGCAGCTCGACGAGTACCAATGACTAAAGAAATTAAATAGAAGGATCTGCTGGATGACATCGTCAACAAGAAGACAGTCTGTTCCAGAGATTACCATATTGAGTCTGTATCACAGACATTCTACAGAACAATGGAAACTATCCTGATATAACTGGATCCAATTAACACATGAATGTTTAGTTTAATTATCTAAGCAGCCCTGTTTATAGCTATTTTTCAATTGCTGTATCTTTCTTCAAAGCAATACTATATAAACTTATAACCCAATTGTCACTGTCTTCAAAGATCAGTTTTTACAACGGGCAGGCGTCATGAAGCGACTATTATTAAAACTATTTAGCTTAATTGCTATTAAAAGACTGACATCTGCCCTGAAGCAGACCGTATTAACGCGTCATAGCTTCCGTACTGTTTGAAGTATGTTATCATTTTAAACTGACCTAACGTCTGCTGTTCTAACTATTGTAGTTCTTAAATGTTATTATGACAAGCAGATTACAGCTAATCTTGAATGCCATAATATAAACTGGACATAACTGGACCTAGGAAAGATAATTCTATTCCCACATACAACCAAGGTGAATTATATATACAAGTACATTTGTTATATAAAACACACCAACCACAACGAACTGTGTCCAATGCCACCGCTCGAGATGCGATGCAGTGTTTCTATTCCTGAGTCAGGAGTACTTATAATGCTTTAATAGCGTACTGCGCCTGCTACAGTCATTTAAATGCTGTATAACCAGGCCAAACATCTAAACGGCGTGCCTCCAAAGAAGCAAATAGTACATGGAATATACAGCTCTAGATCAACTTTTCTTGAATGCATGGACCGGGAAATATGGTCTCCACGCACAGAAAACGGAACTTTCTCAACCGCAGCATAATATGCCTTGTGATATTTGATGGAGGGTCAAATACCTCATAAACATACAAATCCAATAAATACTATGACCTATTCGTCACTATTACATCAACTTCTAGTAGAAGTGTGTGTGTGTGTGTGTTTTAGGGTACATAGTAAGAGGCAACAGGCACAGAGCATCAACATATCTAAACATCCTTCGAAACCTACTTCCATAAATCTAAATACAACTATACATTCATTAATCTAAAAATAAAATGTTCCATACCTCCACATATTGATAGAATGTGTGCGTATACGTAAGCATGTGTCTGATCTACTCATCAGCCTGTAGGAACCAGCTAATTCGCTTTTCGTACGCGACAAATATGTTACGCCCACAGGAAAGCGGCTACATGCAGGCTACGTACAAAAAGCGGAAGCACGTAAAAACATACCATTTGATACCACAGCTCGCAACAAACAACACGTGCGTGTGGTTCAATGGTGACTTGCTACATACATATCATAAACTATTTTGACACCACAGTTTACATTCAACAGTAATTTTCTGTGGTCCAAAAGAAACCTGTTTATAAAGCATTTCGACACATCAGATGCTCACCTTAGCTTTATTCTGTGTTCGAATAACTCCTACCTATATGAACCATGTATATCGATACACGCCCGACTAGTTTGGCGTCGAAGTTCTTCTCTAACCTAAGTGAAAAATTAAGCATTTTATATACCCTCAGCGTGTTAACAAACATTACAGTTTATTTATAACAAAGAGAATGTACACTTACATAACAGGAGATTAAACGCAGTATCACGAGGTCTAAAACGATTTAATCAACGAAATAAAAGTAAACGCGAAATTTATAAAGAAGAATCAACTTGTCGTGATAAGATCAATTCGATGATACGGGAACTACCGCCAGATGACAACAAATTAGGAGCGACGGACGAGATAAAGAGACACCCAAACTACGAAGACACTGAAAAGACATTAGTTTTGATAACCGTCATCTGCCCGGGTTTATGCCACATCTGGCTCTAAATCGGGAAACATATCGGGTAACTGCTAAAACACGGAACAGCGTGGAAGTGGGTGGAACAAAGCGAGATCAATGTGTAATTAGATCAATGCTCTAACTGACATACAAAGAGGTATCAGCGCATCTTCATCCTAGAAGAATATGCCACTAACCAAGGTCTACAGAGATACTTCTAATGATGGGCTACGGATGTTACGAGTAGATAAGTAAAATTGATTACCTGTCACTTATAAAGCATGATAGTGAGCACGCTCAATTAGAAAATTAATAGATTAATATCCTGTTTCTAGGTGAAATATTATATAATTTTATCTATAATGACGAGACAATGTATTGAAACGGACAATAGACTAACACCAACGGCACAAGTTGAATATTGGCAAATGTTATATAACATATAACACTGGAATTAACATTATCAGATGTGATATAATACTGGAGTTAACATTATCAGATATGATATAACACTGGATTTAACATTGTCAGATGTGATATAATACTGGAGTTAACATTATCAGATATGATATAACACTGGAGTTAACATTATCAGATGTGATATAACACTGGAGTTAACATTGTCAGATGTGATATAATACTGGAGTTAACATTTTCAGATGTGAAATAAAACTGGAGTTAACATTATCAGGTGTGATATAATACTGGAGTTAACATTATCAGATGTGATATAACACTGGGGTTAACATTATCAGATGTGATATAACACTGGGATTAAATTATCAGATGTGATATAACACTGGATTTGAAACTATCAGATGTGGTATAACACTGGATTTAACATTATCAGATGTGATATAACACTGGAGTTAACATTGTCAGATGTGATATAATACTGGAGTTAACATTTTCAGATGTGAAATAAAACTGGAGTTAACATTATCAGATGTGATATAACACTGGATTTAACATTGTCAGATGTGATATAATACTGGAGTTAACATTTTCAGATGTGAAATAATACTGGAGTTAATATTTACAGATGTGATATAATACTGGATATTAACTGGTAATCAGACCCAGAGTAAACTACTCCAAAGGTAAAGTGACAAGCAACAAACATCGACAATTCACGTAAGGGTTACTCCGTTGAGGAAACTCGTGTCACTGAGTGACTGCTGTATATGACCATCATAGAATAGGGATACCGAGAAAGGTAATATAGCGTGACAAAAGGGAAACAGATACCAGGATGAAGATCAAAGGAAGACAGTCAATATGACAACTTTATGAATGATTTCTCAATTATAGATCGAGTCATAACAAAGTGGAGACGTATCGCGTTTATGACATCCTTGAGGTGGGAGGAGAAGGGGGGACACTTCAAATCGGCCATAAGAATAGATAGATAGATAACAATAGATAAATGAAGATGGTAAAGCTCGTCATTACCCTGTACTGACCAAATATGATTGACAATATTGAGTCGTCAATCGGTAGATGTGTCATCCAGTACGAAAATATAACGTTCGTCTCTATCACGACGCAACATACCGGTCACGTGATGGACGGAAATAACGTAAAGATAACCGGTTATGACGTCCCATGACAACTTGGACGGAAATAGCAACATATCTACTACACACGTCGAAAAAATATATGGCTACTCAAGCGTTACGCCTGAAACTGTCGTGAATTATTAAGGTCGATGGGAAGTCGTCGAGAAAATCGAACCTCATCCTAATTTATATATATATATATATATATATATATATATATATATATATATATATATATTATACAGAGTGAGATGGTAGGCAGAGATAGAGAGAGAGAGAGAGAGAGAGAGAGAGAGAGAGAAGGATATATAGATAGATAGCTAGATAGCTTAACAGCTTGATTGATTGATTGGTTGATTTGTTGATTGATTGATTGATTGATTGATTGATACACACATATATACGGAGAGAGACGGGAGAGATACAGAGAGAGAGAGAGAGAGAGAGAGAGAGAGAGAGAAGTCCATCCAAAATATTCCTATAAACTACATCTTAAAATGACTATTACAACAAATAAAGCAAACATAATTAATCATATCAGTGCCGTATCAGTCTAACTGTACAGGATCAGTCGGCAAATCATGGGAATATCTTCACATGGGATCAGTCACCGAATAATAATGGGAAATCATTACGTGGGCTCAGTCGCCAACTAAGATGGAGTATATTAAACAGACGATAACGAATCCCACTTCGGCAGAATATCTGATAATATCGAGAGGTGGAACAAAGGTATGCCTCCAAGTGCGTTGAATTTGTGAGCGTAGCGCCAATATGGCTTTATTTACGATTATAACGGAATGTACATAAAATATTTGGGCAAAAAAGGGGAAAAGATACAAGTACAAAATATATTATCTGCCCTCATACATCGTGATTTTTTGACAATCTACGCAAATCTTTTAGTAACCATAATAAATCAGTTTTAATAAGACGATGTGTTTGTGAAGATGTACTGGAAAATGGCGCCCGAAAACAAATCATTATTACAAGTAGACCTCGTGTTGACGCAACCTTTCTTGATCTTTTATGTTGTCTTTGGTAATTTAAGGATATTATTAATATTTACAGCCAATTGCATATATATATATATATATATATATATATATATATTTTGGGGGTGTATTTTATGTGTCCTGTTAATCGAATATTGTTTTAATCGCAGCTTATAAATCACAGTTAACGTAAACACACGGCAGTCAGCATTCAATAGAAACCATCAATTATCGCTCACTTACGACAATAAGCCGAAGACGTCACACTGACGTAATGTCGATCATTCTCTATGTTATGAACCTTCCTCTACGTGTTCGGTGTTTATAATTAGTCCCCCGTGTCCTTTTGGATGACTCATGGGGGGACTGCAAGGAGGCTGGACGAAATGATATCAGTCACTCACATACTCACTCATTCAGTCAGTCACTAACTAACTAACTCATCCAGTCATTCGCTTACTTACTAACTCACTCACTCACTAACTCAAGCAGTCATTCATTCACTCACTAATTCCCTGAATGAATGATTTACTGACGAACTGACTGACTGAATGGATGAATGAATTAATTAATTACTTACTCACTGAATTACTGACTGACTGACTTACTCAATTCCTCACTCACTCACTAATTAGCTAATCCACTCATTCACTCACTCACTGATCCACTGAGTGACTGATTCCCAGACTAACTGACTGACTGACTGGCTGGCTGGCTCTCTCGCTCACTCACTCACTCACTCACTCACTCACTCACTAACTCACTTTTCACATAATGGTCTATATAATCAATACATCATACTGTCCGTGATATCCATGATCCTCAGGTGTTAAGTGATTCGATTAATCCTGATAGAAAATATATAGAACTAGCTTGTTATGGATATGGAGTCCTGGATAACAATTTGGTCATGGATCTAAAATAAACCAATTTGTTTAATTTGTAGAAGAAGAGAATAGAATGGGATAAAATATATTTATTGTGGAAACAAATATCAAATATATATAATTACAGATGTTCGATACGAGGAAATCGAACTTTATACATTTACACGAAAGACGCATCGACGCAGAACGTCCAAATAACAAACCTCCACGTTTTGGGTTCGAATCTAACTCCTGGCACTATTTTAGTGCGGTTTAATAGCCCATACAGATGCGCCTCGACCATATGTGACCTGTACTGAAGTTAAATAACTCCACACCACGTGATTCAACTCATAACTTTTTTTTCTGTTTATTATATAAATATATTGTAAATATGTAATAGTGGTATTTTTCGAATTAGTCGAATTATTTTGATTTAATGTCGTGCTATCTTTGACAAATTTATTTTACTAATTTTTAATGTCGTTGAGCATAATTTATTATTTTGATATTATTTATGTTCTAAGTCGTTCAGGAAATTTACTATTCGTACGTCAAGTAGTTTTACACTAAGACTAAGATATTTTAAATATGTTAACACACACACAAACACACACACACACACACACACACACATATATATATATATATATATATATATATATATATATATTGTACTATATCAGGTAGTTTTTTTAAACAATTTGTTATATGCGAAGAATATAATTTAAGACAAATCAACGCCAAATGAAATCACAGACGTCCAGATCCGTTGATGGGCATTTCCTAAAAGTTAGTTTCATATATGCACATATGCATATTTATATGCATAACAGTTTATACAAATTACGAAGGAAAGACATCGCAATGGGGGTATATAAATGGGAGTTTGTTTTATTGTGCTACCGAAAGTTGATCTCTGGATTCAAAGTCCGGATAAGCCATTTACCCACGGAATTGGGTCAAATTAGTCACGATTATTAATTAGTTATTAAGAAAGAGTTGACGTCGAAGGTATGACGTCATCAATGCCGGCGTTTTCTATTTGTCACAATCTACGGTGCGTGATGAACTCTCGATTTTTCTCAAACCGACTTGGAATGACGATAACAGGAAATAATTGTCGAGAGTGGATATCAGAAAGTTTAATACCAACATAATGTCTCTGTTCGTGTTATAATGTTGATCTTAAATGTTTGGACAGTTTGTTATAATATAATATTTTTGCAATTTTTAAATGTCCGATAACTTTATTGGTCACATTATGTTTAAGTTTTATCATTATGTGACATTGGCTGAGAGTAGTCACATAAATCACAGTCTGTGGATATATGATGACTAGAATAGGACAAATAGGGCGCCCCCAAGACCTAACTGGTGACGCGTTTGGTCACAGATCTATAGCACCTGGGTTCTAACCCCGGCCTGGCTAGGTCATAAGGGTGTTTCATCTTTCACTTTGCCTCATTACCTTTGTGGGTCCTCTGCCCTATTTAGCCTACAATGTGTACAAAATGGCCACAAAACATCAGACATTTATATTTAGAGAAGGATCACATGTTGCAAGATTTCATCAGTTTTTAAGTCTCACCTGTTCATGGTGTTCTGTTTTAGGGTATTGAATATCTATCGTTAATTATTTCAATCAAAGTGCTTATCTACCTAGTACTGGAAAATGTGTTCGGTCGGCAGAGTGGTTAGAGTACCGAGCTACAAACCCCCAGGTTCTGGGTTTAAATCCAGCTTATGCCTGTGTTTGAGTCATTTTTTATCTTAGTAATTACCCCTTTATTATTGTTATTATTACTATTTTTATTGTTGTTGTTGTTATTATTATTATTATTAGTAGTAGTAGTAGTAGTATTATTATAACTAATACAGAAATACATGTTTATCAATTTATCCTTTTTTATATTATTGTTTTAATACCTGACTTAGCAGACCATCTGTGTTATCAGACTACCTAACTAAACAGATGGTTATCGATTCCCAAGTAGTTTATAAAGTTAAAACAAGCGACTCACTAAAACTAGAAGGACCACTTTCTGTCGTCTTTTAGCACAGGTGGTGTGTTAGAGTAGGTTTATTATTGTTAGATCACTAAATGGGCTCTAACCAATGTGCTTTAGTGATCCTGTTCCAGCAGAGAACCATGTTCAGGCAGTAATCCGCTTCTTCTGGTGCTAAATTGAATAAAGAAACAACTATGGCGACGGAACACTCGGTATTTGTACACCAAAACTCTTGAATAATTTACAGGAAAGTGTGTAGCTTTAAATTTAAATCGAAGGCGTATCTGCTTTCCCATCGAATGGAATGGTCCTATACACCGTTTCCAGTGATATGCCTGCCATCTGACGGCAGATATACGAACTATAAGTGAAGAGCAGTAAACTTGTAGCAAACAGGGCCAGACTGATATGATTATAAGCGCATACTCAGAACGTTCGTAATATTGCCGTAACACACACACACACACACACACATATATATATATATATATATATATATATATATATATAGAGAGAGAGAGAGAGAGAGAGAGAGACTGTCAACAGTAAAAGTGTGTGAGTCGTGAAGTATTAAACTTACAAACTCAAAAACGCACCATGACACTGAATAGCATCATTTATGCCGATGTATCTTTGAATTTCACATACTCATCCATCCATTAATCTATCCACCCATCTATCAATCAATCCACCCACCCATCCATCTATCCATCCTTTCATTCATCCATCCACCCATCCATTCATCCATATATTCATACATCCATCCATCTCCCCATCCATCTATCAATCCATCCATCCATCCATCCATCTATCTATCAATCCATCCATCCATCTATCCATCTATCCATCTATCCATCTATCCATCTATCAATCCATCCATCCATCCTTCCATCTATGCATTTAAACTTAAACCTGATGAAAAGACCAATTAGTTAGCTATTATCAAGGAGGATTTTGGCGTGAAAATTTATTATGTTATATTAATTTAGTAATGTACATTGCAAGTGATAATAACAACAACAACGCTGGCTCACACACACACATAAACACACACACACATACATACATACCTTTTCTCCGTATCATACAAACATACTATCACTATCAGCGAAGATCAATATTATATTGTCATTACCACAAAATACAGACTTTTCGTCATCTCAACGGCTTTTATAATACGACAACAATCAAAACAGTGATAACACAATTATATTGTGTATATAAAACATAAGTCATATTTAACCCTCTACGTCTCACTGAGACTGTAATCCGGGTACGTCATTGGTTGTCGTGTTCGAGATAATAGTTATCGAATATTTAATCATTTATCATGCCATTCTGGTCGGTATCTAGAGAATCCTCTCATCACAACAACAGAGTTGTTTATAGGTAATGACGATGATTGATGTTTTACGGCCATTTTTGAGCACGTAGTAGGCTAAATGGGCCGAGCGACCTCCAAATGTAAGGAGGCGAAGTCAGAGACGAAACAACCTTCAGATATGCCCACGCCGAGATTCGAACACGGGTGGTAGTAATTTGTGGTCCAACACCCTACCGCTAGACCACGGAGGCGCCCATAGTTGTGTATTGGAATCTGAGATATATCCAACTCGAGTAAGCTTTGAGATATCTTACTATGATGGATTGTACGAGTGTGTGAGTGTTTGGAAATATAATATTCTAAAAAGTAACATTGACATAACTGAAAATGGCGGGTTCGGTACTGGGAACTACGGGCTAAAGTTACGATTATTACGTTAATCGATAGCGCCCTGGCCGGAAATGAAAATCGGCGTTTTATGACACGTACCAGATACCCCTGTGGGCGTTGGGAAATGGTCTAAGAGTTGTCATATAGAGGTCAATAGAACCAATACCAGAAACCATGATTGGATTTCTGGCGAACGATTGGGACGGTGACTAATGGCATCTACTCCGTGACAGATAAAATCATCATCTGAGTACACACACTTTGTATTAGTGGCAAGAGAGAAAAGAAATCACAGACACACACACGCACGTGCGCACGCGCACACTCATACACACGTGGATAGGTTACATTTTCTGCGGGTGGAGACAGTATGTTTCCAGTTGAAGCCGTTCTAATGAAACTGTTGGCCTAAAACCGTACATCCCGGGTATTATTTGTGTCTTTGGGGGGACGTCGGTTAGATGTTTATCCCAGAAATCCAGCATTTAAATGACTGTATCAGGCACAGTACGCTCTTAAAGCATTATAAGTACTTCTGACTCGGGAATAGAAACATTGTACCACAGCTCTAATGGTGGTATTGGTCACAGCTCAAATGCGTTTTATATAACAACTTTAGTTGCGTGTGTATTTGTTTGTGTGTGTGTGTGTCTCTCTTTCTTCTCTCTCTCTCTCTCTCTCTTATATATATATATATATATATATATATATATGTGCGTGTGTGTGTGTGTGTGTTACTTTAGTAGTATATGATAATAGAATTATCTTCATAATATTTATGTTGTTAATAGGAATTTAAAAAAATTATTATAATCATTTCTTATACATAACTGCTTTATATAGCGGAAATTAGGCCTGGCTTGAAAATGTTAAACATAGTATAGTTTTTATAGCACCGAGGCTATGACGTCATAACTATCCACTTTACCGCAAACTTCAACGTTTAAATACAACAGTCAACGTTTTAACGATTGACGTTTCACGACATCTGACCGCTGATTCAGCTGATCTTTGAAGACGGTACCAATAGATTATAAAGTTGATAAATTGTCGCTTTGACGAAAAACACAACAATTGAATGAAGATGACAAAGATAGCTAGGTGACATAAATTCTGGCATTAAACAATAGCCGATTGACAGGGATCCATGCTTCAAACTGATGATGATAATTGATGTTTTACGGCCACTTTTGTGCACATGGTAGGCTAAATGGGCCGAGCGACCTCCAAATGTAATGAAGCTAAGTCGAAGATGAAAACCCTTCAGATATGGCCATGCCGAGATTCGAACTCGGGTGGTACGGAGCTGTGATTCAACGCGCGACCAGTTAGACCTCGGAGGCTTCCTCAAACTTGAAGAAGAACAAGTTCACTTTAAACATCCTCTGTATCTTGGCATGGGCCTCATCATGAAAGGTTTCAGTTTCCTAGTGAATTTAAATTTTTGAATCTAGATTATCTGTGCTGGTGCGCTATTCGACACCACTAAAACACATACACGCACACGCACAAAGAGATCATGCAAAATCCGAAAGAAAACAGATTATCCAGAGTCAAAATAGATCAGGGTTAACATTGGGCGGCCGCGTTAAAACATGGAATTGAAAAAGCAGGAATCACGACAAGAAAAGAATATCCCAAACTACTGGATGCAACAACTGTCAGCCGTTTTACATTCAAAACGAAGCCAATGCGAGCCCGTCTACAGCCAATCCGCTTCCTCCTACTGTTTGGCTACAAGTTATTCGCTGATTGGCTAGTCGTGTCAGAACAACATGGCGGCCATATTAAGCAAATCGGCCACAGATTTCTCGTCTCTTCCCCGTTCGATTATATTCCTTCTTGAGCAAGAGAAGAAGCCAAAGAGGAGAAAAAGCTTTCCTACATCCAGAAGGAAGTCATTTATTTTAATATGGCTACTTATAGTTCGATAAGAACTGGCCATTGACAAATCAGCAGCCAGCCCATTCTGACCTAATTAGGGAACAATTAGAAGAAGGCTTCAGACAAGTGGCTCCATCTATCAAACCGAATTCGAACTTTTCTGTACATGCCTATATAGGGTGTTGATAAGGTGATTTGATGTCAGAAGCACGAATAATATAATATTGAATGTTGGCTTCGTAATATGACAGAAAAGGAGGAATAATGCATTTATTTATGAATTATTCATTCATTCATTCATTCAATATTTATTTGTATCTGCTTATCAATATGGCCAGTTTCACTCGTATTATTCAATTTTTTCTATACATCAAAATGTTAGAAAATGGTGTATTCTCTAAATGGGAGGCATTGAATCTAGTCACATGATAGCCACGGGGTGGTTGGTGGCGCCTTCTATGTGTGGCAGCCAAAACAGCGGATGCTGCCGTTATTTATTCAATTGTCGAATGTCGTATTATTAATGAATTCGCAGATTGAGATAATCTTGTTTGTCAATCATCCGTATCGCTATCTATTTCATTTTATAGCGCATCCACAATAGATCACGAGCTCTTGGTACGGTCAAGGCCATGTAGCACTTGGTCTTCGATCGTAATTTAGCGATACATCCGGTCTGTTGTGTGTGTGCAATAGTGCATAATCTTATCTACGTGTTCGAGTATATATATATATATATATATATATATATATATATATATATATATACAAATGTGCACTCTAACATATATATATATATATATATATATGTGTGTGTGTGTGTGTGTGTGTTGTGTGTGTTTGTTTGTTTTAGCTATATGTGTATAATATACGTACGCTATATATGTGTGTGTGTGTGTGTGTGTCCTTTTTATATACTGTGTGTGTGTGTGTGTGTCAGGTAACATAACACAAAGCACCCCCCCGCTATGACTTTTCCATTAAATAATCAATATGGCTCTCCTCATCATACAATCTCTAACACGACTGAGATACCCAAACCTAGTTGTAATTGTGCCAAATACCAGCACATACAGTCACAATATGACCCTCCCCCTAGATAATACACATTATCCTAATAATACCATAACAGCTACTCCCACACACCACAACACTTGCCCACATGCCATACACAAAATATCACACCCTACACCCCATACCCAACACCCAATACCCAACATATCACGCACCACACGTCATACCTAATGCATTACGCCTTACACCCCATACCCAACACATCACACCCTACACACCATATCCAACATATCACACCCTACACACCATACCCAACACATCACACCCTACACACCATACCCAACACATCACACCCTACACACCATACCCAACACATCACACCCTACACACCATACCAAACACATCACACCCTACACACCATACCAAACATATCACACCCTACACACCATACCCAACACATCACACCCAACACATCACACCCTACACACCATACCCAACACATCACACCCTACACACCATACCAAACATATCACACCCTACACACCATACCCAACATATCACACCCTACACACCATACCCAACACATCACACCCTACACACCATACCCAACACATCACACCCTACACACCATACCCAACACATCACACCCTACACATCACACCCTACACACCATACCCAACATATCACACCCTACACACCATACCCAACACATCACACCCTACACACCATACCCAACACATCACACCCTACACACCATACCCAACATATCACACCCTACACACCATACCCAACATATCACACCCTACACACCATGCCCAACATATCACACCCTACACACCATACCCAACACATCACACCCTACACACCATACCCAACACATCACACCCTACACATCACACCCTACACACCATACCCAACATATCACACCCTACACACCATACCCAACACATCACACCCTACACACCATACCCAACACATCACACCCTACACACCATACCCAACATATCACACCCTACACACCATACCCAACACATCACACCCTACACACCATACCCAACACATCACACAACTACCCCCACACACTACACATCACACCCTACACACCATACCCAACACATCACACCCTACACACCATACCCAACACATCACACCCTACACACCATACCCAACATATCACACCCTACACACCATACCCAACACATCACACCCTACACACCATACCCAACACATCACACCCTACATCCCATACCCAACATATCACACCCTACATCCCATACCCAACATATCACACCCTACACACCATACCCAACATATCACACCTTACACACCATACCCAACACATCACACCCTACATCCCATACCCAACATATCACACCCTACACACCATACCCAACACATCACACCCTACACACCATACCCAACATATCACACCCTACATCCCATACCCAACATATCACACCCTACACACCATACCCAACATATCACACCTTACACACCATACCCAACACATCACACCCTACACCCATACCCAACATATCACACCCTACACACCATACCCAACACATCACACCCTACACACCATACCCAACACATCACACCCTACACACCATACCCAACACATCACACCCTACACACCATACCCAACATATCACACCCTACATCCCATACCCAACATATCACACCCTACATCCCATACCCAACATATCACACCCTACATCCCATACCCAACATATCACACCCTACATCCCATACCCAACATATCACACCCTACATCCCATACCCAACATATCACACCCTACATCCCAAAACATATCACACCCTACATCCCATACCCAACATATCACACCCTACATCCCATACCCAACATATCACACCCTACATCCCATACCCAACATATCACACCCTACATCCCATACCCAACATATCATACCCTATACAGCTAATCCAACATATCACACCCTATACAGCTAATCCAACATATCACACCCTATACAGCTAATCCAACATATTACACACTACAATCGCACCCAAAATATTACTCCCTACACATCACACTCACAATATCACTCTCTACACGCCATACCCAACACATCACTCCCTGCACATCATACCATAGAAAGATACCCAAATATCCTCAGCCGTTCTCACGCACACACTACCCACCGACACCCACTTCATCCTAACTACACCTCCCCCTCCCAATACGTACCCACTAATCCGAACAATATTGTCGCCTCTATGTAATATATACAATATGGAATATGTCAAAATGACAACGTCTGCTTATTGTTAACATTTATAGGGTCTATATCAATGTATCTCTAATATATATATATATATATATATATATATATATATATATATATATATATATATATATATATATATATATATATTAATTATTTATACAATATGCTGTAATTTTCTTTACTGACAGATCATTATAATACGTCATCCAGTATATTATTACAATATTAAACCTAAATATTAAATTTGATATCTACAACATCCGGAATAGATATCATATACTAATAATATGTTGCTACTTTACTGATAATGTTTATTATCGAAATGTGTCTTCCTTGTCTGTCTGTTCATCTGTCTGTCCGTCCGTCTGTTCGTCCGTCTGTTTGTCTATCTGTCTGTCTTTCTGTTATTTTCAACTTAATTTCAATATGATGGTTGACCTCCCACACACAAACACACACTTCCGGTGTTAGTAAATCCTTTCAACGAGTCAACCATGTTTTATTACCGACATTATATGACGTCATGAATTACAATGATGACGTCATTTCTATAATGATCCGTTATCATATTAGTAACGTGATTACTGCTTTCAACTGAAAATGCACAACCGTTAAACCGTGTTCGCTTATGAGAGGGAAGTCCTCAACATGCGCATGCGCATTACCGTCCCAGCGGGAGATGCCACCTGGCTATTGCTGTCCTGGATCTATGAAGCCTTATGTAAACAGTATATGTGTTACAAACAGTGACAAACAGTGACAAACAAGTTTTGTGACAAACTGGGGAAAATAAATCCTTGTGATAAATAAAGGTGTGATTGTCTGTGTGTATGTTTGTGCGTGCGTGCGTGCGTGCGTGTGTGTGTGTGTGTGTGTGTGTGTGTGTGTGTGTGTGTGTGTGTGTGTGTGTGTGTGTGTGTGTGTGTGTGTGTGTGTGTGTGTGTGTGTGTGTGTGTGTTTTATGTTACATATAATAAAGGCGTGGGCTCAGGTTTTCGTGATGTTTATAATTCTTACAGAATTATGATCAAACGACTACTACCTATCAATACATATAATATATATTATGATAATAATTCTAATACCTCCGACAATAACAGAAATAATAGTATTTTCACTCAGCCCAAAATAGCACGACTAGTTTCGGTTATAAGAAGCCTTTATCAAGTGCATGTGTCTAAAGTATTTACTTTGCCAGCAATATTTATACCATGTGTGTGTGTGTGTGTGTGTGTGTGTGTGTGTGTGTGTGTGTGTGTGTGTGTGTGTGTGTGTGTGTGTGTGTGTGTGTGTCGGGAGAATATCTTCAACATAAGGATTGTACCTCTCACGTTTTCCTTTTCCAGTGAAATGTCATTTGGTGTCGAATAAATTGATCCATCTGGGATAAACTGGAATATACGAATTTTGTGGGAAAATATAACAAACGATTCCCAGGACAAACAAGTTTTGTGACAAACAAGTTTTGTGACAAACAAGTTTTGTGACAAACAAGTTATGTGACAAACAGATTATGTGACAAACAAGTTCTGTGACAAACAAGTTCTGTGACAAACAAGTTATGTGACAAACAAGTTATGTGACAAACATGAGGCAAACAAGATCTGTGACATGATGAGGGGCTGTCAGCCAATTATCAACCAAAATCGACAGATCTGGGAATAATTGTAGACAACTGACGAACAGCCAGCAGCAGGACAGCGAGCGCCACCCAGTGGGAGATAGCTGACTAATACCGGATTAGCATCAGTCAATAACGTGGCATTGTTCACTAACACGTGACATGTTTATGACATCAGCTTAGTTCGTGTTCTGGTGTCGGTATTGATGACAACTTCCGACTGCAGTTCTAGTTCTAGTGTGTGTGTGTGTGTGCGCGCGCGCGCGCGTTATATCGCAAAATACATACACAATTCTTTTATTGCAGCAAAACAAGGTGATTGCAAATATTAAACACAACACGCCTACTTTCATATGTAAACTTCATGCAGTGTGTGTGTGTGTGTGTGTCTGTCTATGTGTGAGCGCGTGGCCATCAATCTGACGTAATTATGACAAGTCATATATCGATACATAAATCCTATAGTACACATTTAGCCAGCCGTTCAATTTCTAACCAGCCAAGTACGTACGACTAGAAACTAGGTCGTCTCGGGGAGCATTCGTTTACTAATGGCTAATAGAAAAATACGTTATGGGAGCCTAGCATTTGTAGGCTAGAAAAACAAACATTTCTAGAACGTGTAACATCCAACAGAAACAAGACAAAAGAAGGGAAACAACAAAACAATTGGGAATAACGATATGGAAAAGAAACTTAGAACATGACATGACCCAGTTAGACACATCTAGCATGGGCGTCAGTAGCCTGGCACAAACAATTTATGGCTAAACGATGCGTGTGCTTGTGATTTTAAAGGAATTTTATAAATCGTTATAGCGTGCGTGTGTGTTTTAGCTGTTTATAATAAGGCACAGAGAATCTCGAACAGTGAATTCAAACTCTGGACGTTTCTTCAGGGGACTGAATCCAGAGTGGTGACTTTTCTTGCTGAGATATGTGTAATGTCTCACCAGTCCCTAAGCCGCCAAACAAAAACAAAAAGCGAATCACCTACAGCCGTGGAGTTTGGGAGTAAAACACCCAAGTCAGATCACGGCAGTGGTGAGAATGTTTAGCTTAATTATCTAAGCAGCCCTATTTATAGCTATTTTTCAATTGCTGTATCTTTCTTCAAAGCAATACTATATAAACCATATAACCCAATTGTTACAGTCTTCAAAGATCAGTTTTTACAACGGGCAGGCCTCACGAAGCGACTACTATTAAAACTGTTTATCTTAATTGCTATTAAAAGACTGACATCTGCCCTGAAGCAGACCGTATTAGCCGTCATAGCTTCAATACTGTTTGAACTATGTTATCATTTTCAAACCTGACCTAATTTATGCAATTCTAACTATTGTAGTTCTTAAATGTTATTTATGACAAGCAGATTAGAGCTAATCTTGAATGCCATAATATAAACTGGACATAACTGGACCTAGGAAAGATAATTCTATTCCCACATACAACCAAGGTGAATTATATATACAAGTAAATTTGTTATATAAAACACACCAACCACACGAGCTGTGTCCAGTGAGCTCCGGTGGCCTAGCGGTTAAGCACCCGGCATTTGGTGCCAACCGTCGCAGGTTCGAACCCCGTAAGAGGTCGAAACTTTTCCAGGGATTAATTTCTCGGCTCACTACATCGTGGGTGGCTGACCACGTTAAATGGCGCTGCCGTCTCCACTGAATTATTTAAAATAAAGGGGGACGTTAAAAACCCCCTGAGGACGTAAAACACTCTGGCAGTGACCACCCTCAGGGTATTTCGGCTCCATCTTTCTGTGCTGCTCCCCTGTGAGTGGTGGGGGAGGAGATTTCTCAACCACTCGAACATAGAGGCTGTGCTGATTAAGCGACAGCCTGGGGATTCTCCCCGAACAACAAAACTAACTAACTAGCTGTGTCCAATGCCACCGCTCGAGATGCGATGCATTGTTTCTATTCCTGAGTCAGGAGTACTTATAATACTTTAAGAGCGTAATATTATCCTCTTTGCCGCAAAAACATTAAATCGGGTAAAATATAATTCAGTTACGGTTCACTAAACACTACGTAAATATATGTAAAATATATATAAAATTGTGTTTCGTGTGTTGTTCGTTTTTCAAAATGTTACTCACAAATTACACATATTTAAGCAACAAAACTGTGTTGGTGCCATTAGTAGCATACGATATTTATCATACTAATATGGTTGTACTAATTACCGCCAGATATCGATAAACCATTACCTCATTTTTCGAACGATATTTATCGAATTCGCTTACTCGCTGAAGTGATCCACTCCACGTGACTAAAAATATAAACATTATCTCTCCATTACTATACAGTTAACTGTCGCCATTAGAGTCTTACGCCAATTGGCCATTTCCCCGCTGCACGTTTCCGATCCGAGTTTCTACAAATCAAATTACAAATGTCGGATTGTTTGCGTGACGTCAAACCTTCCCGGTGATTAAGTGCGCCTTACACCACGTGATGTTAATCAGCTGACCCGGGGGATGTACCAGAAGTAGCGCAACATCATACGTTGCCGATCTATAATTTTACGGGATGAGTAGATCTACTACAGCCACCCCCTCCTCAATCTAATCTTCCACCCCTCTCTCTCGCTGACACACACAATGGTACATCCCATTACAAGTCAAGGTCATAATGTCTTCAGGATTTCTGGCGATAAAGCCAAGTTCTGGATCGGCAAATCCTCTAAAACTAGTGAGTTATGGCGGTTCTAGATCATGTGACCTCGTGCGTGTACATTTCGGTTTGTCCGGTTGTCTTAAGAGACGTATACGACACCGGATGTAGCTGTCCGCCGTGTTAGTCGGCGTATTGCCGATAATGGCTTTCCCTTTTCTGGTATTATCGCTCACCCGAAAAAAAGAGTTTTGATCGCCGATCGGGCAAGTGCATTCGTACCACGTGCCCGTTCGGAAGCGGTGTCCATAATATGGGCTGGGCAACCCAGCTGGGCAATGGCCCCTCGTTATGGGCGAGATATCGGCACAGGTCACGTGGTGAAGTGTGCATTAATCACGTGACCGCGCCTTGGACGTTTACGTAGTTATTGTGCCATTATGCGCCGTTTCCGGTTGAGAACTCGACCAGCCACGTGATCGATGACGTCTGACACGAGCCAATTCTTTGTCAGATCGTTGCCTGAAGAAAATAAGGCTAAGTGACGTCATTTCGGGGATATATAATCGAGGGTGGCGTTCAAATAATGTACAAACAAACACACACACACACACACACACAAACACACACACACATATATATATATATATATATATATATATATATATATATATATATATATATATATATATATTATCTTCGTTATCATCATCATCAACGAAGACTGAAGAAAAAAAATCCCTAACATCGTTAATTACATTTCCAATTCCTCGATAACTCGCCTCACCTGGTGGTATCCAGCCAATAATAGATTCCCTAGCTAACTAATACAAACGTGAACGAGCTGACATTTTCGGGTAAATGTCAGACGAGCCAATATCCGAGCACTCTACTACCTCGGCTATATCCATTAGTTATCGTACGTCAAGTTATAATGGTAAACATTTAGCCATTATATAGACATTATATGTCAGCACCGAGATATAACTACTAGTGGAGAATCTCTCTCTCTCTCTCTCTCTATATATATATATATATATATATATATGTGTGTGTGTGTGTGTGTGTGTGTGTGTGTGTGTTTTAGCTGTGTATAATAAGGCACAGGCACATATCATGCACATACACACACATAAACACTGGCTCTTCCACACGAACACATGCTATCCAGATCTTAAGGAAGTGTGTCAGAGCGTCATGTTGTTAGTCTACTGAGTACGATGTTTGTGAGTCTGTCTGTCTATCTGACTGACTGTCTACTTGAATAACTCTATCTGTCTATCTTTATAACTGTCTGTCTATAACGTCATGCCCATGCCGACTCTCTCCCCCCTCTCTCTCCCACCCGCACATACTATCCGTAACCAACTTCCCATACCGTCTCGCGCTACGTCGCCATTCTAACGCTAGACCCTCCCGCGGCAGGTGGCTCCCCCTGCCACTTAGTTGCGCTGTTCTGGATGGTGGCGCCACCGTACCTCTCCCACTTGACGCCGCTAAGTGGCGCGGTCACGCTCCACCGGACTGGGATATTCTCATTAAAATCTCATCATTTTATCTATCAGTTTTTCTGTCAGCCTACAGGTAACAATATATCGATGTTACACCGAATAGGAGGAATAGCTAGCTTTGGAAGGTCGGTTACGTTTATGTTTATAGTTCTTCTGTGTAATCCTGGTAGTAGAGAACTATCTCTCCCTCTCTCTCTCTATCTCTCTCTACCACTGTCAGCTCATCAGCGGATATCAGTCGAAAGTCGAGTGATTATATCAGGAATAAAATGGAAATATAAGTGGAGATCTGTCATCGATACTGATGGAGCCTGTGTCGTGTTGTATAATAATGGAAAAGACAACGCCATATTTGCTAAAATCGACGTGGCAGAGCATTATGGGATAGCGGCTGTGGTCGTTGTGGTGGTGAGGATGATGATCTATGATCTAACGAACAGTCATCCTACCGTCAATCAACCGCCTGACATCCGGTCACGTGATAGTTTCCAATCGTTCGCTATTTTGTCGTGCTACCTTAATTCAAGAACAACGACAATATGGCTAGCATCACGTTTTTGTAATACTACTTATATAGACAGTAAGTTTCGCATCTATACCGTAGGAGCCATCGTGTTTTATTGTGCTACCTACGACAAATCATCTAACCGTGGTAAGAGCGACTAAGTTTTATTGTGCTACCTACAGATGGGTGATAATATACGGCTGTATAGAGTGAGTTACCAGGGTGTTTTCTATTATTAACATAATGTATCCCATTTTGTTGTGCTACGAGATATTTTATTATTTTAATTGTAGATGTTTTCACCTTTGATGTGCTACTTTCCAAGGGTATAATACAATTATCGTCTGCAAAAACAGCATAAACTTGATATCATAAACAGTTATTATTATTGTTGTTATTGTTGTTGTTGTCGTCGTTGTGCAGAATGAAGCCTGTTTTAAATGACCACCTTTATCGCTCTCTATTCAACAGAGATGGTCGTGTGAGACAGTTACGTTGCTCTATCAAACCAACGAAGGTTAGCGTAGTTCGGGATGAGCACATTTGAGACTTAGCTTATAAAAGGGAGGTCTCTTAATACAGTGTCTGTGGAGGGGGGGGTGTTAACCTTACACCCAGGACACTAATATTGGCACTGGCTTCTAATTACCGAAATACGAAAAATATAAATATTCTAGTTACGAAGATTATTATAATTAGCTGGAATTTGTATGTGGATTATCATTCCTCATTACGACAGTGACAACTGACAAATACGACCATGACAAAGTCATCCAGATATGACTGATGCCCCCCCCCCCCTGAGTCAAGAAGTACGCTGAAAGAAGCTTGGAGAACCAGTACGTCATTGGGCGCCATGTTTATCGTCTGATGTCGGAATTTTCGTCATTCAACAAACACTTACGAGCAATTACTAATTCCAATGCCTTTCCCTCCTAGGAGTACGTTTCCGGCGTAGGAATATCGCATCTCTGATTGACAAAACAAAAATGTAGGCAGTTTACTGCCTGCTACCTGTTTCCTTTGCAACGCTGTACCGGTTCAATTTCATGATATGGATGAAATTCAACTAATTGGTCTAAATACACTTGTTCACGTTTTTGTTATGTCGGTACGACAACCCTCATGTGTTACCCAATGTTTTTCATCCATTACATGGTGATCGTCTGCTACTAAAGCTGCTAAAACCGGAAATATATCCGAACGCATAGCGCAATTATTGAGCGATATTAGGGGAAACTGATGACGTACTTGGGTGGCTGATTTATTTCGCACCAAACAAAAAGTCAATTTAGTGCAAATATATTACATTAATTTGTTAAATTATATTTTCCACGTGCACGTTTTGGTATTCTCTTAATTATTCTACTTGACTCTATATCTGTGCACTGTGCTGCTATTAGAACGATATCCCTCTGATTTTTTATAACTATGACATCTCACAGCCAAATTGAAATATATTCAATTTTTAATTTCACATTGTATTTTTGTTATATTGTTACTATTGCTGGTGGCCTTTAAGTAGAGGAAGTCGTTTAATTCAGGTTCGCCTCTTCTGAACAAAGACGCCTAGTGTAAACACTGTTGTAATAAAGTGTACACCTTGACCTGTTTAATACGGACCACTGGAAACAACGTGTACACTTTGACATGTTTCATGTAGACAGAGTGACAATAATGTGTACACTATGACCTGTTTACAGTAGACAGAGTGACAACAACGTGTACAGTATGACCTAATTACTGTAGACAAAGTGACAATAACGTGTACACTATGACTTGTCTGGTGTAGACACTGTGACAATAACCCGAACATTGTGACCTGTTTACTATGGATAGAGTAACATTAATGTGTACAATGTGACCTGTTTAATATGGACAGAGTGACATTAACGTGTACAATGTGACCTGTTTACTGTGGACAGAGTGACATTCACGTGTACACTGTGACATGTTTACTGTAGACAAAGTGACAATAAAGTGTACACTATGACCTGTCTGCTGTAGACACTGTGACAATAACCCGTACACTGTAACCGGTCTACTTTAGAACTTGTCAGTAATTACCAGATAATGATAATGTTTACTGTTATTGTCACTGTGCGTGACATCAGATCACAACTTTCTCTGTCCGTATTTTTTTTTTATTGAGTGCATCTCTCTCTCTCTCTTCCTCTGTGTGTCTCTCTCCCCCCCCTCTCTCTCTCTCTCTCTCTCTCTCTCTCTCTATATATATATATATATATATATATATATATATATATATATATCATTGTGGTTTAAGGCTTACAATTATTCCTGTATGTCTTCAAACATCTTACAAGAGGAGACTGAAGGGAGGCTATCCTAAATGTTTTATGGCTATCTGTTATCAAGCCTTACTTCATATATCCCCCCCCCCACACACACACACCGTTGCCTTGCTTTCCGCTCTTGTAACTGAAATATTTAAGTTTCTGGTTTAAGTTTACGGTACTGTCTGGTGTTATAAACATGTTGACAATAGCCTCGATCTATACCTTATTTAATTAAATTTGAAAGAAAATAGTCAATATATCGATCAGTCAGTGGACCATAATGTTGTCAATATGGTGAAGGAATATTCTGGGATAGTTTATGGTATTTGCAAATTATAGAAAAAGAGAGTGGAAATAAATATTGCATTTATATATATATATATATATATATATATCAGTTGTTACTTTTTACTACAAATATATTGCGTGTTGTCGTTTTATAGACGTATTTGACGCCACATTTACTCATTTTTTTACAGAATCGTTTCTTCAATACTTTACGACAATTAATTTCACTAATAACACGTGCAAATGACAACTTTTAAATTAACTTCGACAAAAAGAACCAGGTAAAAGCTCATCTTTAGTAACACAAGACCGTGACACACACACACACACACACATACAAACCCACTATCTATATTCATGCACCAAATTTAAGTGGGTCATTTACAGCCAATAAGATTAAGACGTCATTATTTATCGGGAACAAACATGACCGAGTTAGAAGATGGTCCACTTAGAGACGTGTGTAACTTCTGACGATATTGGTGTATCATATCCTATCATATATACTCGAAAATATGATCACCCCAAATTCTTCAAAAACTACATTGGCTACCTGTTAGACAGCGGTTGTAAGTGTCTCGGCTCAAGTCATATGTTAATTGTACGTTTAGTGTTTAATCCCCCCCCCACACTTTGTGTAATAGGTTGCCGGAAAATATTACAAATGCGTCGTCTCTTGGAAATTATAAATCTGTTTTAAAAACATATCCGTTCAAGGTCCCTTTCACAGATAAATATTAACCATTCTTTTAAATCTTTTATAAGGCTTTTACAACATATTATTTGAGGTATTATTATATTACCTATTATTTGTACAGCTCCTTTGATTGGCTGCTACTAGTAAGGGCGCTTTATTAAACATACCTTATTATTATTATTATTATCGGCCTTTATGTGACTGGTAGAAGTAGGAACGGTAAGTGTGCCAAAGAGGGGTCAAACGGGGTTCAGGAGGTGAGATGTGAAGAGATGGGTAGAACCTTTGATTGGCTGCTACTAGTAAGAGCGCTTTATTAAATATACCTTATTATTATTATTATTATTATTATTATCATCGGCCTTTGTGTGACTGGTAGAAGTAGGAACGGTAAGTGTGCCAAAGAGGGGTCAAACGGGGTCAGGAGGTGAGATGTGAAGAGATTGGCAGAACGAAGGGAAGAGAGGAAGAGAAATATTGAAAGAGATCCAGACAGGGATATGGATCCGGACAGAGAAAGGGAAAGGGAACAAGAATTAGTTCTCCGCACCATAACACGTTGTGATAGATTGTGTAACAAGAGGCTCCCGACCACTTCCGGTTTTAGGTAGCAGATTACAGTTAGAGATGGCGAACCTGGAGTTTAGTCGAGTAATAAAAAGTCAAATAATATAATTATAATATAATAATAATGTGATATTTATATAGCGTCCTATTCAGCTAGAAGCTGCTCTAAGGTGCTTTACAATATTCATATATCCAAGGGAGCATACAACGTATGCTGCCATTATATGCGCAAAGCGTTACTCAAACAAATAGCCATCACGTCATTTTTTATGGATGAGTGAACCAGTCGCCACATGACAACATTGCAGCTCACCGAGCCTCGAACCCGCGACCGTTCGTCTACGAGTCCTACGCCCTAACTAACTACGCTATCACGGCTCGTGTATCATAAACATAGATCCGATTGTGTGATGGATCTAAGTTGGCCTGATTAGGCAAGTGACCTTAAACTAGAAATGTACCGCGAAAGGCGACGGACTGGAACCAGCTGACCGGAATAGACAAGTGGTACTTTTATGTAGGTTTTCCTATAAACGAAGGACAATCGGTCAAATATTTGTTCGGGTATCGGTCGAATTATCGTACATTTATTATATCATCATCATCATCATCATCATCATCTATTGTCCTCTGTTAACGTCTAAATATTTCATACAGTCAGCCTCAATACAGTTTGATGATGTAATGAAGTGTGACGGATAGATAACTGTAATGTATTAGACACACACACACACACACACACACACACACACGCACACACAGTATATATATACAGCACATACACATATATATAGCGTACGTATATTATGCACATGTAGAGTACATGTAGTATACATAATTAGTGCAAATAGAGTAAACATACAGAGTATATATAGGATACACACATAAAGTATACAGAGTATAAACATACAAAATACATGTTGAGTAGATATTTTATATAGACATTGTTATTAAGATAACAAACTACTAATTGGGAGCTACTCTACTGGTCACTTTGGGGGGAGTGTGTTTTCTACGTTTGGATATTGTTATTATTATTATTTATACTAAATTTATTATTATTATTATTATTATTACTATACTAAATTTATCAAGCCTGTCATCTTGCTATTGAAATAAATGTAGCGGAACGTTAGAGGCTCCTAAAGCTGATGTACGTCTGACTCAATTGACTGGTGGAAGTTCTATACACCGACATTAGTCTTCTATAATTCGCTATAGTAATATTATACGAGACAGATATGGGGTCAATTCCATTTTGTCAATTCCAATTCCACCTCAAATTTATCAATTCCAATTCAATTCCAATTCCAAAATTTTCAATTAACGTAACTCATTCGAGATATAAACTGCTGCGTGGTCGTTTCATGTGAGAACAACACTTTCTTCCATCGCGCCAGAGCCCAATGGCGATGTTCTCTGACAAGCAAAGTGACAATGATTGATGTTTTACGGCCACTTTTGTGCACATGATAGGCTAAATGGGCCGAGCGATCTCCAAAGGTAATGAAGCGAATTCGAAGATGAAACACCCTTCAGATATGCCCACGCCGAGATTCGAACACGGGTGGTAGGCCTAGTGATCTGTGATCCAACACGCTACCGTACAGGTATCAGGCGCAGCTTCCAGGCCTGATTTGCGAAACTTTGGTCAAGAATTGATCTTTGTTCCTTTTAAGTATAAATCTGACCAGGAATATTCTTGTATGGGTCCATTGGCTCGTTGTTGGGTGCGTCTCGTTGCGCGACCATCCTCGAGCGCAGTTTTCCACGGACGACCTCTGTTTTTACTGTCACGAAATGTACCATCAGTATTGAATGTAATGATGTCGTCTGTGTGTGTGTGTGTGTGTGTGTGTGTGTGTGTGTGTGTGTGTGTGTGTGTGTGTGTGTGTGTGTGTGTGTGTGTGTGTTTTAGCTGTGTATAATAAGGCATAGAGAATCTCGAACCGTGAGTGGCGACTTTTCTTGCTGAGACAAGTGTAATGTCTCACCAGTCCCAGTTATATATCCGTCACACTTCATTACATAATCAAACTGTATAGAGGCTGTGTGTGTGTGTGTGTGTGTGTGTGTGTGTGTGTGTGTGTGTGTGTGTGTGTGTGTGTGTGTTTTATAAAGATAGTTAAGGCGCTGGCACAGGTGTTATACTTTCATTCAAGCAACAATTAACTCCAAACTGATTTTTTAAAAAAAATATTTAATTGTAAGTATAATTAATTACCGGTAAAATTTGAGAAAAATTAAAAGAAAAAAGAAAATTTCTAAAATAATCCAAAAGAGGATAATCTAAATATAATATGATTAAAACAAAACCAGGCTTTGTGTCGAACACTACGGCCAAGAAAGATTAAACCTAAAATGGAGAAATAAAATATTAATACACAGTATGAATAATGTGTGAATAATATCAGCATAAATCAGAATAAATTCAGATTAATACTAATAGCAGCGATATAACACGACTCAACCCAATAGCATGTGTGTGTGTGTGTGTGTGGAGAGAGAGAGAGGGGGGGAAACTAATCGGTAGATCAGGCGTACAGATACCAGAATAATTAGAGTGCTGAGCCACAAACCTACAGGTTGTCGGATCGAATCAAGATTATACCTGTGTTTATGGGATGTTTCCTTTAGCAGTCTGCCCTCGATCAACAGGTCAGATTAGGTCACTAATTAGGTCATGCTGTCAAAAACCAAAGCCGATTTGTCATTAATAGATATTACTCTTATTGGTCTTCAGCAAGTTGGTCAGATAAGACGAGTGGCCTGAGGGACAGGTTTTGCTGTATTCTTATATAGCAAGAGAAAATCTTAGGCAGCTACTGTATGAGGTGGTCGTTAACCAGAGGTGGTTTGTTAAGACAGGGTTTGTTGTTTCAATCAGATGAATACTAACAGTATAGACGTAAGACATAATGTTGCGGCCATTCGGGCCGATACTATCTCTAGATAATAACATCTTTTTATAATTAATAGAGATAATATCTAACATATAATTGTATCATCTGCAATATGTATTATTAGACAACTTGCCGGTACTTTCTGTGGTTTACTGTTATATGTCGTGTTATAAATTATGACCACAACTAAACGTGTGTACAGATTTCCATTAAAATAATATATATATATATATATATATATATATATATATATATATATATATATAAGTTAAAAGTATTAAGGATGTTTCAGCCGATTGTTATAGTACCAGTCTGTAGGATGTTATGTTGAGCAGCTGATAATATCACAGCTGTAAAGTTCGATGATTTAATTTACTGAATCTAGTCTACAAATTATATTGGACTGATCCAGCTTCTGAAGCAATGGTAGCATTGTTGACAATGGGTGGCTTAAAGAAAGTGGCACAACACACACACACACACAGACCAAGTGGAATCGGCTACTTCCGCGCTAAATTCGTAAGACTTCGACAAAAATGCCAAATATAGGCCGACAACTGCAGTTTACTATCTCCACACGGGATGAACCATTGTAACTGTTGCGAGGATTGTCATAAAACAGAGGCAAGGCAGTTTATTTTAACACCAAACGCTTGACATCATTGTGGCGACACCCTTCGGGACGTATTGACATAACGAGGCCATTTAATGGCGCCCCCTTTTAGTGGCCTCTTATGATACACTCAAGTGTGTCGTCTTTGGTTCTAATAATATTATTTGTTTTGGTTTGTTGACAATGGAGCGGCACGGAAAGATGGAACTAGAACAGATTGACAGGTTTACTGACGTGGTACTTGATGTAACCGACAGCCACCGAGAGATAGTTATTGTTATAATGGCATGTGACATGACACCTGACGCTACCTAGACATTTCTAAAATGACTATTTATAAATAATTATTTAATTAAGTTCATGCCGCTATAGTCTATCTATCATAAGTAGGAAACTATTTTACGAGGTGAATAATATTCGTCAAATTGCTTCAGTTTTGGATCACTGGCAGACCTTCCCAAATATTCCGATAATACGGAAGATCGTCTGCTGTTCTCGCTTTATTTTGAAAATCTTCCGCTTTTACCGCAGCGCCACCTGAAGGAAAATAAATAAATAAAAAATATAGTTGAAAGTAGCACCAGAGCTATTAGAGAGGAGCTGGGAAATCCCCCCTAACCCCCTAGTTACGTTGTGTTTTGTTTTTCGGGGAGAATCCCCAGGCTGTCGCTTATTCGGTACATCCTCTATGTTGGAGTGGTGGATAAAACACCTCCCCCACCACTCACAGGGGAGCAGTAAGGAAAGATGGAGCCGAAATACCCCGAGGGTGGTCACTGCCAGAGTGTTTTACGTCCTCAGGGGATTTTTAACGTCCCCCTTTATTTTAAATAATTCAGTGGAGACGGCAGCGCCATTTAACGTGCTCAACCACCCACTATGTTGTGAGTCGAGAAATTAATCTCTGGGAAAGTTTCGGGGTTCGAACCTGTGACCGTTGGCACCAAGTGCCGGTTGCTTAACCGCTAGGCCACCGGAGTTCACTATAGTTCGTTACGTTGTTTAGTACGGTATATGTTTTACGTATGTACACCCTCCGTATAAGAACCCCAGCCCGAAGGGATTAGCTCTTGTAGCACCATCTGGTGGCGCTTTGTTTTTTCACCGTATATTTTTCACCACGTCGTCTTGCATGTTATCGAAGAAGTGATCTTAAAACTGCATACTTGTTTGTCTGTTATTTTTCCGCATAAATCTTCTGTCATTTTTTTCTGTAGGAAAAAGAAAATATTCTGTATTTTATCATTAAAATATTGGAAGGTCTGAAACTGGACATTTGTTTTTGAAGCACAAAACCTTCTGCCATTTTTTGGTAGTAAGTGGAAGATCTTCTACACTTTCTAAATACTCCTGATTAAGCAACATCAGCAGCCAACAGATAACGACATTACCTACATAAACGATTAAATTGGCGAAGTCGTTAATTCCGTATATGACTCACACAGCTGCCATTGACCCACTTAATCCGGAGCAGACCTGTCTTATAGCTGAAACACTCGGGATCATCCGGACACTGTGGACCGGATCATAAAACTCATTGAAGAAATGGACAGTTTCAATCCGGAGAGCTATAAAAGTTGATGATGGGTCAGAGAGGGATGACCCTGATTCTGACGGATTTGCGCTTCCGGAGCGTTTCAAATGTGTACGATCCAGGAGCAGAACTGTCAAATTGGTTCCCGAATGACCACAAAGCTGGAACGGGTACTGTAGAATAACTAGCGTAACTGCTGAACTTCCGTCAGGAAGTAATAAATCTAGACAGCTCAACATTGGCGACACCTGGCGTTGGGGAACGTAGATTTGAACATTTCCCTATAGATGCGGGGATGTCCATTAGAAGGTGTCCTCGGGGATCCTGTGTTGAACTAATCTATAGACAAACGTGTTGGTGATGGGTGAGTAGGCATTTGTGTCGCCTGAAAACTGGACTTATCATTTACAGTCAGAATGTGTCAGGGATAGTGGGAAATTCGTTCACATTTTAAGGCATAAGGATGAGGATATACTTCTTTCACTAGATGGCGCGCAATGGTCGTCAGTAATCTCTGGATCCAGATATCAATATGGTAAAATATTTATGGGATGAACTGGATCATCCGGCAAAGACAAACACTCGAACAATCTTCGAACTTGTGGGAGCATCACGTGGAAGAGTGGAACAGAATTCAGTTAAAAACGGTCTGACCTAATTGATCGAATATATGTGACGCCCCCTAGCGGATATTATCCTTGCTCGCCGAGGTCCTACTCTATCAAATTAATTGTTTTATGTAATCATAACAGAACAGGTAACTCACTATCTGTACAAAATATACATCTACATACAGTTTTATGTAATCATAACAGAACAGGTAACTCATAGTAACTGTACAAAGTGTGATATACATGTACATACATTGTGTATTTATGCAAATTTGTGGCCTCTTTAGTAATCAATTAATACAATATCCTGGTTCAGGCCATCTTTAAGTTGTTATCCAATATCAATAACTATCTAAATATGTACTAGATCCCTGTTTTTAATAAACCTATTATTATATTAATATTATTAACTGACAAGGCTGTATCAAAGGCGTTTTATAGAACGAAATGTCTTTACGTCTCCCGACATTGTTTCAGTAACACTTAAATGACATTAGATTTCTATCAGAAGTGATTTCCTATTGTTCAGTTGTTTGGCAACATCGATTATAATTGTACCGGAAGTAAATCTACATAGCGAGGTCAACAGTTTGTCCCAAAACGAAGCTGATGTAAACGGATGGTAATTTGTTAATAACAGGTGATCCAGAATAGCTGAACTTGTTAAATCTGTCGAGTTATATACTCTATGGCCTCATGGGTTAGAGCGTTGGACTCCCTACTCATGGTCATGATGTGTGGGAGGTCGGAGGTTCGAAACCCGCTCGTGGTACTATAGTAGGGGGAATTTTTCATCTGACCAGGCAACTGGTGATGGTTTTCTCCATCAAATATGCCATCTATTGTAAATTCTAAATTCGTTTAGAATTAAGTCCTAGTGCTGAAGCAATAAATAACAGATTATAAATGTCTCCCTTATTTTAGGTAGTTAAACACGTAAAATAACTGTCATTTCAGCCATTATTCTTTTTTCTACGCGTTACTGTTCCCCAACTATATCTACATAGCTGTTTTAAATGACCCATTAATTGACCCATTAATTCACTCATTAATTTGAAGTCACAAGGTTGTGTTTGTGTGTTGTGTGTGTGTGTGTGTGTGTGTGTGTGTGTGTGTGTGTGTGTGTGTGTGTGTGTGTGTGTGTGTGTGTTTTAGGGTACATAGTAAGAGGCAACAGGCACAGAGCATCAACATATCTAAACCTCCTTCGAAACCTACCTCCATAAATCTAAATACAACTATACATACATTAATCTAAATATTAAATGTTCAATACCCCCACATATTGATAAATGTGTGCGTATACCTATGTCCTGGCACCTGAAACGTCATGTGAGAAAATGTCTGAAGGTTTGAGTGCATTGACTAAATGCCAGATATGTACATATGTTTTGGGTCTTAGCACAAAGAATCATGTTGCACAGGGTTTCTCAGTGTGTGTACGTGTGTGTGTGTATGATATATATATATATATATATATATATGTGTGTGTATGTGCGTGTGTATATATAAATATGTGTGTGTGTTTTAGCTGTGTATAATAAGGCACAGGCACAGATAATCTCGAACAGTGAATTCAAACTCTGGACGTTTCTTCAGGGGACTGAATCCAGAGTGGCGACTTTTCTTGCTGAGACATGTGTAATGTCTCACCAGTCCCTAAGCCGCCAAGCAAAATCAAAATACGAATCACCTACAGCCGTGGAGTTTGGGTGTAAAACACCCAAGTCAGATCACGGCAGTAGTGAGAATGTTTAGCTTAATTATCTAAGCAGCCCTATTTATAGCTATTTTTCAATTGCTGTATCTTTCTTCAAAGCAATACTATATAAACTATATAACCCAATTGTTACAGTCTTCAAAGATCAGTTTTTACAACGGGCAGGCGTCATGAAGCGACTACTATTAAAACTGTTTAGCTTAATTGCTATTAAAAGACTGACATCTGCCCTGAAGCAGACCGTATTAGCGCGTCATAGCTTTGGTACTGTTTGAACTATGTTATCATTTTCAAACCTGACCTAATTTATGCTATTCTAACTATTGTAGTTCTTAAATGTTATTTATGACAAGCAGATTAGAGCTAATCTTGAATGTCATAGTACAAACTGGACATAACTGGACCTTTCGCATATTGTTCTATTATTCTGGTTATATTTATGGAGTGTTCATGGGTCATCTTGATCTGAATATTTCAAGAAATTATCTAATATTTCAAGAAATTATCTGAATATTTCAAGAAATTATCTGAATATTTTAAGAAATTATCTGAATATTTTAAGAAATTATCTGAATATTTTAAGAAATTATCTGAATATTTCAGGTATGCGTGTGTACCTGCGCCGTTGCAGGCACTAACACACACACACACACACACATGCAGACAGACACTCCCCCCACACACACACACGCATGCACATATATTGACCTTTTTGTGTATTTCCGATCAGAACTTCGTCCCAGATTTCTTCTTGAGGTTTTTTTCCAGAAATTGATACCTTCCGATAACATTACAATAAGGACATTATTACTCTATATTTACAAGCAAATTTCGATCGAAGGTAATGAGACCAGTTTATTGTGGCCTAATTACAATCAAACCCTTTATTGTTTGTTTGTTTTAAGCAAACTCACTCAAGAGAAGGAGAGACGGTAATATTACAATATCGATCACATAAGATTCGATTTATCGATAGTCCATTCTTCAATGTATACGTAATAAAAAAATTGTTGTTTACACGCGACTAATAAGATCAATAAAATATTATAATCATACACTAATTTCATTGTCTAGCCTATAATCTATCATTTATTCATTTCAGGAAGATGACGTCACAGGTATCCGTCGCGATGTTATCCAACATTTTCGAATTTAAATATAAACAAAATTAGAAAATATGTTCACAATCTGATGGATCGCAGACTTATTTCGGTGACGTCATATAGACTACATGTTTAGTGCCATAAACGTGGATTTTTATTCATTGGCGAGTTTTATGAGAATTGGAGTGGACAAAAGGAAAATAATAATAATAATAATAATAATAATATCAAGTAACATAATGTCTGCCGTTCTGTGGAACAGTTCATCGAATTATGATTGGAGTTTCGAGCAGAACGGCTCGATCCAGATAAATGTGACGTCACTTCGGGATCAGCGACACTGGACGATGATTGGCTTGTCAATAATACCTCTCTGGATCCTTGGCGGTAACCTCTTAGTGTTGATCTCTGTCTACCGAAATAGATCTCTACGAACTTTATCTAATTGCGTTATAGCTAGTTTGGCTGTAACAGACTTACTCCTGGCTATCGTCGTTGTACCACTTAGTGTCTATCAACTGGTAAGTGAACTATGTGTGTGTGTGTGTGTGTGTGTGTGTGTGTGTGTGTGTGTGTGTGTGTGTGTGTGTGTGTGTGTGTGTGTGTTTTAGGGTACATAGTAAGAGGCAACAGGCACAGAGCATCAACATATCTAAACATCCTTCGAAACCTACCTCCATAAATCTAAATACAACTAAACATACATTAATCTAAAAATAAAATGTTCCATACCTCCATATATTGATAGATGTGTGCGTATACCTAAGTATGTGTCTAGTCTACTCATCAGCCTGTGGGAACCAGCTAATTCACGTTTCGTACGCGACAAATATGTCACGCCCACAGGAAAGCGGCTACATGCAGGCTACGTACAAAAAGCGGAAGCACGTAAAAAACATACCATTTGATATCACAGCTCGCAGCAAACAACACGTGCGTGTGGTTCAATGGTGACTTGCTACATACATATCATAAACTATTTTGACACCACAGTTTACATTCAACAATAATTTATTCTGGGTTCGAATAACTAAATAAATCCTACCTATATGAACCATGTATCAATACACGTCCGACTCTAACCTAAGTGAAAATTCAAGCCCTATATATAGCCTCAGCGTGTTAACAAACATTACAGTTTGTTCATAACAAAGAGAATGTACACTAACACAGTATGGACTCACTGAAGTGATTTAACTAAAATAAAAACAAAGTAGCAATACTGCACAATGGATTATTATTGGACTAGAACGAAATATCGTCTCAAACCTGAGTAAATACTATGATTTACTCGAATCTAACAGCTAATCCTCACATGTTTCCGTTCATCACTAAGTGAACGTTCATTCACGCCTAATTTAGCGTCCTAAGTATATGCAGTTAGGTGTGGTGGGATCTAAATTAAAGCGCCTATCAACTTGATCTATTTGACCCATGGTCGAGAACAGCGGATTTCAGGCAGATCTCCGATACTTTTCATCATTATATTCATCATCATCATCATCATTGTTGCCATCATCATCATCATCGTTATGCCAAGTCAACCATTTTAAAACCGCTTTCGATGTATTTCCAGGTAACCGGAAGTTGGGAGCTGGGTCTCATTGTATGCCTAGTATGGACCGGAAGTGACGTATTCCTATCGACGACATCCATTTTACATCTGTGCGCCATCGCCATCCATCGCTATCACGGCATAACGAACCCGCTGCGCGTGCGCAGCGTGCTCGACAGGAAGTACGTGGCGACGTTGCTGATCCCGACGTGGACCATATCGTTCGCTATCTCCATCCCTCTGGTAGTCCAAGGCGCCATGGATACGCATCACGTTCTTATCGGAGATGACGTCATAGGCCATTCGTGCGGGATATTTCACCAGACGTTCGCCATCTACTCGTCCCTTGTATCGTTCTTTATACCGCTCGCCATTATGGTGTTTGCCGACTTCCGGTCGATACAGATCCTCCGAAAACACCTTAAATTCCCACTCCGACAGGAAGACGGCGTCGCGCTTGCGCACAACAGCCGCAACGAACGCATCCGCTACGCGCCCGTTTACGGCCAGGTGCCGACCTACGACGGCGAGTCATTGGAAAACGCGACGTCGACGGCAACTGACGTCACTTCCGGTCCACCCAGAGCCATAATAGAGTACCGCTCTCGTACGCGGTACAACAAGAATCCGGAAGAGGACGATCCGAATCGCAACAATCCGGAACGGGGGTCGAAGCGGACACAACACGCGATTCGGCCGTCACGTGATCATCCGCGAGGTCGGCCGAGGTCAAGGTCAATGGTCTATATCAGCATGTTAGCTAGTCGGGGCGCCATTAAGATTAACAGCCGCGAGAGACGGGCTGAGAGGACGCTTATTTGGGTGTTTGTTAGTTTTGTCGTACTCTGGCTGCCATTCTTCTCCACAAATCTGACCTATGGCCTCTGTCAGTCATGTGACATTCCCGGGGAGGTATTTCTGGTGTTCACGTGGTTAGGATATCTGTCATCGGGGGTGAATCCCTGCATATATACTTTACTGAATACCGACTTCCGAAACGCTTTCCTTAACATCCTCACCTGTAACAGGCGGACTGATACGGCCAACAGGCAGGCGAATTGTGCCTGATCCGGATTGGCCTAGATGTTTGTGTGTGTGTGTGTGTGTGTGTGTGTGTGTGTGTGTGTTAGAAGTGGCGTTTTAAGTCATCATTACACCAACTGGACGAGCTATCAGGATCACTGATCCAGAATATATGATGTCATATCATAGATACGTTCTATATTCGTTGTTGCATCTCTCGGCTTCAATTGAGGTAAACATCTACAGATACACAAGCATACATAATCAATTAGACAGGCAAATACACGAGCACAAAGACGGGTCTAGTAACACAGGCAAATACACAGGCAAATACACCGACAATGGATACAGTTATATGTGTATTATACAAGGGGAACGCGCAGATGAATAAAGAGAATGTTTTGTTATCAAAATACATATACATAAATTTCCACGTGCGTCCATCGATTTAGTGTTGTTTATTTATACATGTACTTAATATACAGAGCTATAGTTAATGTACAGGGCTATATTTAATGTACAGAGCTATATTTACACAAATCCACGCTTCCACACGTTAAAATTAGCACCCAATCCCTGAAATAGATTTAGGCCAATGGTTTTATTTGACTAGCGCGTGGAAGCCACCTAGTTTTGCATATTCATGATTCTTCTATTGGAGAACATAGCCCAGTATGACGTCATCGGCTTCGTTTCGTATATTCTCCTGATTTACTCAACGCGTTGAATTCGTTGCTGCATCAGCGACATATAAGATTTCCTTAGTAACCTCGATCACATATTGTGGATTGCTTATGAACGTGTTTTTTGTTTGTTTGCAGAAGTGACTATATTTCCGAAGCAGCTCAAATATATACGAGAGATTTCCTCTCAATCCCAATTAGCATATCAACATAAACCAGACATCCCTCATGGGGTTGATGCTGAATAGCCTGTCGATGTAAATAAACATTAATAGACCCCGAACTGTCCGGTAGGGAATCTGTTAGGGTAAAAAGAAGAAATTTCTAAATATAGCTTTATGCTTAAATATAGTACAAAAACACGATCCAGGATGCGTGCATGTCCTTTTATATGCATACTTGTTCCCGACAAGGAATCACCTAATTAATAGATAATGAAGTACATGTAGTTGATTGGTGATGCGTCACCTAGAACCGGCATCACGTGTCGTGGAGGCGAAAAGATTATACGCTAAAACCAGAATTTCGGTCTGATTGCTATTATATTATACTTTGAGAATAGGATGAAACTTTCCGGAAAAGGTAAACACTGAGTGAAGTGTAATTATGGTCATAAATTATGATAATAAATTAGAGATTTCATCTTCACCTAATATCAGTGATTCATTGTGATCGTGGTGATGAGTGGGGGAGGCGGGGGGGGGGGGGCAGGTCGAGGAGGATGGACTATAGCCGAATGCTGCACAATAAACACAATACACATCATCTACGGACTGAGTGCGAGTAAATCATCATACTCGTGGTCGCGAGTATCAGTAACAATATTAATGGTACGCGTCCTCCCGGAGATCTGAAGTAATGGCGTCCGTAATGTATTATTTCAATTGATAAAGTAATCGCATTTACGATTACTTTACGACGATTACTTAAACGATTACTTAAATAATGACTCCATCCATTAATTGACAGGAACCGAGAGAAATCAACATCGTAATTATATATGATGTCAATCATAAATCATATGACAATAAACTGACATAATTATTGTTATTAAATAATTTATTTATAGGTTTAGAAGCTGAAATCAGTTATATAAAATGTGATTGTTCTATATGAGCTTAGAACATTATTATTATTATTATTATTATTATTATAAGGAATTTTATATTCTAGTTAGACTTAAAGATGTGAATAGTTTGTGCCTTACCACCCTCCCCCCTCCATGTAATGAGTAATCCATCAGTAATGCCCCATTATAATCAATAATTAGATATTAAATCTATATGTTGGAGGAGGCCAAAGAGTATTATCCTGTTGACAGATGTCAGTGTAAATCTATACACGACGCCATCAACCAGTTATACAATTCTGTGGTAGTCTATAGACAAGCAATATATATATATATATATATATATATATATATATATATATAATTACCAATATAGACAAAAATCTTATATAAAATTCGAAGAAATAAATCAGCTTCAGTAGTGTGTAGTTCTTTTAGACTCGGTGCTGGCTACACCTGACACATGCGGCTGAGGGAAACATCCCAGATACACAGCTACAACACGGATTCGAACTTACAACTCCGAGGTCCGTAGCGCACTACTCTAACCCTCTAGAACCAGCCGCAGAACTGTCGGTGTTGATGAAGATTAGCGGAGCACGATACATCCCATAATTTAACCGGTAACCTTTATACCAGGAGACTATCATCATTATGTTATTATTGATAACAATTACTGGCTGTTAGACACCCTGTCTAAATACATTACGTCTAATTGTTAGACGAGGTCGGTATGTCTAGAGGACTACAGACTTGGTTTAACTTATTTCCTCGACATGAGGAAGCCATTAGAGGTAATTATATGCTCATAATGTTTGTACTCAGCATGTTTTACTTCCGAAATCGTATTCGTGCTGGTACAAAGTAATGGTATACGTTGTCGCCCAGTTTCGGATTCACACACACACACACCCACACACACACACTAATATATATATATATATATATATATATATATGCACACACGCATACAAATACACACAGATAGGGGGATTTATTATTATATCTATATATGTGTTACAGTTAATCTGTATGATGAGGTAATATGTTGTCGGTCTCTGATGATAGAATAAAATGCACGTTATGATTGACTTCGGATAATCTTACGTTTACATTATGATGCATTTAACAGCTCCGCGTGTGAAAACATATATATGCCTATTTGAAGCAAGTCTTACTGACCCAATGAATGGTTTGGGAAAAATTTCCTAAACTCTAATATAAGATGGATTCGATCTCACAACTTGGGTACGTGCTTGCATGCATTGCAGGCCCCCTAACCGCCGCCCATATATATATATATATATATATATATATACAACTCAGCTGTACACATCCTCTTTTTGTCACAGAACACTTCGTTACCACGATCAACAATAAAATATTAATTATAAACTCGACTTACTCTATCAAGATCTTTTCTATTACGATCATTAACAGTTGGAGCCATTGACCAGAAAGGAAACTAGACCGAGGCTAGAGGCCAACTCGGATCTAAACATTTCGGTTCACAACATTGGAGGGGGGTGTTCCTTCTTCGGGCGGGGGGGGGGTGCTGGGAACAGTAGACAATAATATTATGAGACCACTGAGTACATATAACATTCTGACAGTAACTTCACTCAAAGGAAGTATCTATGTCGTCGGTTAGACTGTTACATATTCATGAGAACAGCTACTCATTATGATAATTAAAACAATTGTAGTCGTGTTATCACATCAGTATGAAATTTGAAGCTGACGCATCAATAAATATGTCAGACTGTTAATATTTAATAATCTTCAGGAGGAATACACCACGCACCCCTTCCCCCCGACTTTTGGAACAAATATGAGATAAAATATACTCATTCACCCTCCCCCCCGCCAACTGTCTTATCTCCTCAATAACTTATTTAGTGAGTGAGTGTGTATAATTTAATAACCTATTAGTAAAAAGACACGTACAGGTCCCCCCTCTTAGTCATCACAAAGTATAGTTTGGTATGAAATTAATTTAGTAATTAGGGAAGAAGTTCTTTTTAACAACTATTGAAATACTAACATTAATAACAAATAGTAATTATTGGTAAAATGTATTTGATCAGGAGAATGTAAGACAGGATTATATATATATATATATATATATTGATTTGTTTGTCTCATGCATTTCTCTGACATCGGATGATTGATGTTTTACGGCTACTTTTGGGCACATGATAGGCTAAATGGACCGAGCGAGCTTCAAATGAAACATCCTTCAGATGGTAATAGTGATCTCATCCAACGCGCTACCAGCTAACACCACGGAGTCGTCCCCTTTCTCTGACATATTAATTTGTTTGAGTCCATGTTTATACAAAAATGTTATATATATATATATATATATATATATAGAGGGGGGGTGTCGTTATCACTTTCTAGAAGCAATTTTATTCTTTGGTAACCTTTCTGAGAAATATAAACAATAATTATTATAAATAGGAAGGTAGCTTCTAATAACCCAACAAAATATTGTCTTGTTTGTTGTCATTTTAAACTGATAATAATAATGTACATTTAGTAAAGTGCCCTTCCTCCCAGGAGCCATCAAAGGTGTTGCTGTACAGTGATACTGGAAAGATATCATTTTCTCTCATCCTACATCAATGATGGCTCAGAAGAGATACGAATGTAATAGACAGAAAATGGTTTGTTTTATATATATATATATATATTGTCTCTCTCTCTCTCTCTTACTCTCTCTGTGTGTGTGTCTCTCTGTTGATGTGTGTGTTCAATTCTACTGAGTCTGAGATTCTTTCTCAACGTTTCTCAACAGTTTTCATTGTGTGTATTTCATAAGCAACTAGTGAATGTTGCAATAGAATATGGAATGAAAAACTGTCTCTAAGCCGAGTATATAACAGTTTATATTTTAACAGCACAGCTAACATCTTTTGTACATCTTTAAACATTAGACGGCGTCAAACTAGCTTCATTTCAATATCACTAGCACCGCCTACAAAACCGTGACATTATACGAAAAAAATGGACGAATACGGTAGAAGACACTGGAGCTGTTAAGTTAAAATATTAGTGTTTATGTGATAAGATTTAGCATAATATAATAAAACGTCATAAAACACACTTTATTGAAACAATAACATTCTTTATTTTTATTTGCCTTAATATCATATTTACATATCAGCCTTTTATAAACCAATGGATATCAAATACTTGTAGCTAGCATCCAAGTGGGATATAGAATATCTATACAAATATGTATCTATATCTGAAAAACATTAAATGCGTCATAACTTTTCATTTATTAATAAGAAATACATTTGTTCTTAATTAAAATAATTAAACCAAGTCTAGTTTCATATACAGAATTAAACGATCTAACTGTCTCCAGCTTATATCTGTGATGTAGTTTATATTAAGATTGACAACGAAGTAACTTTAATGGAATCGTTTACTAGACATCATAACAAACTTTTCGAGATGTAATCATTTATCTCAAAATTTACTATTCTCAAAACAGTTACTAATATGCATTTTGGACATCATCAGGGGCTAAGTTTCAGAATATTAACACGCAATATATAGCATAGGCTATCTTGAGACTATTTTGAGATGAGACTAAGTGGTCTCTTGAGAAAGGTTGTCTGCTATTAAAGAAAAATACCGACTTGGCAATCAGTATTTCTCAGGGAACAATTTTAGTGAGCTATTTAGTTATTCATGAATAGTTATTCATTACACATTGCACAGTCATAAATTATTAATAATACAAAGTATATACTCGATCTCGTATATAAAATGGGGTCAGTATATCAGTCAATATTGCTGGCTAACTTGAATATAAAACGAGACAGAATTGAACATTTTTAAATATGGCATTTTCAGAAATATGGTGTTTTCTTTTTAAACTTGTCATGTTGAAACTATCAAGAACGTCAAACTAGTGGCAGGGATATGTGTATGTTGAACTGATTTCACATCCGTAGATATCGTCAAAGACAGATAATCATGCTGAAATTGTTAATTATTACCGGTGTTCACAGATTTATGTTTTTAAAACATTGATTGAAAAAAATTAAAATACAAAACTGTCACCGATAATTGCAAATTAAATTGGACTGTTTAGTAGAAAAATGAGTAGATCTAACTGAAACATAAAACTAATTTTACCTATTATCACTCACCAGACCCGGCGACTTTTTTACAGCTGACTCGTGTATAAGACGAATAGGGAAAAAAATACATTATTCCAAGGATTAAAACCTCGTCATTATAAAAAGTGATTCAACATTGCCTTAAAAAGTATTCTCTCATAATCAAGTCAACAAGAACATGTCTGTCTATACACGTTTTTATATAATATTAAGGTAGATATATTGAACAAAATAGATAAAACTTGTGAACAAAACACGTTATTTGCTATAACTTATACTGTCCATTTACCATTTTACAAAGTGGGTAATTAATGTCCACATGAAAGATAAATAGAAAATGTTTTGCTATCCATCACGAGAAAACGAACAAATAAAACTAGATATGATGAAGACGGAAATGACACTTTTTGCGAGCAAACAAATATATAAATCTTGTAAATGAAACTTTACTGACAACCCGATAAATTAACATATCACTGAATGTTCACTAGAATCAATCAGATATCCTACAGCGATGGTAACACGTTTAATGTCCATCGTATATCATCTTCTTTCTGTTGTTTTGGTCAGACTTCTGTCGGCTTTTTCATCGAATGATGACCTCATCTCCTCAGTCCAAAGCTGGTCAATCTGTGACAAGGTTTCCGATAATTTCCGACATCTGTTCACTAAATCATCGCCATATCCAGGTGTACCTTTCAGGATCAGTGCGTAGATCTCCTTACATCTTGCAGACTGTGAAAATAATGATGATGATGAAACTGCCTTCTTTCTGAAAGTAATAAATATAAGAATGACACCAAAACTATGCTAATAATATTTATTTCTGGAAAATGTCTGACGACACGGAAATAGGAAAATGATAGCCAAATAAAACAAAGTACGAGCTGGTGTGATGATGGTTTCTTTTGTGTGTGTGTGTGTGTGTGTGTGATAAAAACATATATTTACATCTATTGCCCATGTAAATATATCTATTTATCACAGATGAGTCAGGACACAAGAATAAAATTCAACATCTAGTGACATGTGTGATGATAAAGTACATATTAGCAGCTTCTATGTGACTCAGGTCATCCAGTCAGATACTATTGCAGGTGTCAGTGTCTCGGCTCAAGTCATTGTGTGTTTAGTGTTGCAGCTGCCAGCAGATATTAGAAATGTGTCACATCTTGAATTTCTTATAATCTGTTCTAAAAACACACATGTTCAAGGTCGCTTTCACAGATAAATAATTATTATCTTTTAAATTTCTTATAGGGTTTTTAGACATATTATTTGTGGTATTATTATATTACATATTATTTGTACGACGTCTTTGATTGGCTCCTGCTAGTAAGGGGACTTAAATATACATTATTATTATTGACAATATCATGTTGCCATGGAGATAGCTGAAAACAAAATAATCAGTGTTATGTTATACTTATCATCTATTGGATGTTGTTTAGGTGATGACACTAATACTGAATGAAGTTTGTCAGTATTTATGTGGTTTGGACAGCCTGTTGAAAATCACTGAAACATGTGATTTTTATTTTGGTTAAAATACCCTTGGAAAACCTGAATAGGGCGCTATAAAAATGTCACATATTATTATTATTATAATTACAGGCCTGCCACTTACCCAAAGACAAAAAGTAGGGATTAATTAGGGATATCTTCGACAAAAAGTAGGGATAAAAATAGGGAAAATAGGGATAGTTCACAGAAAATAGGGATTTTGAAGGTTGTTAAATGCAATGTTTCCAGCATTATGCTTGTTTGGTCGGGGTTCAGGACATGCGCAATAGTCTAACAACATTACAGTCTTCAGAGTAATCTGAAAATTTAAATAAATTCACTGCTAGTTATTGTTCATTTGTAACCCTGTTTTGTTTTATTAGCTGATATATAATTGATAATGTATATACTCACTATTTAATGGCCTTACCACCATTGATCTAAATTGGGTGATGTTTAGTTAGGTTTCTTTAATTGGAACAGTTGGCTAAAGAGTGTGCCTGTCATCTCCTGTAATATATTTATTGAAAAACATATTTACAATACAATCAGAAATATTACTGTAATACTAAAACTGATAATACTTAATATCAGTTAGATAATATTGTTGCAGTATCACAATCACAATGTCATCAAAATTAAATGGAACAAATTATGACATATTCTAAATATTGAGAGTATGACATAAATAATAGCATACAAATAAATCATGTGTAATGCTGACATGACTTTAACAAAACAGAGATTCCCTCATTTACATAACACAACAACTACATCAACTCTAATAAACAATTCTCTGAGGCCTCTAATCTGTGACTTCTTAATTTTATTCAGCTTCTTCTCATAGTTCCTCTTCTTATCATTGACACAATTCCACTTTTGTAGAATACTTCTGGAGAAAGAGATGATCGTTCACTTGTCAACACATTCTTGTTATGAGAGAGGGATCTCTCTACATCTGTATTCCCATGTGATATAGTCAGGAGACAAGGGATGAATTTTTGAAGTTTCACGAAATTTGGCTGTCCTGAAGAGTTCCTTAGCTGGAAGACATTTTTCCAGTAGTGGTCCACTCTGTGGTAGGTTGTCTTGTCAAGTACCAGTTCTCAAATATATCTTCGTGTGTATATACTATCCACTCTTCCAATGCGGAATCCACCTCTATGTCGGTTAGAACATGAGGAACAGCTACAATGAATTTCTTCAGTCATTTTGTTGTTCCATGTTGGTTTTGCATCAATGGATTGAAAACCTCTAAATGCTTTCAGGATTTCATCATCAATTGGCAACCGGCTGATCAGATACCTGGAGACGGTGACATAAAATTCTCTCATCGTCTTGATCTCTAACTCCGGTGGCATCTTTTCTGAAGCAGTAGTGCCATGTTTTACCTCAGAATTGGGAATCTGGTTATCCCCCTTCTTATAATCAACCTCTTTAATCTTTTTGTTGAGCATATCTGCCTTTAGATATCTACCAAACACCCTCCTAACCAGAGAACCACACTCATCATGGAGAATATGAACAACAAGGCCCTCAGTCTGGAATAACTTTAGGAAAGGTGGACAAATATTGGCCAGTGATGTGACAAATTTAAGTTTGGTAATTGTGTTCTTGTCTTTCAAGCAGGCACATATACTGTGGTACTTATCATTCTTCTCATGCTCCTTTGACAATAGGTGTTTCAAGAAATAGTCACAGACTGCAGCATAATGCTTGATGACTCTTACTGTGGCAGGACTAAGAGTTAGCCATCGAGAATAAATGAGAAATACTTTCTCTTGAAGGATTTCTAGGAAATCCTCCCGCTTACAGAGTGACTGCTTGAACTAATAGAACAAGTCTAGGCAGAGTTGGTCCACTTCATTTCCATATTCCTTAAGCCCAAAACGAAAGGCTGATGAAGCTGACAGGAAATGCACTACAATCTCCTTTCGGGAGTGTGACCAGTATTGTACAATTACATCCATTTGCTTCTTCACATGTTGTGTTGTGTTCTCATCATTATGGATTGTGAAATAAGTTCCTCTTTCATTAATCTCATCGACTAACTTCTTTTTGAAATATGGACCTAACCTATCAGATATAAGGTATGTAGCCTTTGTTCTGTTTAGGGAAAAACTTAAGGATATTTGACCAGGAAACATTGTTCTAAAGATATCACTGATACCATCACTGGAAGAAAATGACCAATCTTCTACAGACATTTTAATCATCCACAAAATCTCAATCTTCTCTGTGAGACTTTCATCTCAGAATGTCACAAGTATATTGGTAGTTTTAGAGGTAGACATTGATGTGCTGGGAGTTGATTTTTAAATTTGTACATCTCCTAATACTTTCTGTCCTTTATTACTCTTTTGGAGAACAATATGTTTAGCTTCCTTTACACGTGCCATAATTTGGGCGTTGCCAGAATTACTGCAGGAGAATATTTTGTTGCACACCAAACACAGCGCTTTGTAAGGATCAGTCAGATCGGGCTCACACCATGTAGCCAAGAGGTATCCCTGAGAGTCTTTCTCTGACAACCATCTTTCTTGGAACTTGGTAATTCCATGAGGCATGGCTATTTAAATAGTTTAGTTCATACAAATGTTCATATAACCTATTTGGTAACTAGTAGGCTACATATATGTGGATATAATGGTACACAGGAACTGAAATAAAAACAATTTAAACTTGTGTGAACATGCAAACAAAGATATCTCAGCATGGTGTACCATTTCGTCAATATGTCCAAGAAAAAGTTTCACTTATACACTGAGGTATCTAGTTTACATATGCTACACATTTTCATGCTGAATGAAAAGGAGGAAATTCCCTCAGTTATATCTTCATTGGGAATCGCAATGATTGATAATAAAATGAAGAGAAATACTCACCCAAAATTGACTCCATGATGTGTTGTGGTCAATGAGTAGCAAGGAGTCATTTTTGTGGTAGAATCTAGGGAACACTCTCCAGCAAACTCAACCAATCTGGAAAACTTGAAAAAACTAGTTAAAAAATAGGGGTAATACCAAAAAAGTAGGGAAAATAGGGATAAGTGGCAGGCCTGTAATTATATAATAAATAGGCTAATTTAATTAAGTATGCTTTATGAAATATTTCTTAACCTGCCGCAAGTTTAATATGATTAGGCAACTTAATACACAATCTAAGAGTTCATGCCCAGTAAGAATATATATATATATATATATATATATATATAGAGAGAGAGAGAGAGAGAGAGAGAGAGATAATCCATTAAACGTTAATGTCAGAATATCGAGTCAGTGATATACTGGTAGTCTGTCAGATTATCAAGGTCATTTTACATTGAAATGTCACATTCTGTTATTGAAATGAAGTATCGGAATTGGAACATGGACCGTGATTCTGCCAAATTAAAGAGTCATTTATAATGGAGTTAAATCTGTCACAGACAATAATGTGTCTGAAGGTGGATTTGCTTGATAAACAATGTCCGGATTAATGGATTCTCACTGTATATATATATATATATATATATATATATATATATATATCAGGGTTGGCAAGTTTATGACGCAATGTCAAAAACCATGGATTAATACAGGGTTTATGGTGTCATGTCATAAACAAGTTTATGATGGTTTATGACATTATATCATCATAAACTGTCAAAAGCTTTTTTTTAAATATTGACATAGCCAACAAATTCGTGACATATTTCCCTGAGATATACATGAAAAGTAGCTTTTAGAATGGCTTAAATTATTACAATGTTATTAATATAAACAAAATTATACACTGAGAGGGTGAGATAATATATATTATATATTAACTATATTATCTCTGTCTCAATGTTAGCCATATTTGACTCTATTATCTTACCCTTTCAATGAGCTATACTTGACCAGATTTAAGCCAACGAACTGTAATCTTGATGTAAATATTCCGATCAACTTCTCGGTTTCTTCTCTCAAGTTGCCATCTTCTGACTCCTCTCCTTCACTGCGGCCAAGTGCTGCCACCTGGTGGGCTAAAGATTCAATAGCAGTGTGGCACGTCGTCATGGCATCAAGCGTCCAATAGAGAGTTCTCAGCTTTATAACAGAACTTGTCTGCTCTAAAAACACAGACATGCCACAATATATACAGTGATTGAGGAAACGTTTAGAAATACTTCAAATTTATAATTATCATCGTGAACATTTTAGGAGATATTATTATAAAATATTCACAATGAAGTCAGGGTAATAACAATAATCAAAAAGACAAAGGTTGAGGAAAGTTATGCACATACCAAAGAAGTGTCCATATAAATATTTTAAGAATGCTGTCATATTTGTTGATGATGAACAATCAGACAATACGTAAACAAATAATATTGATGTTGTTATTATATCAAGATAGGAAAGATATGAGCAATTGGGAAACGTGAAATCTTCCCGAAGATAATTTAGATTTGGAGATGACAAGTACGTTCTATCATGGTGCCGCGGATGTGCTAAAGAGATGCTGGGCGCCATCCTAGGGTGTGGTAGATAGATCCCAAACAATAAGATGGTCATGTTCTAATGTGTCCCGATGCCATGCAGCAGACAGAGACAACATTTAGTCAAGGTGTTGTTGTCTTAACAAAGACAACCAATTGTAGGCTGATTACTGGTACACAGGCCAAGTCGGTGTAAAAGGGCCCATCATCCCATCAAAAGGTGAAAAGGCTACTAGTCATAAGGATGGGGACCAGAAATACTGGGAGATTGCAATCAGGCTTTCTCAAATTCAGATATCATGATAATAATGGAGATAACAGGATAGTAATGGAGATAACAGGATAGTAATGGAGATAACAGGATAGTAATGGAGATAACAGGATAGTAATGGAGATAATAGGATAGTAATGGAGATAACAGGATAGTAATGGAGATAACAGGATAGTAATGGATATAACAGGATAGTAATGGAGATAACAGGATAGTAATGGAGATAACAGGATAGTAATGGAGATAACAGGATAGTAATGGAGATAACAGGATAGTAATGGAGATAACAGGATAGTAATGGAGATAACAGGATATTCGTGCTACTCAAACTGTGACATACTCGAAGTAAAAGATAACGGCTGATTGGTTGATCAATTTGTTTAACCTTGACCCTGGTCACATGTGGGACACATGTCCAAGAGGAGACTCCTCAAGGAAACATCCCACAAATGGGATAAAGGATGATAGGGGTTCAGTTAGTTTTCATATGTTGTGAACAATGTGTTTGATTAATGTTATTGGATTATTATAGATGCAGAATGGATGTCCCACAAAAATGGAAATGTGCTTGTTTTTAGAACCAATTCTGTGCACACATTGGACTAAACAGGCCGAGCGATCTCCTCCCCCAAAGGTGTCTAAGTGAAAGATGAAACATCCTTCAATTTATAATTTACTTACGGTGGGATTTGAATCTAAGTCCTAGAGGTCGGCGGTCAATTGCGCCATTAGGTAGGGGCATGGAGATGCTACAGAGAATGAATGAATCTATTCAAATATGGATGGAGATATTTTCTATAAAGATGTTCACACTAACAATAACAATATTAAATAATAATAATAACATAATAATAACAACAACAATACTAATAATAAGGGGTGATTACCAAGAGAAACACATCCCTCAAACACAGGCGTAAGCTGGATTTAAACCCAGAACCTGGAGGTTTGTAGCTCAGTACTCTAACCAATCTGCCGAACAAACACATTTTCCAGTACTAGGTAGATAAGCACTTTGATTGAAATAATTAAGGATAGATATTCAATACCCTAAAACAGAACACAATGAACAGGTGAGACTTAAAAACTGATGAAATCTTGCAACATGTGATCCTTCTCTAAATATAAATGTCTGATGTTTTGTGGCCATTTTGTACACATTGTAGGCTAAATAGGGCAGAGGACCCACAAAGGTAATGAGGCAAAGTGAAAGATGAAACACCCTTATGACATAGCCAGGCCGGGGTTAGAACCCAGGTGCTATAGATCTGTGGCAAACCATGCCACCGGGTGGAGCATGGAGTTGCCTGTGATATATATCAAATATGTTCTCGTCCAACAATCTGCTGCACAAGTCACAGTTCAGCTTGTGCCATCTGATGAACAAAAGATAGCACAGATATTTAGGTGTCCGATTGTTGACAGATATCAAAATTTGGTAATTAAATCTTAGCAATCTCACCGAAGTTAGTTTTGAAGAATTTTGGAGATAGGGAGAGATTATATTTTTGAATATCTGTCAATATACAAGCAGCACTTTTCTTAATTCAAAGGATTACCTCTATGTGAAGTATATAACCTAAATCAGCTTCTGAATAAATATCTAGGAGATAAAATGAAACATATCATACACATCACTATGTTATATATATGACACACCATAAAACTGATATAAAGCAATATTCTTCTACTCACTCTGCAGCTGGTACTCATATAGAGCTACTCGCTCTAGCTGTACTCTGAGTAGGACACATGAGTTGTCAGTCTGTGAGAACAGTTCTCTCGCCATCCCATAATGTCTCTCAGCCTCAGTACGTAGATGACGTATCCGTCTGTCATCGACCTACAGATAATAAATAGTGCATGTAGTCGGGGTAGTGGTGTGGGTAGTTGTAATAGTGAAGTAATGGTGGGTATGGTAGTGGTGATGGGGAAAGTGGTGATAACAGAAGTGCTATGATTGAGGCAGCAGTAGCGAGTCTGTTGGTATTTTTGATCTGATAATGTCAAATGCTCTAAACACCTGAAACTATTTAAAATCTAAAAATAAAAAAATAAAAATTTCAATCACTGAGACAACATTAACCATCTAAAACATTTTGTATTCGCTAAATTTAGAGAACTTCAAAGTATTGTGTTTATGGCAAGTTATGGCAGATACCGAATACTGGCAACTGGTTAATAAACATAGTAGTGTTCTATAACAAAGCCACACTCCCTCTACACAATTACTAGAGATAAAAATAAAACACTTCTAACAACTGACTATTTTCTACACACACATATATATATATATATATATATATATATATATATGTGTGTCCTACAATAGTTATTATTTTCTTTGGTCTAGTTCGGTCTCCCTCAATTAAACAAAGAAGGTTTTCCTTTGTCCCAATATCAAATCCACAAAATGAATCCTTGTGTCAGACCACAGTTGCTGAATGCTATTAAAAGACACTTCTGTGTTCTGGTGTACTTTCTATCAAAAAATATTGCACAGCTCTGTCAGATAGAAATCATAATTTTTTTAAACACATCTCACTTATATTATTAGATTTATAATAGCATTATTTACATAATAATAATAATAATAATAATAATAGCAGTAGCTGCAGCAGTAAAAATAAAAGAAACTACAGTTCAATTAATAATATTAAACAATATTATTATTATTACCTGTTTTGTTTAATAATAATAATAATATTATTATTATTAGTCTTGCTCCACTATATTGTAGTCTGGTATAAAACAGAAGTAGATATAACATCAGGTGTTTGTCTTCTGATTAATTGGACAGATGTTATTATATATTTCATAATTGTTTGCAGTACATCTGCTGTAAAATCCTTTCGCTTTTCATTAAAATTCAAACAAAGGTTTAACACTCCATATTTGTCATAACCCAAAACATTACCAATAGACAAGAATAACCAAATACGTGAAGTAGTCGATCTCAACTAGAAGTGAATATTTAAAGGGAGTATAATTCCATATTAGAACAAGATGATGATTGATTGATGTTTTACGGCCACTTTTGTGCACATGGTAGGCTAAATGGGCCGAGCGAACTCCAAAGGTAATGAAGCGAAGTCAAAGATGAAACGACTGTCAGATATGCCTACGCCGAGATTCGAACACGGTGGTTGGGATCTGTGGTCCAACACACTACCACTAGACAACGGATATTAGAACAAACAAATATCTTGTGGGACTGATAAATAAATCCCTGCTGTCCATCGCACATGGCTCTCTCCATAAAATATATTTGATTACTTAAATCTCAATTCACAGCTATTAGTTGTGTTTTATTAATTAAATAACGAATAAACATCTATTTAAAGACCGATATAGTTGCAGAGTCTAAAGGGATATGAATAAATGTGAAGCAGCATTTAGTTAGGCAATATGGTGGCAGAAGCATCAGCCATAATGTTACAATTCATCATTCTGTTTCGATTAGAATGATTCTATTGTGCCATTTATAAGAAAATACAACAAAGTCTTGATTGGCTGTCACACATTATTCTCGTATTATCAAATGGAGAAAATAGTAGAACCAGTCTGCCAAGAACCAGTCTGTAAAGCATTACTCAAACACATAGCCATTGTATCCTGTCAAGTACTAATTTTTTATGGATGAGTAAACAAGTCACCACATGAGGGCATTGCAGCTCACGGAGTCTCAAATCCCGACCATTCGTCCTACACTCTAACTGCGCTGTCACGGCTCGATATATTCAATGACATATGGACCCCCATCACCCAATCGCCAGGTTAAAACAGAGCCACACCATACCTGGTTCCTGTAAGCGCTGTGATAGAGTGATGCTAGCCGGTGATGAATGGTAGCTGCTCTGTAGATATACGTGATGTTATCTCTCTGACTCATCTCCAACCGACAGAGGTCTAATGCCTTCTCCATCAGCTTGATAACTTCTCTCTCCACCTGTAACACAACATTATATTTCATTCATAATCTGCTTCGAATGAAATATATAATCAAAAGAAAAATCACCATTACTACCTAGCTACCAATGAAAATTGGATAGAATGATTTATCCCTAAACTTCTTTCAAGCTTATTAATGTTTCATTCTTTTGTCCTAATCTAACAGATACAGATGATGATGCTGATTAATCATCACCATCATCTGTCAGATTAGGACACAAAAATCTACCTGCTCAGTTTAAGAGAATGACCATAAAAAAATCAGGATTTCCATAATTAACTCTCAGCACTCAAAAAATGGCCAGATTTATCTCAAAATGGTTGCTCATAAACAACGCTGATTAATATGGTGGACAAATTCTACCTCCTAATTCTGGCTTCCTAACGGATTACCTGTTCTTGGGCTTTTGTTGACAATGGAGCATAATCCTGTAATAACGTTGCCATGGTGAAGTAGGTAGTACACAACTCCCAGTTGATGGACTCCCAATATTGGGAGTTGGTACTCCGGTTGTCAATTAACTTAAGAGCTTCTTTATAATTGTCTTGGGCCTAGAAATAGATCATGATGACATTATAATAGTTTTTATTTACATTTTATTTTACACTACTTTTTATTTACAGTATTTGTTTAACATATTAACAATAAAGGATGCTTCATTTTCATAACCATATATTATAACCTAGTTTAAAATTCTGGTAAATCAAATATATAACTCATCCAGCATTTTTAAAGACTGGATGCTGCTCCTGAAGTCTGATTTCACTAGATACAAGCTGTCTGTATTACCCGGTTATACTTTACAATGTATTTAGATTTAGCCAAGCATATAATTTTGGAGAAAAAATGGTATTTATGACTATTACAGTATAAATGGTCCAAGAAACCCAATATGTTACTGAAATGGCTGAAGAAAACTATTATTGTGTTCCATTAGGTTGTAAAGCATCTACTGAGCTGTCAGATTTATGTAAATGAACTGACAACTGCAACAGTTAGTACTAGTACTAGTAATTAGTAGGTTGTGTACAAGGGCAGGCAAGGGTCACCAGGATGGTCAAGCCAGAGTTCAAGTCGGAGCATGTGACTTTCTCCATGCCATATAGTAAGGGTGCTTAATTTAATATGTACATTATTATTATCATTATTAGTATAATTATAGTCTGGAAGTCATGGAATTGCATAATGGCAACTTCCAGTAATCTGGATTATTTCCTCATATATATGATATTAGGCATAGCCCGTGAACGTTATTGTGGGATTTTGGGTTACCTTTAAAAACACTCCAAATTAATGTCATCTCATCTGAAAGTAAACGTTCCTCGAACAGAAGAAAGTACAAAAGATAAAAATAATTAGGTCATAATTTTGTTTATTTTACTGTGAGGAGGTTCGGACAATGCTAGAAACAGAATTCACCGAAGAAGCAATGCCTGCCGTTGTTCTACCAACAACATCCATGATGATAGATCCAGACTGCTAAACTGATATTAAAATAATAAAATGACTGACAAGTCAATTTTGTCTTGACCCGGAGCTCCTTTAAGCTACACAACACTTTCAAGGCTCTTTTAGGATGTACACCGCATAGATACATTTCCTTTCTATCAGATCTCTGGACAGGAAATGTGTCCGATATTCACGTCTAAGGGATGTTTGACAACAAATGGTATGACAAAGACTTGATGTATTGCTCGAGCACGTATACATGTGGAAAGGTGTATTGGGCAGTCAATAAATTTTAAATCCTTTCTGGCGTAATACCTTTGAAACTTTAAAAGAGTGTGAACAACAACATGTGTGTGTGTGTGCGTGCACACATAAGACATAGAGTGAATACTTCACATTGTATTCCAATAGGAATAGAAATACTTTCCCTTCTCATGAATACAAATACGAATACACGAATAGAGAACATATATGAATACCTCTAGAAAGTATTCATGAATACTTAGAATACTTTAAAACATGAGTTTTAGCCTCAGTTTTATTTGCCAATATGGCATATTTATATAGATATTTGTATGCAACATAATAACTATAAAAAAACTTACATACGTATTATTTACATTATGTACATATCATTAACGTACTATATATATATATATATATGATATACATATATACATATTATATACAAATATCTGCACATCATACACCACACAAGATTACATGTAATGTAAAATACTGAAGAGTTCAAAAGATTTTCAAATGTTCTGTCTGTTAGCCGGCATCAATCAGGGTGAAAACATTTGATCGTCAATGCTGAAAAGGCACTCCACAGGTGCAGAAGTTGCTGGATCACCTCAGGAGTGCTGTGATAATTTTGACAATGCTTCAGGCTTCAATAGTGCATGTGTTTCTATATATGGCACACTACCTGGCACAAAGCATTGCAGCTTGAAACGGGGATAATCTAAACACTGGACAGGACTTAAATTGTTTTAGTCGATTTTTCACGGATTTCTTCAAAGCTGTGACCAGACCAGAATTATATCTCGAATGCATATTGTTCAATGCAGCCTTATGCCCAATCACACACAGCACGACATAACTGGGTGTGACAATAGTACATCTGTGTGCATAGTCTGTAGCCTTTTCGCATGCAGTCAAAATGTTGCATAGATCTTGAAGAAGGTTGTGTGATCAAGTGCATTCAACATTGTTGTAGCTAATATATCCAGTTTGTCTTTCGGTACTTTCAGTACATTTATTAGGTATTCCTGAAGTATACAGAATCTGAATACTTTAGAAAGTATTCGAATACAATTACTTTACCTTTTCCCCAAAGTATTCAAATGTGAATACCGTGAAGTTGGTATATGAATACTTTCAAATCCAAATACTGTCTGGTGCATGTTTGTGTAATGTTGAAGAAAAATCTTGTTAGGTAATTTCTTGTATCAAGTTATTATTATTATTGTTATTATTATAATACCAAACTTTCAAAGTGCTCTTTTCATACTCTTTTCGTATATCCTTGTATGTTTTAAGCAACAGAAAAACCAGCAAAATGCCGATTTGTTGCGCACCAAACTGTCTGCTTACAGAGAAAACAAATCCTGGATAGTCCTTTTTCACGCTGCCATGAGATAATAAATTTAAATTGATAGTTGGTTGAAGAAACTAAAATTATTTCATCCCCCCGCAAGAGAAGTTCGGATCTGTCAATGTCATTTCAAGCCTGAGTTTTTTCACATTTTGTTATGGTTACATAGATGGCCATCTTTGTACAGGATTAAACAAATAAGACTAGATCCATGTAGTTGGTGACTCATTTAGGTAACATGGACACATTTGTATTTGCCATATTAACTCCCTTAATATATATTTCCTTCAAAGAAAAAATAATTCCTAATGTTTGTAATTTAGTTATAATTATTGATACAAAATACACTTGGTACCTAATGTGAAATGTAACTATTTAATTATCTGCCAACTACATCTGAATTAAGTTGATTATTTTGAGCTACCATTTACCTTTTAGCCAACAAATACTTCCTTCTTGAATCTTAATTGGGCTAAAAGCATTAACGTGTAACACCTACATGTTCATTTCACAAGTTAGTGAAATATGTCTATTTCAAATAACAAATTGTCTAATTACAGCCAATAAATGAATCAAACATTGTGTTATTACATGGGTATTTAATTCATGAAAATTGAAGTGGGGTGGATTATATGGATAATGTATAAATATATAAGAAAATATTGCTTTGTTTTGTGCAACTTGCCTCGGTAGTAAGTTATTTTTATGTATTAATGACCTATATTCAACACCTAATTTTTACTCCTTAATCATATATGGTTGTATTTGTAATTAGACAATTTCATATGTATGAGATTGATGCAGTTCAGCCCATCTTCATTGCTGTGTTTTCAACATTCATGTCATTGTATGTTTTTATTCATGGACCAAATTAGTTGTAATATTGAAGTGGAATTATTTTAATTGCCTTGAAATATACACATTAATCTTGTAACTAATGACTATAGAAGTTGAATGTTTTGTCAAAATGACTTCACTTTGTGAAGTATATGTAGATGCTTATTTTTTGTTTAAACCATATCTCATATTGACAAGGGTATATATTACCTAGCTGTCTCAATAAAATGTGTTGCATGTGTTTAATATCATTGACATGATACAGCTATGTATCAAATATTGTAATAAGAACAGAATTAAGTCATTTAATATATATATATATATATATATATATATATATATATATATATATAAGGTGTGTAATGCCACAGAATCAGAAAAAATATTTGAAACGTGAAAGTACTGAATATATAAGATCTCAACTGTAAAATATTAACAGTTCATTTATCAGACTAAATAATTTCATGATATCCCTCATATACACCATCTTCTTCAGGGTATGTGTTTCTTATTGATTGTTGAACTCATGATGGTATAGTAATTCTGTTTTTGGGGCCAGGTTTTCCATAAACTCAATAAGTGAACTGCCTGTATCAGTTTATGATCTGTAAAGAATCAAACACGAATAAAGTATTCTTCTGTGATGTGAATTTTGTATTGGTTATTTAAATTCCAGAGTAGAATTAAAGTCTAGAGTAGATCTACAAATAAAATGTCTGAAGTAACAAGATCTAAGCTGCATGTATATGTTTTTATAATTCACAATAAAATGTACATTCTATAGACGCTAGCTGTAGGCATTGAAACGTATTGCTCGCACGAACACCATTCTGAAATGACAGCTGACAGCTCCGACTCGATGTTGATTGTTCTCGGTATTTATGAACTCTGTTTCTGTGTCACTCTTAGTACTTTCAGTAATTGATAAATCAGAATTATAATATACTGGTTCAAAATCATAAGGTGGAATATTTGAGGCTATGACCGGGTAATTATGACAATATACAAAGTAATCCAACACAAGAATCCGGTATGTTTACATGTTGGAACTATAACCAAAAGTCGGTACGCTAAGCACTGGTGACGTATCACTCGCTGATTGGCTGACAAATCTTGGAGCTGGAGATTAATGGCTTCAAATAATACTGATAAATCTGATAGAATTTTACTATAAAATATGCTTTCTCATTGCTAAATGCATAAAATGCCAGTAATAATCGGTATAGAAACCCATACACTTTAAAACAGGCAGCATACATTGGTAATAGTCAAATCTGAGCAAAGTACTCCTTTAATAATCATATATGTATAAAGCTAAATTGGGATATATAAAACCAACTAAGAAAATTAAACACCAAAATGGCTCAAGAACAAATGCGTTTTCAACAACTTTTTAAAAATATTCAGTGTTTTGGATTCACGAATGTGAGCTGGGAGTACATTCCATAACTTGGCTGCTGAACACTGAAACTTTCTTTCACCATAGCTAGATGTTCTAACCCCTGGAACCACCGATGTCACTGAACCAATCGAACGTAGTGTTCTTCTTGGTTGATAAACTGTCAACATGTCAGATATGTATCTTGGAGCCGGTTCATGTAGGGCTTTATACGTGTGCATCAGGATTTTAAATTGCCCTCAATACTTAACAGGTAACCAATGGAGATCCTTCAATATTGGTGTCATATTAGGTGTGCACAATAAAGTCACAATGAGAGAGCCCTATTACTGGTATGCCATGCTGCATCTGTACACAATAGTAATATGGATGAGTGCTGTTGAGGCTCAGCTCCACATTTTTGTATGGCAGGCAATAAATGTATTAACATGGTATACGTGTAGACCATGTTCAGTGACCTTGAGGTCCTTGGGTTTCCATTGTTCAATATGTTTATATATTAGTGTAGCAATATCATCCTCACATTTCCATCATGTGTAAGGGTTATTGTTTTTAAACATTTACTGTTCGAGTCAATCTGGTGAAGGTTCCGACCAAATCATTAGGGATCATCGCCAGTTGGTGGCTGATGATCATCTGGACGGCATAGATTGACGCACTTTGTTGCTGATGCACCAACGTTGCTCCATATGGTGCCTTCATGATGAGCAACTGGTCAATCTCTACAAATTATTATTATATTATTATTACAAGCTTATCAGTCTGCCTCTTTTTGTTGGACCACAACATAGGGACATCAGTACAAGTCTTCAACTTGTCCATGTGAGCCCCAATCTCGTACAAGAAGGCACCAATCAGTGCTAAAAACCCTAAACTTAAACTGTATTTTGTTGCATTCCTTTGATACATTTTTTATTTGAAATAAAAACTTAACCAAGGAATGAACACAGCTAACTGGTTTAGAATATTAACTGAATCCAAAAGCAAAATGGCAATTAAAAATTTTTAAACTAAAATTTATATTCTTGCTATCTCAATGTTTAACATCCCCAGTTTACATCTGAACTCTAAAACATCCACTATTAACGCATTTATAACTTAAGGCATTAACCAAATTGTTTACGTATGGACATACAGACATGGCAACAACGATATTCCTCATCGAACCCTCTGTCTGGGTGTGAGATTAATAGAAATAAAATACCACAAATAAGCTAACTGTTTCATGATTTTGTTTAGTTAATTAAATAGCCTATTTTATATCTGAGCTTCTGTATTGATTATAGCAGGTATATACAATATTTAAACTTATTCTGTATTGTAATATTTTACTAACCCTCTAGAGCACTGATGTTGTGTCAGTTCGATCTGTCTATATGCCTTACTCGTGAGAACCAAGCAGCTGTATGTTGCCTTGTTTTGTGGTATTTTGGCTTTCTGCCTTTACTTCGCCTTTGAACACACACAATTTATTGTTTCATTTTAGCAATACTCCAGTTTTTTCACACTCCCATCATCTTGAAACAGTCACTGATCATCAACTGATTTATAAGCCTTCATTTTCTTTTCACCGTAGACTAGTCATCACAGGAGTAAATAATTGAAAATGTCACATAGTCCTAAAAAATTGTAAAATGTCACAGTCCTAAAAAATCACACGTAAACAATGTATCGTCCATAAATAGGAATTATATCATTTATCTTTCAAGCTGGCATCAATATCCACACTGACAAAGTTGGGATCTAGCAGTAAACCAATTATCATACAGACCCGTACAAGTCTTTTCAAATCAGCCTTTAGAAAGCCTGAACACTTGACACAATGTTTCTTCAAATAGTCATTTAGTTGCCACACCTTCCAGTTATCAATAGTATCCGTTTATCCAACAAATATCACTCATACAGTCAAGGAAACAAAAAAAACTAATGCATCCAAGTTTGTACAAAACAAAATGGTGGTAGTGCTGAACACAGGCAGCTTTGAGGATCGCTTGGGTGTAGTCACATAGGAGCAACGATGTAAGTCAGTGTGCAGGGGTCATGCCCTTGGGCAATTCAATCAGACATGACAGAGCCATTTTACTTGGTTACTCACTCATGATGTTATAGGCTGGGAAATTAATCTTTGAAAAGTTTCGACACTTTTGGGAGGCTCTGAACCTATGATTCTTGACATAAAAATTCAATGTACTTTATTGTAAGACCAGCAGATAATTTTTTTTAAATAATCTCCCGAAATGGTAGATTATTCAAATATGTTTTATTCTACTCAGAATTAACATACATCACCGTTCTGTAACATAAATGGATATATAATAATAACCGACCTTTGTGAAGTACTGAGCTTCTTCGGGTGAAAACTCTCGTTTGTCTTCACCAGTTTCCAAACACTTGACAACACCCTGAGCACAAAGTCGGTAAAGTCTGCCGAGGTTTGAGTGTAACAAAGCCATGTTCAAGGAATCATTTAGTTTACCAAATTCCTCTATCCCAGAGTAAAAACATGTCTCACTCAACTGCCACAACTCTCTCACTCGCTTCATGGCCTTCTGTTTATCTACAATATAAATAATTTGTCAAACTGAAGGACTATTGCTGTACATAAAACCAAACACACACACACACACACACTAAAAAAATCAATCTAACCAAAGGCTTAGTAAATCTGTAATAAACTGAAACAAAATGTTGAATCTGAACACGACATTTATATAAAGACAGGAAAATAGTTTGTGTATAAAACTGGCCAGTTTTCCAAAGTAGATATAAAATGTTATAGAGGCCTTCCATATTAAAATATCTCAAACACACGTACATGTTGCATCAGATGACAAACTGTGCTTTTTTACTACACATAACACCCTCTTACATTGTTCATCAAATGTCTTTTACCAGAGTAAGAGACTTTTATTTTAATTAAATGTTTTGCGAAAATATTTCAGAAAAAACCCAGTTATTACAAAAGAAATGGATCGGTCATCTAGAAATATTTATTTAAAAAAATCACATCTGACAAAAGAAATAAAAATGGGTAAGATACAGATGCAATTCGATGTGACATCAGTTTGAAATCAGATGGAGAAATTTAACTGTATATTTCTCCACTTTCATCAAATGAGTTGAGCTAACTGAGTTGATTCAAGTTGTTTAGGCTCAGTACTTGTCACATCTGGTATATATATATATATATATATATATATATATATTACCAATGAGTGAGTCCCTGAGGAAACAATTATCCCCCAAAACATCATGATATGAAGAAATTAATTAAGTCCACTTTACATGAGAAGGTAAATGCGATATGAGGAACAATATCTTTGTTATGAAGCCAGAGAGACATCAACACTGAGTACATCCTGATTTGCTCTACAAGTATACAAAGACTGAATAACAGAAAAGTATATTCGATATATATATATATATATATATATATATATATACTTTAAATGAGGAATAATATTTTAAGACTAACTAACACCAAAAGATTTTGCAATAAAACTTTATCAGCTAAGAAGTTCTGGGTAAGAAATTCTAGTATTTTTACATTTAGAACTGGAGCGAAAGACGATTATTTTCAGAACAAACTCACTTCGTACAATTTGCATATTTCGAGTTTAACATTTTGCTTTCTAAATTGAGAAAATGACACATAAAAAACTGTAGGTTTTAGCATAACTAAGGTATTTATGACATACATAAAACCTGCAAAATTTCCTTTCAGTTCTTAAGAAAATCTGAAAATACAGAACTCAAACTTGAGACAAAAATGACTTAAAATGATCTAATGTGAGGTGGGTCCACCTGATTAATCTAACATAGTGTAAGGTGGTGTTAGACATTAATAATAAAACATACCACCCCCCTATTTACTCTACTGAAAATGGAATCAATAATATCTTGTATTAATGATCAATCTGATATTTTCTTGAGGTATTGATTCACAACAGATATTCCTGAAGAATTTTTTCATACATAATACAACAGCAGCTGTACTGCATTAATTAATCATTTCGTTATTTGATGAGTAGCGCTACCTAAGCAAATATTAGCCACAATATTGAAAAACCACAAGAAAGGTGTTTTTGAAGAGTAGCAAAATGCACTCACCAGAAATATCCATTGTATTATAAAGGAGGTAGTTTCAGCTTGGGTTGACTTGTTTATAAATGGTTTTCCAAGGGTATTTTAACCAAAATAAAAATCACGTGTTTCAGTGATTTTCAACAGGCTGTCCAAACCACATAAATACTGACAAACTTCATTCAGTATTAGTGTCATCACCTAAACAACAGCCAATAGATGATAAGTATAACATAACACTGATTATTTTGTTTTCAGCTATCTCCATGGCAACATGATATTGTCAATAATAATAATGTATATTTAAGTACCCTTACTAGCAGGAGCCAATCAAAGACGTCGTACAAATAATATGTAATATAATAATACCACAAATAATATGTCTAAAAACCTTATAAGAAATTTAAGAGATAATTATTATTTATCTGTAAAAGCGACCTTGAACATGTCTGTTTTTAGAACAGATTATAAGAAATTCAAGATGTGACACATTTCTAATATCTGCTGGCAGCTGCAACACTAAACACACAATGACTTGAGCCGAGACACTGACACCTGCAATAGTATCTGACTGGATGACCTGAGTTTTCGGGATGACTTTCTAATGGACACCAGTTCACACAGGTATTCTGGTGCCATATCATTAATAGATTTATAAGTTATTAACAGAATCTTAAAATGACGCTGTCTAACAGGTAGCCAATGTAGTTTTTGAAGAATTGGGGTGATATGATCATATTTTCTAGTATTTGTTACAATGCGAGCTGCACTATTCTGAATTCGCTGAAGGTGATTAATGTTATAATCAGATATGCCATATAACAGGGAGTTACAATAGTCTATACGAGATGTAACAAAGGCATGGACTACAGATAGAAGTCAACCAATCAAGGTGAGGATAATAACTTAAATCTGATGTAATTAAGCCAGTCATTAAACAATACAACAACAACACAAATAACAATAGACACTAACAATGCTATCAAAACCAATCAAATACCTATTTGTTCCGTCATCACTGAAGTAGAGAGATTCATGTAGAACACCCCGAGTTCATTTAGGACGTTGCCATAACGCTTCACCATGGTAACTGTGTGTTGTGGGTCATCTGGTTGTGGAGCCTTCGCTGCCTCAGCCAACGTAATCTGGTAACACGTAGATGCTCTCTCGAGGTTGTCCTGTACTCTGGATGATAATGGTACAAGCCACGGATCACCTGGAAAATGTATACAGGTATTATTGTCATCATCATCAACATCATCATTATTTTAATAGAACTAAAATAAAACCAAATCTATTATAATTAACCATAATGAGATGAGACTACATCTTAACGTGGTGTCACATGAAATATTTACATATCAGTAAAGAAACATTCAAGAAAATATACACTGTGCTATAATGAGTTACCCCATATGGAAAAAAATGTATATAATATTAACTATTGGGAATGAATATATATATATATATATATATATATATATATATGTTTATTCTATTCACAGATTACTATTTCCAATATTTACACACACACACACACACACACACAAAGTATCACACACACACACAAGTTTATACATATGTATCTATATGCGTGTGTGCATAATATGTACACAGAAACCAGGGACACAAATATGGCCGAAGAGGTAATTTATATTGTTCATTTGCACTAAATCTGTTAAAACTAGTAATTTACTAAATGTTACATAGCATTGTATAAAGAATAGCAGTTCACCAAACACCATCATCCGAGAATGTGTTTATCATGTTTAATTTGTATTTTTATTGGATTTATTTTATATTACAACCTACAACATTGTTGGATTTATCTTGTGTTATTCGACAATAGAGTGCAGTGTTGCATTCAGGTTGTGTTGATGTTGTATTTTTGTTATACAACAAATGTACCATGTTGTTGAGTTTCCAGATTAAGACTCTCAGCCAGTTTGCCATCTTCATCCGTAATACTGTTGACCTCTGACCTCTGTTTGTTGACAATTTCCACGTGTCTGGCCAACATGAGATGGACGTCACCACACATGGACAAGATGACGCACAGTAGGTTCTTACTTCTATCTGCCATCTCTGCATTCATAGCTTCTAAGGCTCCTGATAAATACAAATATAAACATTGCTGTAAATGTTCTTTTCTGTACATGATCGGTGAAAAGAGAAATAAAAGATGAAACCACATTTAGACCTAGTCATAGAACATGTTTTAAATCCAAGCTAAAAAGCTTGCGCCCAACTGGACTACCAGTTTCAAAATCTTGGTATGATCAAACGCACGCGCACACACACACACACACACACACTCTAGATTCAGTCCCCTGAAGAAACGTCCAGAGTTTTAATTCACGGTTCGAGATTCTCTGTGCCTGTGCCTTATTATACACAGCTAAAACACACATTGCCCGTGCCAGAGATTGAGGTTCGTGTTTTCTTTTTACCAATTTTGTAATATTTGATATAAAGGGTTAGTGACGAGTAGGTCATAGCATTTATTGGATTTGTATGCTTATGAGGTATTTGACCCTCCAGCAAATATCACAAGGCATATTATGCTGCGGTTGAGATGTTCCTTTTCTGTGCGTGGAGACTGTATGTTTCCAGGTCCATGCGTTTTAAGAAAAGTTGATCTAGAGCTGTATATTCCGTGCACTATTTGCGTCTTTGGAGGCACGCCGTTTAAGTGGTTATCCATCATTTAAATGACTGTAGCAGACACAGTACGCTCTTAAAGCATTATAAGTACTCCTGACTCAGGAATAGAAACACTGCATCGCATCTCGAGCGGTGGCATTGGACACAGTTCGTGCGGTTGGTGTGTTTTATATAACAAATTTACTTGTATATATAATTCACCTTGGTTGTATGTGGGAATAGAATTATCTTTCCTAGGTCCAGTTATGTCCAGTTTATATTATGGCATTCAAGATTAGCTCTAATCTTCTTGTCATAAATAACATTTAAGAACTACAATAGTTAGAATAGCATAAATTAGGTCAGGTTTGAAAATGATAACATAGTTCAAACAGTATCAAAGCTATGACGCGCTAATACGGTCTGCTTCAGGGCAGATGTCAGTCTTTTAATAGCAATTAAGCTAAATAGTTTTAATAGTAGTCGCTTCGTGACGCCTGCCCGTTGTAAAAACTGATCTTTGAAGACTGTAACAATTGGGTTATATAGTTTATATAGTATTGCTTTGAAGAAAGATACAGCAATTGAAAAATAGCTATAAATAGGGCTGCTTAGATAATTAAGCTAAACATTCTCACTACTACCGTGATCTGACTCTGGTTTTACACCCAAACTCCACAGCTGTAGGTGATTCGTATTTTGATTTTGCTTGGCGGCTTAGGGACTGGTGAGACATTACACATGTCTCAGCAAGAAAAGTCGCCACTCTGGATTCAGTCCCCTGAAGAAACGTCCAGAGTTTGAATTCACTGTTCGAGATTCTCTGTGCCTGTACCTTATTATACACAGCTAAAACACACACACAGATTTATATATACACACGCACATACACATACACATATATATATATATATACATACACACACACACGTACACACACTGAGAAATCCTGTGCAACATGATTCTTTGTGCTAAGACCCAAAACATATGTACATATCTGGCATTTAGTCAATGCACTCAAACCTTCAGACATTTTCTCACATGACGTTTCAGGTGCCAGGACAAATCATGGATGTGGGATACTGGTGCAGTTAAAGCGGTAGCCCATTTGTCTCTCACCGTACACATTATATTTTTGCGTCATCTTCTGTAATGGCTGTTCGTAGAGTGCGAATCTATCTTCCGGATATTGTTGGTTTCTAGGCCATCATTATGCTTTAAAGCCTTCAGTAATAACTATTCATCATCATGACAACAGATTACAGACATCATTAGATGATGTGTATAATGTCTGTTAATAGTTATTTCTAACAGCTAACCTGCTAGTCATGTTCGTTCATCGATTAGTTCGTTTAGCGGCGGCAGTGATCACACTTGGAATATATGGCCAAGGGAAGACTTCTTAGTGAAACATCCCACAAACACAGGTATGGGTTGGATTCAAGCCCATAATGCCTGAAGTACAATACTCTAACCACTGCACCATTGGAGGATCTTTGATTGGCCTCGTTATGATTTGAACAGTATATATTATTGAAATAGTCACAGATGGATTGATATAGCCATATACCTCATCTCACCCTCAACCTTCAGTATGATGACACCTATACTCCTACCTATGAGAACAATTAACCAATTAAGAACTCATCTGTTTATGATCAATACGCACTTAACTGTAGCCTGCCTCAGTAACCCTGCCCAAGGCTTAGCTTAGAATCTATTATCATTGGTAAACATGATGTTATTAATCCAGTTATTGGTCAACATACTCTTAGTGATAAGCCCATCCCAGTCAATAATGTGTTTTCACATAAGGCAATGGACTAACAAAACACTGTCCAATAGTAAATGTCTCTGTATGGGCTGAATGTGTCAGCGTTGACAGCTCATTTGTTGGGCTACACATCTGATAGCCCAGTTAGTTAGAGCATAGGACTCGTAGCCAAAAGGTCGTGGGTTCGAGGCTCCGGGAGCTGCAACGCTGTCATGTGGCGACTGGTTCACTCACCCATAAAAAATGAGTATCTGACAGGACACGATCCCTATGTGTGAGTAACACTTTGTGCCTATAATGGCAGCATGCATTGTATACTCCCTTGGGAGTTGAGAAAAGTGCTGGGTGGAAACAGGTCTGAGTCAGGGATAATAATATTGTAAATAACATTGTAAAGTGCCTTAGAGTTAGAGCAGCTTCTAGCTGAATAGGGTGCTATATAAATATCACATATTATTATTATTATTATTTTTTGACTTTTTATTACTCGACTAAACTCCAGGTTTAACTGTAATCTGAGTAATTTTGTTTAGATACACTCCCCGTTTGATAGCCTTTCTCTCTGTATAACTGTAACGTATTTTAGCACAACTTTAGCAATGAGATGATCTTGCATCTCAAACATAACATTAGAATGCTCACTGTCTCTGTGGGTGCGTGTTTTGGCAGTATCGAATAAATAACTGATAAAGAATCTCAAATCAGGAATACATAGTCTAACTGATTCATCAAGGTACTGAAGCCAGAAAGGTGTTTTTCATGCTGGGCCACGTTTTGCCAGTCACTAAGTTGTGTGTGTATGTGCCAGGGCTGGAAAAATCGGTTGCCCAGATGCCTGGGATGAATGAATGAATGTTGTTTAATGACACATCGGCACAATTTAGGCCATTCAGTGTCCTGCCCAGATGCCTGTTTCTGCGATATTGCAGTATCCATGTGTTTCGGACACCCCTCTCACTTGTGAACTATTTTTCTTGGGAAAGCCTGCCTGGTCACTTGAATCAGATAGTTGAATCCAGAATTTTATTACCCGGGTTGTAAAAATATGAATTTAACCATTCAATTCACATTCGCACCAATCGCTACATCGAGTGGTCCATTTTGTCCCATTCTGAAATCAAATGGAATCACGCTCATACGTTTACATATTTTCCATGTTTTGTCGCATTCAGATAATGCATGGACTCTACAGCGTATATGGAATCTCGGCTTAAGACAACACACAGCCTATTTAAATGGTGTCGCTGATTAAAAACTGTATTCACTGCAGTTTAGTGGCTACACATTCTAGGTAATTTGACATTTTATTTATATAGTGAGAGTGAAAATGGCTACGGGTAATTCAGCAAAGCAGCAATGGGCTTCACTGAATAAGCATTTCTTATCAAGCACTTCTCTATTTGTCAATTTATATTACAAATACATGTTTATATGTAGGCAGGTGAAATATACATTTGTTGGGCAAGTGCATTTCCAATCTACTTGCCCGGGGGCTACTGAATTGAAAAAAATTCTGGCCCTGGTATGTGCACTCACATGCGCATAAACATAATTCCTATTAGAAAGCAGAATCACATCATTTATAATTGAGACAACATAGAGTCTACTTACTGAAGCAAAATAAAGCCATTGTAATATATTTCCAAGCTAAGATGTATTTCTCACAAGTCATCATTGCCTCTGTCAGACCATAATAAGCGATGGCAGCCTTTCTTACTAGCAATGCCTTTGACTGGCTATGCCAGGATCCTTGAGACAACAGGCTTCGGTTAAACACTGTCATCTGATTGGCTAAACCAGGCTCGGGCGACTCTTCTCTTCCAAGAGAATCTCCTGAATCTGGGTCATGCGATGCGAGTGCCGCTTTCTCAATGGCTACTGCCTGATGCTGCTGTTTCGTGATTTGCTGATAATGCAATGGTATGGCCTTATTTGGGTCACATTTGGCCTGTTTGTCGACATCTTCCGATTGCACGTTTTCTGACCTTTGTGACAGTTCTGTAGTTTGTGTGAGGCTTGCATCCAAACAAGACAAAGCCTGGGTGGGAGCAAGGACACAAAGGAATATATAGAGATTGATATATTGTTGTTTGCCAGATTAATATATTGAATTGTAAATAATATTTGTCTGTTGTGAAAGATACAATGTCGTTTTTAACCACACAAATAGACAGACAGCTCTACAGGCATGCTAGCACATGAAAAGAGAACAGCAATGCATACCAACAGTCAGGTGTGTGTGTGTGTGTGTGTATGTGTGTATGTGTGTGTGTGTGTGTGTGTGTGTGTGTGTGAATTACCATTGAAAGATCTCTAAACATTATATATGTATATATCATTATATATATATATATATATATATATATATATATATATATATATATATATATATATATATATATATATATATAATATAATATCTTGAGGTAAAACACAGTAATAGTAAAAGAACATATTGTTATATCAGTTTAAGCCGTACCTCAGCAATATGCCTGATAGCCTGTCTACATCTTTGTTCTACATTTCCAGTAACCGGAGGATATCTGACCACATCAGCCTTCGTTTTCTCCGACTTTCTGATACTTTCGGGCAGACACAGACCATGGACGTCAACAGATGTGACCGGGGTTGGCTGGTCATCAGACAGGTCAGACTCACTCTGGCCCGGTTAATGGATAAATGGTAAAATATTATAAACCGTCTCAACTAATAAGACAGACGGCAATGGACGTACAGTTGACACATCGCAGTTGACACATCGCAATTGAGACATCGCAGTTGACACATTAAAACAAGAACTGACCAAATTGTGTACAGATTCTGTATGGTTGTCTCTATTGGGTGTTTATTAAGTTTACAGACTCATCACACCTTGGATATATGTATGATGTGATACTCTCTGATGGAATGAGATATTTTCTTCGAGTCCTTTAAGAAGCTGGTGATCTTTTAAAATATTTGGTTAGATGGTGAGAAATTATTTTGGTTTATATTCCTACATAACTAACAGCTAGAAATGATATCCCCCCTTGAAGACCCGGGATCATATTGTGAGTTGTACCAATAGATATGAGTCAGAGCTTTATCTAATATCAGATTGTATAATCGTCCGACATGATATCTTGTATCTATAGTGATGTTGTTATATTGAACTAAAAAAAATTGATCTTCAAAAGAAACTCACATAACATATATAACACATATAACATATAAATTATAATAGCAATGGCTAGGGCGAATAGTTCATTTTATTAGGGGCAAATAACAATAACGGGTGACTAGTCATTTTATGTCGAGTCCGAATGCAACAGAGGGCCAATAGTCCATAATGGTGTTTTAGGTATGTTTGTTGTACCAATTGAAATCTCAGGTGCCAAATGAAAAAATCAAAACAGCTAAACAGCAGACACTGTAACTGTAAAAATTGTATTTTAAAATTGCTTTCTGTCAACCTGTTTCAGTCATCTCATGCAAGATATTGCCAATTCCGTCAGTTATAGAATAAGGTGTTGCTGATTATCTAGGTATACATTTGTTTAAATTTTTCATATTTAGGGTATACAATTGACAAATAATGATAATCTATTTGATATATTATTGAAAATATCGAAATTGGACATCGGAGAAAGCTCGAGAAAGCTATAAGTTAATACATCACTCTGACCTGACATTATATTAGCACTTAAAATAGACTATCATGTTTAAGAACAGAACAATTCACTTTACCCATAAATGTTGCTTCTAGGAGCTAGCCTATGTGGGGTACAAATACACACCCCCAGGAATATTTGAACTGAAAATGATGACATTTGCATCCTATTTAAGGTATTTATACACATAGTTTTACAGTGTAAGCATAATTAAAAGTATGCATATCACTTATATCTGTAACATGAAAAAAGAAGACTACAGAAATGCTTCAAAATGTTATTGATGAGACTCGTTTTATATAATCTACTGGCTTTCTTCTCCTTCATTATATTTATAGCTAACTCATAGTCAAAGTGAGCCCAGAAGGTTTTTACGTTTTAATTGTCATCAACACATTGAGGTGCTTTTCTTTTAATTTATTCTGACGACTTGTCTTGATGGAGTTTTGGGGACTAAACCCACACTTGCATTCAGCAGTCTGGTATGCAGGGCCAGAAAATTATTTCTACATCTCACTAGCCCCTGGGTTAGTAAAGCTGAAATCCACTAGAACAACCAAATTTCTTACTAGCTCAACAAAATATTACTAACTGTTAAAACTATAATTTTTTACTAGTCAGACCAAAACTGTGCTGGAATCAACGGAGAACATCAGATCATAAATTAGTGGAATAAATACAATAATTGTGTTTGTGGTTTTATTGACCCATACTCTAACACAATACAAGTATATAATAATCAATAGTTCATAGTTCTTCCAGTAATAAATTATTGGTGACATTTACCAGCCACTTATCAACAATAGGCCTGGAAGAAATTCTTTGGGTAATGGACTATCACATGCAATAGGCATCAAATTATGTAGATTTTCCTGACCAAGGGAGTTCCTCAGACAAAGTTTAAATGCTGTTCATAGAGAACTGCCTCTCACACTCAGCAGTGGATGGACAGAAGATCAAGGTAGAAACACAATTATTAAGTTACCAAAAACTTCATATAATTCCTTCGGTATGAATACAGTTAATATGATATATGAAATCCATATTTATATCATAATATTAACATAAAATGCAAAAAGCACAGTGACCAAACAAAGAAACAGGAAAGGACAGAGAAATCTACCATAAAAAGCTTAAAACTGTACTAAGAATCACCAAATGAAGGGGGTTTTATTGGGGGGTGTGTGGAATTGAATAACAATCTTTCTACTCTTCTAAGTGATGTGTATCTGATATTGGAAGATAACAGTGTAGAGTACCTTTGATTGACTCTTGTTTGTAACTTTCCTTTATTAGATCTATAGTATTTTATTACTAGTGTTAATATTATTTGCCTCTTAATTTAATAATCCAATTATTGGACATATCTAAAAGGTCGAGTGTCAGTTGAAGCTTGTCAATCATAGACAGAGTTATCCATCTCCCTATAACAATGTTGTCAATCATAGACAGAGTTATCCATCTCCCTATAACAATGTCGTCAATCATAGACAGAGTTATCCATCTCCCTATAACAATGTCGTCAATCATAGACAGAGTTATCCATCTCCCTATAACAATGTCGTCAATCATAGACAGAGTTATCCATCTCCCTATAACAATGTCGTCAATCATAGACAGAGTTATCCATCTCCCTATAACAATGTTGTCAATCATAGACAGAGTTATCCATCTCCCTATAACAATGTCGTCAATCATAGACAGAGTTATCCATCTCCCTATAACAATGTGTCAATCATAGACAGAGTTATCCATCTCCCTATAACAATGTCGTCAATCATAGACAGAGTTATCCATCTCCCTATAACAATGTTGTCAATCATAGACAGAGTTATCCATCTCCCTATAACAATGTTGTCAATCATAGACAGAGTTATCCATCTCCCTATAACAATGTTGTCAATCATAGACAGAGTTATCCATCTCCCTATAACAATGTTGTCAATCATAGACAGAGTTATCCATCTCCCTATAACAATGTTGTCAATCATAGACAGAGTTATCCATCTCCCTATAACAATGTTGTCAATCATAGACAGAGTTATCCATCTCCCTATAACAATGTTGTCAATCATAGACAGAGTTATCCATCTCCCTATAACAATGTTGTCAATCATAGACAGAGTTATCCATCTCCCTATAACAATGTTGTCAATCATAGACAGAGTTATCCATCTCCCTATAACAATGTTGTCAATCTAGAACTAAATATTTTATTTTACTGACATACAAACTTGAATGTTAAATGAATAGTTCAAATTTACCATTACAGTATCGAAATATTGACGGGTCTACCAAACAGGAACACCATCAGATCTCATATTAACTATATAAAAATTATCCTCTACCTGTGCGTTATCATCTTCTGGATCAGAATCCTCACTCGTGTCTGATAGGTTATCCAGATGGTGAATGTTATCTGGTACATAGAGATCTGAGAGTAAGAACAGGGCTGAGGTTACGACCTGGAAACAAAAATATCTTCATAATGATTATATTTAATTACTGTCTAAAATTAACGAGTACAATTATCTAGATGTTACATTTCTGCAATGTTAGAGAAATAAATATATTCTGGAGTCAAAGGTGTGTGGGTTGAAATTACTCGATTTAACCCTAAATTGTACCAAACATTATTGCCATAGAATATGTTTATACCATACACACATACACACACACACACATACCCACCTGTGGATGTGACTTTCTATCAAGTAATAACAGACATTTGTTCAGTAATGTTTGTATTGTGCCTGATTTTCGTTTGACGTGATTTAGCTGCATGTTACGCGCGACACGGTAAAGAAGGATACCAACTGGTACAGTAAAAGGATTAACATTATCACTGTCTATGGTATCACCACATAATGTTGTCAGGTCATAAAGTTTGACTACTTCATCACCATGGCCTGTCATAATGTAAACATGTAGGGTGATAATATTATAATAATAGTAATAGAGATTTGATAAAACACTTTTTCTAGCAAAACCAATTTAATGTACTATATACTAAAATAACATTACAACAAATATGTAGACCTTTGAGATAATAATTATAAGTCATAAATAAAATTAAACTAATAAAAACATGTATTTAATGTAAAACACTCTGTACACACCCTTAAAGAGCCAATACGTATGACCTTCCTTTGTAGCATTAGACTTCAGAAATGAGAGTATATTTTGTGCGATGTCCTTAATTACTGTTGGCGAAAATTCAGAATGTGGCATCTTTGGAATCTCCTCAGTCTTAATAACCTCATAATTCTGTTAATGATTAAATACAAAATATAAACCTCACCATACTATAACATATAAACCTCACCATACTATAACATATAAACCTCACCATACTATAGCATATAAAATATAAACCTCAGTCACCACACTCTAACATACAAAATACAAACCTCACCATGCTATAACATACAAAATATAAACCTCACCATGCTATAACATACAAAATATAAACCTCACCATGCTATAACATACAAAATATAAACCTCACCATGCTATAACATACAAAATATAAACCTCACCATGCTATAACATACAAAATATAAACCTCACCATGCTATAACATACAAAATATAAACTCTCACCATGCTATAACATACAAAATATAAACCTCACCATGCTATAACATACAAAATATAAACCTCACCATGCTATAACATACAAAATATAAACCTCACCATACTATAACACATAGATAGGTGAATGGATTTTCAATAAAAATACAAATTATTCATATCAGTATGTTGGATGATTATTATATGAATTAGTATATTCGCATCATCATCGTCAGGTGTACATTATCAGGTGAAGTTTTCTTTCAAATGTGATTAGAAAATATTCTTCGTAATTTAACCCAGAACAAAGTTTTGTTGTTTTCTTGTTATTGATGAAATCAAAATCCGAATTAGAATTCGTGAAATTCATAAAAGGATTTCTCTGATTCCATTTCTTCAAAGTCAAGGCAGACCTCACATAACGCTGTCAAAATGAAAAGATTTCTACCAATATTGGTCATACTTGGCTACTCAGGTGTTCCGAATGAATTGATTGACTTTAGTAACATTTAGACTACTCTATATATATCCACTATTTTGTAGCAGATTATCAAATATATCAAACATAGATTAGGAATTAAACATCAATGAGTGATAATAAATATACTGTTCTTATTACAAATATGGTCAACGTCATTACATTACAGGTAGCAGGTAACATGGAAGAGGAAATTCATATTATTATTGGCTGATATTCAGTCTTGTGATCAACCAAAGTCAGTATTCAGAGTTTAAAGTTAATACTATTACAGGTATTAATCAATCACAATGTCTTTCGTGTTTTCATGACAATTTGTAAACAATATCTTCAAGGCTCGTCTCAAGAAACAGTTTCATAAATGATTGTGCTGACATCTAGTGAACCATAATGATTGTACAGAGCCTTCTGCATGTGTGTGTTTTCTGTGTGTGTGTGTGTGTATTTTTTCTCTCTCTCTTTCTCTGTCTCTATCTGTCCATTCATGTGTGCTTGAATATTTCAGTCCATGTTGTTATAAACAATGAATTAGTAAATGAGTGCATTGGTTATCCTTGGTACAAATATGAGTGATATGACTGGGGCTTATCCCCGAGAAAAATAAAATGATTATATAAAAAAACACCTCAGAGAAATATGGAGGTTTACAATGAGGATTAAGAGAACAGTAAAACTGACCTTGACAATACCATCAAGGTGATAACACATCGCCATCTCTGGTACGTTACACATCAAGTTATCTAACCAATAGTCCAATCCTGTTAGAACATTGATTGGTGTACACTGATCTCTATAACAAAAATAACAAAAACAGTGACCAGAAATATTGTCCATTTGAGTGAGGGACAGGGATTTAAAAAATCATATTGAATCTCGGTATCAAAATGTGCAGGTGATATATCTCTGTGCAAATTACCTCGTGATATTAATGGTATTTCTTTCAAAAATTCTGTTGTCGAACACTGAAACAAAACTCAAGTACTTTGTCCAATCAGATCACAAACAGTAAAAACATAATTTATAAATGTGTCGTATTCCAATATTTTGCAATTGGTTTCCATAATCCATGGTGATGATCAGATCAAACAGATGATAATTTGCATTTAGTTCAGTCTTTTAATAATAAGCTATACAATAAATTATATGGATTTAATATATCAGCCTATGTTTTAGATAGGATTTCAGTAAAAGACCAATTATAATATCACTTACACAGATTGTTTTAAAAGGCACAGAATTATCACCTAGAAGACTCGCAGATGTGTGTATTGTATGTGGTAAAGTGATGGACTGATGTGTGTATTGTATGTGGTAAAGTGATGGACTGATGTGTATATTGTATGTGGTAAAGTGATGGACTGATGTGTATATTGTATGTGGTAAAGTGATGGACTGATGTGTGTATTGTATGTGGTAAAGTGATGGACTGATGTGTATATTGTATGTGGTAAAGTGATGGACTGATGTGTATATTGTATGTGGTAAAGTGATGGACTGATGTGTATATTGTATGTGGTAAAGTGATGGACTGATGTGTATATTGTATGTGGTAAAGTAATGGACTGATGTGTGTATTGTATGTGATAAAGTAATGGACTGATGTGTGTATTGTATGTGGTAAAGTGATGGACTGATGTGTATATTGTATGTGGTAAAGTGATGGACTGATGTGTATATTGTATGTGGTAAAGTGATGGACTGATGTGTATATTGTATGTGGTAAAGTGATGGACTGATGTGTATATTGTATGTGGTAAAGTGATGGACTGATGTGTATATTGTATGTGGTAAAGTGATGGACTGATGTGTATATTGTATGTGGTAAAGTGATGGACTGATGTGTATATTGTATGTGGTAAAGTGATGGACTGATGTGTGTATTGTATGTGGTAAAGTGAGGGACAAGGATGACGAAATGTAGCTTGGAAAAATGAGAATCCAAGAAAAAAATTAAGACTAATTTCTCTGAAGTAATTCTTAAAAATACTTTTAATTCTGCTAAATAAAGTTTATAAGCTGGCAAGAATCATTTGCTGATTATGCAATATAAAAAATAAAACTATTACATTGTCACATATGTAGTTGTCATAGACAGGTGTCACACAAAAAACCCCACAGATAATCATTACAGACATGTGTCAGATGGAGTTCTGGTTAATTTTACCTTAATCTAAGACTAATACATGGATGTGTACGTCCACCGAATATTGGTAAATCAGTTCCTATTAGCATATGTATGTCTTCAAACATCCACTGAAAGGTTCGCTGCTGCTCCGGGCGAAGATTCTCCATCTACATAATTATGACACAAACAAAAGGTTTTCTCATTATTATTAATGGTAAGGCAATAAGCCATAATAATATATTCATGTAATTTTAATAAACTGAGCATATTCTTTATCAACATGAATATCTGTAATACACACACAAAACATTTACCTGAGGAAAGAGATCTGGTATCATATCATTATTCGTTGAGCTCAGTGCTGCCCCCTGGAAATCACCGCCGGAACACTGTTCAGTTTGGCCAGATGTCTGTTGATCATCACTGCCAATACTGAAAACCAATATCATCATTATCATCATCATCATCACTATGCCTAAATCTTAATACCACAACCAATCACAGTTACAACACTGACTTCAGTTAACATTAAACACCTAAACTTGTCATCAATGGAACACAAAGAAAATAACTCATTTTAAGACGAACTTCACCTGACCGAATAAATAAAATTACCAACAATTATTTATGACAGAAAAGTGATAGATGATAGTAGAAACAGGGAAGTCCACAAAATCCCAGAAACTTGGCGAGTGTTTTGTCTAGCCTGATCCCTGCTCACATCCAGCACACGTGACAAAAAAGGAAGACCCCAAGGCGAGTTAGTAGATCAGATAAAATATCCAAAACACATAATAACACTGACAATGATCTAGAGATTGGCAGCACAATGTGGCACCAATGAACTATGGAAGCACAATATACTTCACCAACAAGTTGATGGATTACACCTGATTATACAGTTTCATAAATCAGTTGGATGATCTAAATTTCTTAGAGCATCTCACCTGGCCACTGATTATAAACCAGTTCGTTAAAGGTAAAATAAATGTTCTCTATCTCAATTCACGCTATAACTATATACTCAATTATGCACAGTAATAGATTACAACAAGAACTGATGCTGCTAGCCGTAATCTGTAAATGTTGTCACAGTGATAACAATAAACAATGTTATAATGATGATGGGCGTCTGTACTTGGAATATACAGATTACCTGTAGTAGATAGGAATGTATGGATTACCTGTAGTAGAGAGGAATGTATTGATTACCTGTAGTAGAGAGGAATGTATGGATTACCTGTAGTAGAGAGGAATGTATTGATTACCTGTAGTAGAGAGGAATGAATGGATTACCTGTAGTAGAGAGGAATGTATTGATTACCTGTAGTAGAGAGGAATGTATGGATTACCTGTAGTAGAGAGGAATGTATGGATTACCTGTAGTAGAGAGGAATGTATGGATTACCTGTAGTAGAGAAACTTGGAGAACATGTTCAAATTTTGTAGATGATCTCGGCTCTTGTTCTTCTTCATAATGTGCATCTTGTTCTGTAATGATCAGTTGAGAATATATTAAATCATCTCTGGTCATTTGTTCAGTCATATGATGCTTCATGTGATCACATGAACAAGGAGACTTAACTGACTATATATATATATATATATATATATATATATATATATAAACAAACTTAATAATGAAATAACATGAACACCAATTGGAAAACTGCCAAATTTCTCATATTTTAGGGTATTGTCTATCAAGGATTGCTATCTAAAAACAAGACATATGAAGGAGATAGTCAATTTAGGCATATTAAAAAAAACCTCTTTCTCTTTTTGGGATTTTGGTTCAGAAAAAAGGCTTTTATTTTTATTTCCAAAGTTTATGGAAATTATACACCATTTTTGGATATTTTTTCCATTTTGTTCTATGTTTAAAGCAGCTTGCTGCCAGTGAATAAGTTTTTTTAGTTGATGCTTTTTGATCATAAATATATTTTATACGATAATTTGAAAAGGAAAATCGCCAATTCAAGCATTCAATCGACATCGTCCATTATCATGGTGGATTTACAAAATTAAGTTATGGTGTCTTTTGCATATTAAAGCATGAGCATTGTTTTATTTTACTGATTCTATGCTAAAGAATCTGTTTAGTTTCCATGTGCCAAATGACTGATTTATTTCAGAAGACTCCCAAAGCATTGAAATACAAAATATATTTTCGTTCATTGACAGTATGATACTTTAATGCAAGGAAAAAAACTCTAAGTTGCGGCTGCACTCAGGGTTTTCTATTAACAAGGAATTGTTGAATGACGAATGCCATGTTTGACAGCACATGAACAACTGTGTGCCATATCAGTGAACTGCTGCAGCCCAGTGATCAAACTGCAAACCATATAAATTTAGTTGGAGAACTAACCATGGTGACAGAAATTGCGGATAAATATAGCGAATATGAGAAATAAAAAAATAAGTTGGATCAGCCCTCAAAAGCAAGCCTGTTGGCAATGTCTTAACCAGGGTTGGGGCGATTACAAGACCAATTAAGATTACTTGAAAATACCCTGATTATGATTATATTCATTCTGAATGTAATCAATTACATTATAAAGTAATCATGATTACAATTATTATTACAATGTATATAACACAAACATGAATCTGATTCTTCATCATATTCATCGGTTACATGTATATTACTGATATAAACATGCTACAATATTTACATGTTGCTTTGTAAGAACAAGACGCATTTTCTGGTATGTTCTTGAAATGAAAATGTACAAAAGACTTTGATGCCATTGTACAACATTAATTGGTTTTAATATTTCTGAGATCAATATTCATCATGGAGCAAAAAATGCATTTGCTATGAATGCATAGGTATTTATAGAGATAACTAAGATTGGTGCAAACTGACATTAGTGCAAACAATTATAATATCAATGGAATTGTTCTAATATATATTTAGTAATGAAATGCATCATGCATGGCATGACTATAGACAGATAAGGTCTATTTAATAAATGAGATAATTAAAATATAGTGAAACTGCCAACATCGACCCCTCTGTAACTTGACCACCTCTGTAAATGGACCACTTTTTTCAGTCTTAAATTATTCTTATCCTTTAAATTATATTATTCTTCTATAACTCAGGAACCTCCCAACTTGACCTTTGATCTCCATCTAATATCCATGTTTGTCACCAGGGCATTGTTTATATTCACTAACGCATGCATTAATTTGATTGCTTGCTTGTCATCCAACTGCTGGCCAATCAGGATCATTTGTAGCTGGAGTTAAAATGACGGTGTCAGAAAGAAGCCATGCACGATTGCTGACTGTGTGACTAGTTTTGGCTTAACCATGTGAAAACAACACGAGTTAATCTGAAATATCTGTTTATATGACTTATAATAGCTGCAACATCTGAAGCAGTGTTTCAACACATTTTCCTTTCATGTTCATAGAACAAATAAACTGACAAATCATCATGTGTATAAATATGACAGGAGTCTGTCAATGAGTAAATCAGTTATAGTGTTAACCTTTGCCTTACATACCAAACTATATCTCTGACATGATATAGAAAAATAAATAATCAAATAACTTGAGTAATCATAAAATAATCACTGAATATTGATTACATTTACAATGTAATCGATTACGATTACATTGCACCTGGAAATGGTGATTACGAATACCTGAGATCATGCTATCGATTAGAATCGATTACGATTACCCCAACCCTGGTCTTAAATAAACACAATCCAGGATCAATGTGTTTCATATTATTAAATCAGTTGATTGTCTCCTAATTCATTTTGTGCATGAGCAAAATGGCAGCAAGATATGGTTATGATAGTAATGTATTAATGAGCTGATTTTGATAAAAAATTAAACTAATGACAAAATTGATAATCATTGTTATAATAATAATAGCTTTAATGGCAGTTATTAACCGGGTCTTGGTTAAATGAACCAAGAAGTATTAGATGCTCTAAAATAATATAAATTCATAACTTTAAGACATCTAATACACCGTAATTTCAAAATAGAAAAGGAATCAAATCAACAATAAAACAAACCATTTCTTATTGTATTTTTATGGTACTTAGCCCAGAAATACTGGATATTCCATGATCAGCTGTTCCATATCATTACTGATTACCTTGACAGGTGGTTAAGGTATAGAGATTTAATAAAAACAATTAAAATATGTTTCATGCTCCTTAATCTTGGTGCCATAAAGCTGTGATTGTCTTGGTATTTAAAACAAACTAAGAAAGGTTTGCATGCACGCACCTTTATACGTTCCCTCATACTTTCCACCACAGTTTCATAATAGAACTTCCTCAGCCATTGCCAGTCTTTCTGTTGTTGCCTCAGTAGATGTTGGTGGATGTCGAAGTCGTCCAGTAATAACGTATTGGCGATACGATGTACCATCATCGACACATGGCTCTCACTGTATGGTATCTTTAACAGCTTCTTAATGTTCTGTTTTTAGATTAGTAAAACACCGACATGATTAATCTGAGAACTAGGATGATCAAAGAAAAAACTTTTATCAACCACATAAATATATATATAAATTAAATAAAATTCAATTATCAGCTCAAGTTTGTTAGAAATTGTTTTATTAGTAATTAGCATGGTTTTACCCCACACAGCGACAACGGTTTGTCAGTTAACAGTTTTACATATATATATATATATATATATATATATATATATATACATATATATATATATATGTGTGTGTGTGTGTGTGTTTGTTTAAATAACATGGTAAACCAACTAACATTTGTTGTTTGTGGCTTAGTTGGATTAACAGCGGAACGATAATTTTTATGTATTTATTTGTGAGAACTTTGTGGAAATAAATACCAAAATACTCGCGGTTAATTGGATGTTTTGTAGGAAAGAAAAGGGAGTTCTCATAAGCACCTCGACTTATATATGCGTCATATTTTTTTCCAACTGAAGGAAAGATGTTTTGGGCCTTACTTGACACACAACAAAGTAGGATAAGAGCCAGAGTCAAAAACAAATTGCCACATCGCTGCCTATTAATCCATCATTATTCAATAAATAATGATTCATTTTCACCAAACTATTAAAATAAATATTAACTAGTGTCTTAATTTCATCTTGATTTTATTTAAATGGAAAATGACAAAAAGACACATAACACTTAACAGACAACAATTAATGATCCAACTGCTTCACGGGATTCACTAAAAATCCTGTATCTATAAATCTATCCATGCAGGCTGTCGTACTGGAGGGTTGGATGTATGCCTGAACAAGCTGTTTAATGGTGAAAGGCAGAAACTATGGAACGATTAGTCAATAGATGACAGCTGTCAGTAACCTAAAGAGATCGATTACCCTGGTAATCCGGTGGTTGAAAACCATGTGGGAGCATATTTCAGAACAAATGATGCGCAAGTCCCTCTTAAAGTGTGGGCTAGTACAGTGCTCAAAACAGTGACCAGTACCGAGACAGTTTATATTTAAAAATTAATAAAACATGATCAGTTAAATAATTTAAGAATAAATCACTTCGGTTAAAAGCCAAATTATTCCTTTTAAGATTATGTGATGACTTTAAGAAATTCCATTTATCATGATAAATATTGATAAAAAATTAGATTCAATGTTCAGCGACCAACCCACTAATGCTGGTGTTTTGTGGTTATATTTGGAGAAGCCTATTACAGTTTGTATAGCATTCGGGGTTTTGCACACATTCAGTTCTGAAAGCAAACCAAGCAGGGACTTATAACAAATATTACGAAGATGAAAATAGGATGACTTGAAGATGGTGAAGTAAGAACGTAATCATGTGCTACTATTAAGAACTCATTACTAGTTCACAGGCCCAGTAACTTAGTAAATATACAAGTCCTCATAGTAATTCACTAGTACTGACTACCCTAACTCAAGTGTCATGTACATAAAGTTTATTTATAATGTGTGAACTTCAGTGGTTTTGTAGCTATATGTAAATGTATGTAAATGTCTATTTTGAAGAAAAGAAATGACGAGCTGTTGGTAGCTTATCCCAAAAGAGCATCACACTTCAACTGCTGAGGCCATGTTAATGCCCAGGTAATAAGCTGGCTGGGGTTCCTGTGTTCCATTTTAACCAGATATATTCACTCGTCCGCAGGAAGACCCAAACGGAAACTTTACTACTGTCCTGTCAGTTTGTAATTAATTGAGAATCCTGACTAAACTGCGGCAATGGTGTCTACTGGAAAAATACCAGGCCAAACACTAGTTCAGTCTAACTACACGTCAACTGAGACATAAAAGAAATCAACAAAACTCTACAACCATTGGTTCAAAGTTTATCTTGGTTCACTCTAAATGGTGTTTAATTATACATTAATACCTTGGAGATGAAATTTTCCATTTAGCTTTTTTACTGCACACAAAAGTGGCTAAAAAACCATTATTTCAATTGATATCTTAAAGAATGTTACCATTAATTTACTTTCAACAATACAACAGTATATACATGTATGTATATATATATATATATATATATATATATATATATATATATGACAAATATATCATCAACAGTAAAGGTGACAACTATATTGATCTCTAATTACAAAATGATTACTTTGTTTACCTCAACCACGATATGTTTTCACCAAAGGGCTACTCCCTAGGGAAGTGAGATAATCAGGTCAAATATTTGTTTAGTGAAAGATAAAACATCTAACAAAGTTGAACAAACCCAACTAACATCAGAACTTCAGACAATTACTCAAAGGTCTACAGCGTGCACACTACCAACTGTACCATGAGATAACGGAGCCAATACCGAATAGATTTCAAAAGGATTATTACTGTCTGACTGTCATGATATCAAAATGTTAACAACATTTTCTATAACTAATATATGTCATTTCAACAATGATGGACCTCCAGCTAGAATAAAATAACAACAACAATGAGGAAGGCTAACCCAGAGAGACCAGATGTTCTCATTAACATAATACCTACCTCAGCGTCTGATACCACATCGATCTCTCCTGTCAGATCCGGATAACAATGGGCGATCTTAAAACTGAAATAAACAGTCAACAAAGATCTCGATCAGACCACTAAATTTTTCTAACACTCATGAGCGATGATAAAATCTCATAATTGAAAAACAAAACATTATCTGTATTATTGTACTTGTTTCACTCAGTTAGTATTGATGCTGGTTACATTTAGTAGTTGTGGCCAAAAATGTAAGAAAATGAGGTAAGCATACTAAAATATTTTATTGATGGATGAAACAACTGAGAGATATATGCAACATTGGGTTTCACTCCCATGATCTATACATATTTAGTACAGTGTGATACCAATTGAAACATAGATATGCCATTGTCATACTGATAGTGTCATGGCCAAATGTTTAAAGACAGGAGTTTTTTTTAGATATTTCCTACTGGCAACATATATTGTATGAGATGTGTGTCGGATTGGAACAGGTCTGAGTCAGAGATAACAATAATGTAAAGCACCTTATAGCAGCTATCTAGCTGAATAGAAGAGTTAAATAGAGTCAGGGATAACAATAATGTAAAGCACCTTAGAGCAGCTATCTAGCTGAATAGAAGAGTTAAATAGAGTCAGGGATAACAATAATGTAAACACCTTAGAGCAGCTATCTAGCTGAATAAAAGAGTTAAATAGAGTCAGGGATAACAATAATGTAAAGCACCTTAGAGCAGCTATCTATGTGACATTTGTAGAAAGTAACAATAACAAAGTAACAAATACTGTAATTTTCTAACATAACATGAAACGAACAAGTTATTGAACTTAGAGAAAAAATAACAAAAGGAAGATGGTAATAGATAATTAACAAAAGATAATAACAGGTCTGTATAAGTGTAATTAAATAGATTAAAGATCAATCAGCGAGCTAGATCAAATTTTAAATATTGATATCATCAATTTTACATTGTACCTGGACTACATTTTACCCATATTAAAATTTACTGTAATTTCAAGGGATCATACAAATGCTGTAAAAACAACAAAGAATAAAGAGAGAATTTTCTCAACCCAAGTTTGGTTTATCATCTGTAAATAATAGCCTGCTATGTAATCTCTAGAGATCATCAATATTATAAAATGTCTTCTAAACCAAAACAATTAGTCCAAATGTAATCACGCCATTCTACAATACCTGGAAAAGAAGTGACCTTTGCCAAATGTCAAGTTTCTCAGGTTATTCTCGAGTTTAGAAGTACCCTGGAGCCAGTTGGCAGGAGGCTGTTTTAGATCTGTGTTAATCTGCAGCCGATGAAACTTGGCTGGCATCTCCACGGCAGCAAACTTGACGATGGCAGTAGACTTGACGTCATCATTTATCTGCGACATTCTTCTCTGGAATGATGATATAATAATTAGTGTTTTGTCACCAGATTGTAGTTATACTAGATAATGGTGAACAGGACTAGCCAGATATAAGACAAAGCTCAGTATGCTATTTTGGGATTGTTTTAAGAGGGGGTGGACCAACTCACCAACCATGAGCCCCTCACTTTAATTTGATTCTCTCAATGGATTTATACGAAACACGAATGATACTTTTCGTCGGAAAAACTCTGACATTCTCAGGTGTGTTAGAAGTTTATGATTTTGAGGCAATAATAACACCCTATTAAAGAATCTGTGTGTCTGCAGATGTGCTAATGGTTTTCCTCAAATAATTATTTTATCATCTTCTAAACCACCAAATTTTCACTTGGACAAACCTCAAAAACCTTTGTTTATAAAAATGACCAAGTATTTATGCAAAATATGAAATTCCAATCTCCATTATAACGTATGCAATATATCAATAAGATTCTGATGGGGAAACTGTTACTAAACTAAGTTAAATTATGTACTGGTAAATTATTTAAATCTTAATAATCTAATAGCAATACCCAAATCAACAACATACACAACTGTTAACTGCAGATCTAAAATCAGATTATGAACATAATGTGTTTAAAAATAATTTTAGATGCTAAATTCTACCCATTTGGGTATCTCTATTAATAAAAAAATTTAAACAATTGGACAACACTCTACAGTCTCAGAGTATGTGCAATCAGATCAGGACCTGTCAGACATAGGTCCTGCAGACTTAGATTTTCTGCAGGACCCACCAGTGTTCTGTCAGACACCAGGTCCTACACAATGTAGGTTTTTGTCAGACATTGCACGTGCGCACACACACAGTCAGTCAGCAACGGTGAATGATTAGTTATGGACAAAGCTAATTACTGTATATACTCACATATAAGTCGAATTTTTGGGTAGTGAAAAAGGAGTTTGCAGAAGCTCCTTGACTTATACATGCGTCATATTTCCTGCCAGCTGAAGGAAACATGTTTTCGGCAATCCTTGACACACAACACTATAGGATTCAACCCAATAAGAGCCAAATAAATTTTCAGCAAACTGTTCCTCCCCCACCACTCACAGGGAAGCAGTATGGAAAGATGAAGCCGAAATACCATGAAGGTATTCACTGCCAGAGGGTTTAAGTCCTCAGGGGGTTTTAACTCCCCCCCCTTTATTTTAAATAATTCAGTGGAGACGGCAGCACTATTTAATGTGGTCAGCCACCCACCATGTTGTGAGCCGAGAAATTAATCTCTGGAAAAGTTTCGACCTCTTACGGGGTTCAAACCTGTGACCATTGGTACCAAGTGCCGGGTGCTTAACCACTAGGATGATGATTGATGTTTTATGATCACTTTTGCGCCTGCTTAACTACTAGGCCACCGGAGCTCACAAGCGTGTTTGGTGTGACAAGTTTGTTTATTTATATTAATTATAACATCAAAGCCAAATCGTGTGTCTCTCTCTCTCTCTCTCTCTCTCTGTGCGTGTATCACTGCCAGTGAAGCAAGTGTGTTTGGTGTGACAAGTTTGTTTATTTATACAAGTTATAACATTAAAGCCAAATCTATGTGTGTGTCTCTCTCTCTCTTTCTGTGTATCACTGCTGGTGAAGCAAGCTTGTGTGTGACAAATTTGTTTATTTATATTAGTTATAACATCAAAGCCAAATCATGTATGTGTGTAAAGTGTGTGTAGGTGTCTCTCTCTCTCTGTGTGTGTGTCGCTGCCTTTGACAAGCATGTTTGGTGTGACAAATTTGTTTATTTATATTAGTTATAACATCAAAGCCAAATTTTGTGTGTGTGTGTGTATGCGTCTCTCTCCCTCTGTGTGTGTGTTTGTGTGTTGCTGCAGAAATTGATATTCATGATGCACTTGCTGACACCATGAGTTTGAATGACTGGGTCAACTTTCTTTTCCGCAAATAATGACAATGATTCCGATTCCGGGTTTTAAGTCAATACTTGACCTCGACTTATACGGTCAGCATATGCATGAGGAAAGAATTACAGGGTCAATAATTGGCCCAGTGAGAAGTAGTGATAATGACCAAGTTGTGCAAATATTTGCTCCATGCCAAATTCTTGGCAGTATTTTGGGGGACTGGAGTGCAATTGCTGCCATAAATTTTGAGCCCTGCATGTACAAAAGCAACAAAGGCTCACACAAACTTGGCAACTACTGCTGGTGTCAAGTTTGACACCAGCAGTAGTTGCCAAGTTTGTGTGAGCCAAATTTAAAATGGGCCAAACTCATTACAATCTACAGGGTATATTTTCAGACCTATTCTGGATCAGCTTTGATAACCAGAGATATGTTAAAGATCGAGGTTAACAACTGGTCTGAAAATTTCAAGATCCAAAGTTACTAGAACTATTCTTAGTTCTATAATTATAATAATTATCTATCTATCATTCTAATTTCTATAACTAGACTATCACTAGATTACTAAGTACTAGATCTAGATAATTATAAATATGTCTAGATCTATAGAGTCTACAGTATAGATCTACTCTATCAATATCATCTAATGATCTATGACCACTAGGGGGTCTGCCGATCTCGGCCCAGGTATTTCAAGCAATTAACATTAAAATAGTTGGGCAGAGATTGACGTGGGTATCATAAATATATGTTGATTTCGGCTCATATTGCATTAAAGTGTTATTTGTAGATGCATGTTTGTGTGTCGCCGGTCTCGGGCAATTTGACTTACTATATATATATATATTTTTTATATAATTCTACATATAATTATATATGTATAATTATATACATATACACACACACATATATATATAGTTGTATATATATATATATATATATATATATATATAGTTGTATATATATATATATATATATATATAGTTTATATATATATATATATATATATATATATATATATATATATAATTGTATATATATATATCCATAGGACCTACAGTGTAATTTATTGGAATAATATAAATATCAAACAGTTTATTTGGAATAACAGTACTGAGTAACAGGCCACCCACATAGGCCTACACTCATGGTCCGTATAGGCAGGCATGTGCTTGGAGGTGGTGGGTGGTCGCTGTTCTCTAATTCTGCCCAGAAGCTGAAGATCTTTTTCTGCAGATCGACTACAGCCTGACTGTACGACACATATTCCAATGTTTTATTGTATTGACTGAAGCGAGTACAACTTCCTGCACCAACGTTGTTTACACGCATCACTCAAACACCCCCAGCAACCACAATCTACTCAATGAAAGAAGGCTAGAGCAACTAGAGCTGACATAGACATGATAATTAAAAAGCGTAAAACCACGTAGACATTCAAGTAACATTTTATTTTTGTACACAAATACACATATATTTAATTAGGCCGGACATTTAATTATAGATTCTACACAGCAAAACATAGGAATACCACTTTAACAACCAAATTATAAATAGGTGGGCCGAGATCGACATGGGGCGAGATCGACGAGGGCCGAGATCGACGTGAGTCACCACTACTAGACTAGTCTATCTTACTCTGAGTCTTAGCTCTAGTACTAGACTAACTTACTAAGACTATGATATCTTAGTAAGTTAGTATCTATCAGTAATATGACAGTATCATTTATGATTCATTATCATAATAATGATTGATAATTCCACTCGAGTCTTTCAAATATAATAATACTCACCATATGTAATAAGAGGATATATAAAACAGTTCAAGTAATCGTTGATAAAATTAAACATTAAATAATATATCTTATGTCTTAAAAATGACAAGACAAACTGTGCTTGCCGTTTATCTACTAAAATTATCAAAATGCATCGCTCAAACGGCGAAAGATTGTGCCAGAAAAATAATATACAACACTGACATCTAGCGACGTGATAAACAATCACGTGGTGGCGCCACCATATTCTTCATATAATTGTTTTCGGAATGTCAAAGCCAGATAAACAGGCTACATTTCAATGACTAGAAAATATGAGCTTAAAGCCTTTTTTCGTCAGTGGCTATACACTGGTGCTGTCTATGTTTATTACTCTTCATAACACATTGTAACAGTAAATATCTTAATTAGCTCTATTCTTCATGCAACAGTAAGCCCTTTAAGGCTTTTTCCTTATCAACATTTGCAGGAAAGTAAACATCTTAAAGGCTAGATGGTGTATTTTCTTGATTATAAATTGACCTACATCGTCCAGCCATATCTCCATCACCAATAACCTCCTCATTATATTCAGGATTTTTTTAATCATTTAATAAAAATAAAAATAATAATTTATACAGAGACAAATCATAACTTTGCCTTTAGCACTGTTGTAATTAATGTCATGTGATAATAAAGCCATCTTCCGAACATTATGATAGCAACATATAGATATAAACCTTTGGATGAAGAAGCCAAGATCGAGTGTTAAAATCATCAGTTTAAGTCAAATGGTTAATTATTGCAGAACCCAATTATGCAGTCAACAGTTACATAGTAATGGTTTTTATTTTACTTAGATCATCCATATATACACTAAACAAATATAGAAAGAGGGAGCTGGTATATTCTTCGATGCTTATATTGTACTTCATTCAAATACACTGTATATAAAAGCTATATATTCAATATAACATTCTTCGCTAATGGTGATTGATGTTTTACATATAGAGGGCTAAATGGGCCGAGTGACCTCCAAAGATAATGATCCAACACGCTACCGTTAGACCACGGAGGCGCCCTATAACATTCTTCGAGGGCAAACATACATTTTCGGATAAGCATACCAACCTATTAGAATTTGTACCATATAAAGTGGTAGGCCTCTATTTAAAGGTTTCTGAGAGATAACATATATAGTGATTGGCGTGAACAAATGCTTTGGATGAATCCATAAAACATGAATACACATTAATGTTTAATTCCCGCGTTAATTCAGCAATTCACAGCATACACACACACACACATATATATATATATATATATATAAGAGAGAGAGAGAGAGAGAGAGAGAGAGAGAGATCCGTATTTTTCAAGTGAATACATATTGTGTTTAAATACTGTGAAAAGTAGACATTCCTGTGGAGAAATACACGTGGTATATGAGACTTGGCGATTGGTTCAGTGTATATACAGATTGTTAGGATTACTGAGGGTTACTCGATTTGTTACCATGGTTACTAGAAACATGTAAGTGTCCCCAGTCATAATGTGACATATTGTGCATTATGTCAGCAAAATATTTAATAAGCAGATATTTCAAAGTGCATACTTATGAGAAAGAAACAATGATGTTTAAAATATTTATTATCTCATGTAAATCTATATCAGTTAGTCGAAAAGGGTGACCTTGGACAAACGTCTTGGGGGAGTCGAACCTATCTGTAATTTGTTTGGAATCGATGTCTTTACGGTAATGTATTTTCATTAGTGTTAAGGCAGAAAACCTTGTGTCAACCACCCAGCTCCTCAAATGGCTTTTGATTAGCCTTAACACAGAGAAACTACGCTCTGCTTCCGCAGATGTGGCAAACAGAGTACATCCTAATACCAGTAAAATTATAATGTTCGGAAAGGAATCTGGATCCGCAGATACTAAGGATTTCATCAAAGTATCAGGTAAATCGGCCCTGTCGCACTGCCTGGACCGCATACTGAAGCATCTGGCTAGCTCATTATCTAATGACCTCAGAGTTGACAGGTCGTCATGCCATGATTCAAATTGATCTGGGGGAGGCATCCCTAGTTTGACGATTGAAGATGGTATTAGGCTCAGCAAAGCACTTACTGGCCTGCAGTTGTCCGCAAAGAAACTGTTCTGCAACTGTTGCAGTAGTAATATATATCAATAAAAGGAATGCTAATTGATCTCTTGTAATAAAGAAGAGTTGTGTCAGCAGGTACATTCGACCTATTACACTGAACCCTTGGTATTTCCTCTTCAGTACCTATATATGAAGCCAATCATTGTGTATGTTTCAAAGACGTCAATATATCTTCTTTGTAGTTTAGCCGACAAACCTTTCAAAGAATCAAAGCTATTATTCAATACTGTGAAGTCACCAATAACTCACTATCCCAATTCCAACGACTTTCATTAACCTCTTGATAAACGTGTGGATTAACTACAGCATCAAGGCAAGTGGCATCGTGTTCATAAAGCTCACCAAATATTTCCAAACAAGAATGTTTTTCAACCCAGCATGTCTTGCACAAACCTTTAAGTTTCTCGTGACAAATATTGTACTTACTAAGTTATTATTTATTAGACAAATCACAATTATACTTCATTTTATACTAAGTAAGTTATACTAAGTAAATATAATTGTGATATAATTTGCTGTTAAATAATAATGCTATCAAACATACATTACACAATACTCAATGTATGGTTATTTGAGAATGACAAATTCGCAGTACTACTACTATATCTAGTATATGTCGCCAAATGATATATTGGATTTAAAGATGGAGGATCCCTACTATAGATATGGGGGGCTTGACCCCCTGAGGGTTGGCTTAATCCGCCACTGAAAATATATATATATATATATATATATATATATATATATATATATATATATATATGCTATATACTATATTTAGTCCTAAAACAAACTGATTGCTACAGGTACTCGTGTGGTATGCGATGGGATCAAATATAATTTTCTAGTATTCTGGATAGACTGGTAGCTAGCGCAATGTGTCTGCAGTTACGTTTTCTACATATATATATATATATATATATATACCAGCATATTTAAGCTCTCTGAGAGATAGTGAGCTCCGGTGGCCTAGCGGTTAAACACCCGGCACTTGGTACAAACGGTCGCAGGTTCGAACCAAGTAAGAGGTCGAAACTTTTCCAGGGATTAATTTCTCGGCTCACTACATCGTGGGTGGCTGACCACGTTAAATGGCGCTGCCGTCTCCACTGAATTATTTAAAATAAAGGGGGACGTTAAAACCCCCCTGAGGACCTAAAACACTCTGGCACTCAGGTTATTTCGGCTCCATCTTTCCGTACTGCTCCCCAGTGAGTGGTGGGGGAGGAGTTTCTCAACCACTCCAACATAGAGGCTGTGCTGATTAAGCGACAGCCTGGGGATTCTCCCCGAACAACAAAACAAAACCAAAACCCGAACGATAGAAGACGGTCTTATTCATCCGGCTGCCGGGTAAACAGTCACCGATATACAACGCTATTTTTTTTGGTTGTTCATCCGGCATTGACAGTTCACTCGGTGGCTGGCAAACCCAACCGGGTTATCACAAAATGAGAACGCATTAATTTTTCCGGCAAATGGCACGTGTGCTAGAGGTATTAGACTCCTCTTCGGAAGTGCTCGGCATTTTCCGGACAGTGTTGATGGTAATCATACCCATGAAACCCGATGCTGGTGTATCCCACTGCAGCTTTTGATTATCACACAAAACTTCACTGTATATATATATATATATTTGTTTGGTGTGTGTGTGTGTGTGTGTCACATTAATGCTCGACCGGGACCAGTGTTTCAAGGCCCGGTCTAGTATCAGTGCTATAGTACTCGACCTGCTTGTATAGTGTCGATTTTAATAGAAAAACCGTAAAAATAAGTAGAGAGCTACATGCTAATACTAACAGCTACCCATCAAATAACCAAGATCACGATCGGTTTATTAATTTGTGACAAATCTAACAACAAACACACAAATGACTTCACTTGCTATATCCCGTCAAATCTTGGGACACATGCCTTCCGGCTATGAATCAAATTGGCGTAACAGGTTAACGTCACAATAAACTCTCGCAGCTTCCCAACTGACTAGTGTAATGAGTGTTCTAGAATTTATCTGAATACTGTAGATCTGTTTAATTTGGCAAATATGAAAAAATGGCGAGTGACATAATATCGCCATTTTTCCTGTCGCCAAAATATTATGTTGTACAAAACTTCATAATATACTCTGAAAGCACTACTTTCATAACACACTGAATATGTGTAATATTCTCCTTCATTCAACAATCGGTTCACGTACATTGCAATTTATAATAAAACAATCACTCGCTTAAAGCTCATTCGTCCCTTGGCATTGCTAAAAATAGAAACAATAATAATATGAAAACATTATATTTTTAACCTCCTTATATACAGTTTGATGTAACCTGCTCATCATGTTAATTGCAATTTGCCTTTAGCTTGCATATCAGTTACCTTAATTTTTGTCGTCATGCAATCATGGCAATGGTTTGTCAATTATTTGTTCAGATCTGCTTAGAATGGAATTACTCGTTATATAAAGGCCAATGATCTAGTCTGCTTTAGATTTGGTTATATGGTTATAACGGTGTGCTTGGAAATATGGGTTTTCCCGAATGGTCTAGAAAAGAAAGCAAAAATCAACTTTCCTGACACACCAAAATTCGCCAGTTTTTGCTGTCACCAATATATTAAAAATTATTAAATCGCCAAATTTTGGCTGTCACTAAATTAAGCGGTGTGCTTGGAAATATGGGTTTTCCCGAATGGTCTAGAAAAGAAAGCAAAAATCAACTTTCCTGACACACCAAAATTCGCCAGTTTTTGCTGTCACCAATATGTTAAAAATTATTAAATCGCCAAATTTTGGCTGTCACTAAATTAAGCTGATCTACAATATGCAGATTAGCTTTACAGCGAAGATAAATGTGTTATGCCTACACCATTGACCTGAAAGAAAATTAGACCGAACACGGCCGCCGATTTGGTGGCAAACAGATTCCAACTTCCGGTCGTGGAAATAGGAACGCAGACTGCAAAGTCAGGTTTATTATTGTTGTGTTGATGGTTGCATAAGCCGTTGGCGTGGAAGTAATGCAAACGGGATGTCTTTTCATCGTTAGTGTATGGAACACATTTAAAATAGCTGTTAAAGCGGGGTTTTGGGCGGGAAATTAAGATTAACTGTTGTTATATTTAGTCTGTTCGACAACCTCCGGCCTATTTCTGGCGTTTGCCCAACTAAACTAGAACTACGGACATTTACATATTTCATGGCATATAATAGGAGAGGAGTAATACAGATTATCTGCACACACAAAATTATATTAGTGCGCCTTCGTGGTTTAGCGGTAGCATGTAAAACACCAATCATCATCATACAGAAGTATATGCACATATCACAATAACTGTTCGTATTCGTAGGTTCAAAACTCGAAGCGCATCCGTTTCAACATTGCTTTTCCCCCTACCGGAAGTCTGAGCTATTTGTTCATGGCGGGCCAATCAAACACCATTGAGTGCTCAGTCTAGTTTTCTTTTAGGTCAATGGCCTACACACTATTTCAATTACTGTCGTGTTTCCGTGTAAATGTCTTTGTTAAAAATGTTGAAATTTGTAAAAGGAGTGAAGAAGCTAACTGTACAGAAATTTAAATAATACATAAATTGGTTGTATGGGTAGAAACGCCACAATACGTTTTGTATTTTATGGATCAGTTTAAGCTGGCAGCCATCTGGATAATTAATTATGCGATAGTATATATACGCATGCTCAGTGAATGCAAACGAAGACTGATGACGTCACAAACAACTTATAAATGACAGCATTTCACTGGGCAAAGGTACGCCAGAGTTTACTAAGACACAAAGGATAGTACCGAAAATTCACGATGAGTCCATATAAGGTTTTATGATATTTAAAAGGTTTTTACATTTTTAAATCAATGTATTTCACACAAAGAAAACAATTGAATATGTTGAAACTACGGGATAAATCTGAAAAGGATATTGACAACAAAAGAATTTTGTATGTGTATTAGTGCATTGCCAAAAGGCTGACGTAATTAACTCAGTGATCAACTCATAATTTTTAATTTTCATGGAGTTTTGAAATATGTAACGTTTGCGCTCACTCGGTCTATTGTCAACACAGTCGGTCTAGTGTTAAAATATTTTACTAGACCTGCAGGTCCAGTAAGACTATAAGTTAGTTTCACATACTGGTATATATGTACCTCTTCCGCATTTATTTCTATGCAGTGGTGGATTATGGGGGATTATTAATTTATTTACACATAATAATTAAAGCTACAATATTAAATATAGTAATTATTCTTATTGTACTATTTTTGATTGATTTAAAAATGTGTCAAAATAATTAATATAGTAATATTTAGTTTAGTAATATTTTGTTTGTAGTTTGGAGTTATAATTGTTGTTTGAATGAAAGTATAACACCTGTGCCAGCGCCTTAAATATCTTTATAAAACACAGACACACACACACACAAAATTATTTCTGGTTTCACCAATGAAGCAGGCCCGATCCACTTTATGTCTAAGATAACTTATATGAACTTACACAAACCGTCTGGGTCTGGTCCACGTTGAGATAGTCAATTAAACATGTTGTTATATTAACTATAATACAGTTCAAATTTATACTTAACCGTTCAGTGTTATGGAAATTTCGAAGAATATGAATTGAATTTAAAAAATATAATTTTACAACCAAAAATACCACGTTTCTCCCCCAACTTACATATTTTTAGCGGAAAATGAAAGGTAAGATTATCTTTATAAATATATTATTTATAATTATTGTTATAGATATGTTTAACCTAACTGTTTATTTCAGAATTGTGATATTGTGTTATAATTTGTGTCAATTAAAAAAAGAAAAAACAATTCATGTATAATATCATCAAGTTAATTTCTGGACGGGTATATTATTATTATAAGTTATTTATCAGGTCGGTTGGAATCAATATATAAGAGAGTGATCCAGTTAAGCTATAAATAAAGCACACGTCCAAATGTCGTCAAAGTATAAGACATCTTTCGGTTATTGTGATGCAACTTAAGTTCCCCATTAGTTGGGAAATACTGAAGCGCCATCTATTGTAGGGGGGTTTACGATGGTCCTGCCACCTAGGTTAAGTAAGGCGAACCATAACACTTCTTCTGTAGGACAGCAGAACATATTTAATAAATAAATAAAAACTGAATACTAAAATAACGTATTTTATTTCATATATATATATAAGTTATTTATCTGTTCTTTTGGGACAATAATTATACTTTTTCCTATACTAGAACGAAACACAAATAAAATCTCTACAGCACGAGATTGCGGATATGACGTCACATTTGCCATTCTAAATGGATTTCTGCGTGAATCTTAAATAAAATCTTGCTGAATATAGTTAAGATATCGGTCAGTTCTACCAGTTGGACAGACATATGACATCACTAGAGGCCTCCATGGATACCAGCAGTATTTCCGACGACAAGTTGGAGCAAAAGAAGGTATTTATAGCGAGAAATTTGCTGACGAATAATGCCGCTTTTGACATTTGTGATTTGACTAATTCAGTAATATGGAAGTTTATAGTTCTAGGAAATGGTTACGGTCGATTTAGTTCAGACATTGACTTTGTACTAGAATTATGGGAGTTCATATGATAATATGGAGACTATCTGTTGGCTTTCTGTACGTTGATATATTACAATGGTGATTACCGATGTGAGTGATGCTATTAAAACGGATTTTTCATTCCACGACGCCAACATTTACATTACTGTTACATGAACATCTCAAAGTGTCAAGTGAAATGGTGTTACATAATTATGATTTTATCTCAGCTACTTTCTCTATTTATATTTTTCTTTTGTGTTGAGATATCTCCCTTTGTTTTCTCATTATCTGTAACCTAATATTTTTGTTATAGCTTTAAAAACGTTTGATTTTATTATTTGAATGTCTATGAAATTTCTTGGTGGGGTGCTGGTGTATTAACCCATGCTGGTGCTATTGTGCATTGTCGAGCTGCTGATGTGCAGGATGCTGTACTGTAATTATCAGATTTGACAACAGGATACAATTATGATACATGGACTGAATGTGGTTTATAAACTAGATTCACAACAGTCACTTGAGTTGTCTTTGTTACTTCCTGTGTTGCTCATTTAAATTATCATTGTTTAGTTTTTTCAGCTTAGACTTAGAGTAGGTGTACAAAGATACTCTTATATCTTAGTATGAAGTCAAACCAAATATATATCTATCATACCTATGATAGATGTATAGTTGGCTTTACTTACCTGAATTCTGCTTAATGAAATAAATCCACCATTATACCATAGTGGCACACCAAGTGAATAGTATTCTCTCCCATTAAAATAAATAGTATTCCAGGGTACAAAACAGGAAGCACTGGTCCATCTCAATTCACACTGGTCTGTAAAAAGACATGCTTAAATGTGCTATAAAACAACACATTTTGGTCATAACAAGCGCAGTTTTGGGATTCTCAATCTGAACATTTGAAGTTTTTTCAGATAACTGGTCAGTGCTGTCTGAACTATTTTGGCATGCTGAATCAGCCACATTTTTAGCTGCTTATTCAGCATGCTATATATACTTTTAGAATGCTGTAGTACATGTTTTTATTATAATTATTCATTTCTATCAGATGGCATATGTCACATTGCATCTACATTAAAAACAAATGGTCAGCATAAACATATATGATGATGTCAACATCAGCCTTATTTTCCAATCAATAATCTGTACTCAGATTCCATCAGACCCACATGTCAATGTGTGGATAAACAAAATTGCACTGTCATCCAATCGCTGCTCAGACTGTGACCAATGGCAAACATAATTATTGCAGATAACCTTAAATTTATACTCATCAGTACGGACCAGTTGGGGGAATGAAGCAGTCACCCTGTCAATTTGCTAGTCACATTTGTGAGTGGGTGCTTGTTTTGTACCCTGATATTCTTTTGATTGAAGACTCGATGCTATCTTCAGTGGTTTGAGGCAAAAAGCTACCATAGAGACACTCCAAATCCTCAACTGATTTGTTCGTGAGACATGAGTCGTAGCCGAAGGGTCGTGGGTTCGAGGCTCCGGGGCTGTCATGTGGTGACTGGTTCATTCATCCCTAAAAAATGAGAACCTGACAGGACGTGAAGGTTATATGTTTGAGTAATGCTATAATGCACCTATAAGAGCAACATGTAGTGTATGCTCCCTTTGGAGTTGAGATCTGTGCTGGATTGGAACAGGTCTGAGTCAGGGATAATAATACTGTAAAGCACCTTAGAGCAGCAATCTAGCTGGCTAGGGTGCTGTTAAAATGTCACTTTATACTATATAACAGTCCACATTTGTCAACAGTGACAGATAATATTAATAGCATGAAGTATAAATTTCAAGAGAAAAGTTTCCAGAGATAGTGAGTTAATTATGTGAAGCTACACAACTTTATTATGGCAGTGTCCAATCAGTCAACTACAAATGTGTGCTCATGTTTGTGACCCATTTGGCAATTGGAATATTTACACCTTTTCCGACTCACTAAAATCTTCACAGTACATCTCTCAAGTTGTCTTTTTGTTACTGAAAATGGTACACAAATGTTTATTTTCCTCTACAATTAACAAACTATCTTTCTAGCAAAGACTGTTAATAACAAGACGTGTTACTTCCCATTTTAACATGGGTCGCCATTTTCAATTCAATTCTGGCGACCGGGGGCAGGTTATCACGGACAGCTCCCTTCGTTAACATGGCACTGGTTCATTCTGTGCCGCTTTCGGCTGCAGTAACAGGAAAAGTATGCACAAATAAAGACATTCCTGAAAGGAAATGAAAGCTAGTGTAAAAATTTGATATGATAAAGGATATTTAAAAAATAAGTATAACAATTTGAAGTAGACACGCCCCTACTTGACATGACCCAAGCAAGATCTATATTTGTTTCAGACAAAATCTTATTAATTTTATTGAACAATATCAACCTATTAATCACAAAATGGGTATGTAAGATATACATAAGCTTACAGTTACAAGTACTGGAGCCACTGAAGATGTTATGGGTGGGAGGTATATTTTACTTTATTATTGTTAATAATATAATTGGACTTCTAAAATTACATTACTATAATCAGATAATTTTTCCCTAATTACAATAATTATAAGTATCTAAGTATTTACATGATCACCTGCATCCATATTTATTTTTAAACGTAAGCATTTGGTACTTATTGATATATATGGACTTCTATTTATAAATTAAATGTTATGAAATTAATTATTAAATACCTCAACTAGTGGTAGAAACATTCATTTTGTTATTTTTTCTTTTGACAGAAGTAAAAGATGGGTTATTAATTGTTGTCGTTCAGATATATGATGAAGAAAGATTTAAATTACTTGAATACTAGTTGTAGAATATATGATATGCACTTCACTGAAACGTAATTCATGAACCAGACAAGAGATAAACTTATCTAGAATGCTATTCCAACTATTTTTGACGTACCAAATCCACTTCATCCATCCACTGAGATCAAAGAGGAAGGTATTAACAGATACGAGACCTATACAGGAAACAGAGCCAGCTGTAATGGTAATTAATATTTATAAATATTAATGGTGAAAATTGGTATTATATGAAATTTTGTCAGCTCATTTCATATCTTAATACAAAAAAGGATTACTAGCACCTGAATGTTCAGTTTCGTGTGCTTTAATTGGTATATTTCTCTTCATAACTTAAATGCAAATCAAATTCTTTAACCAACTTGAAAAAAGGGAAAACATGTGTTTACACATTGTGTGTACACTTGGTTCAAGTCATTATTTTATAAGGTATTGTTCTGTTTCAGTCCTTGAAGTTCTATAATGATGAGATACCAAGTAAATAGGCCAATCTCTTGGTTACATATTTACTGGTGTTATCTGTTACAGTAGTCAATGCATGTGTCTATTACATCTCTGGGTATATTCTGTCTAACTTTAAATAGTTCACTGATCTGGACTAAATGTCATATTTTTGTAGTAGTGGTTGTTTATTTGGGTTATTCTGTCCATTTGATAACAATTAAATGACTTATTGTAACTATAGATGAACCCGTGGCACAAGAGATTTGATGCCGCTTATTGTATGAAAGTACTAATTTCTCTATCTCCATCATGTTAACGCAAACATAAACATTGTTAATATTCCATGTATATTCTTTGTTCTCAGCTGGACAGGCCTATATTGCATGGTCTATATAAATGAACTTATAATTTAAAAAAGTTAATATATGATAAACGGACATGATGAATATATGGTGGGAAGTTTGTAATGATTTGTGTTATGGTTGCGTTATAATAGATGTATATATCCAAATAAATAAAAATATATATACCTAATTATTTTCATTAAGAAAAGCTTGTGAAAAATACACCTTCCACACACAAAGCTGTGAAATAACCTAAACCATGTTCAATTATTTTCTGATCAGCTTTCAAGTGATCGTAAATTGTAGCTAGGCTATGAATTAAGTGACTGGGCTGTGAAATCACTTAATTCTTTATTTACAGTTTCAGAGCTTGTTTTTTTTATATCATATGTGCACAATTAAAGTGTTAATTAATAAAAGAGTATGTGATCATGTAACATATAGTACTAGTATTGGCAATTCATTTCAACCATGCGCACACATGTGGACAACCAGAGAGCTTTTGTTTATCTGAGAAATACCTCCAGTCGCTTGGGGTGCCACTGGTTCAAAATTCAATGTGGCACGGCAAGAGTAATGCCTCTCTATATTTAAGCTCTCTGGTGATAGTAAAAATCTATTCTTCACAGCACAAAATATGTCATGATAAACAACTGCCAATAGTAATAATACAACTGAAAGGACATGAATCATGAACTGACCCAGATTAATTGTTCATAGGTTAATCAGACTCTGTGCATCTGTGACGAGAAAACTATGACTATGTTTGATTGCTGTGGCTGTATTGAAATGAAGAAAAAATTTATGAGTTATCAATAAATCTCATGTATTACATGTAACTTAGTGTCTCACCATATTAGAAATCACTTTAAGTGATAATTAACTATCTAATAGTAATACCCAACTAGCTATATTACAGGGTTTATTTGGAGGGTGGGGGGTGGTCATATTCATCCCATTTCCAGCCTGGTATAGGGAAATATTTTTAAAGACCATTTATTTAACCTATATGCCCGTGATCCTAGATTGAACACTAAACAACAACAGACAGTTTCAAAGCATCCTTAGCAACTAGCCTAGTACTAGTACAACCAACAATCGGTATAGGGTGTCCAGTTTATTATTTGTAATGAATGATTTTGTGTCATTCAAGATATATCAAAGCCAAAATAGTTATAGTGTTTAAAAGTGTTTTTATCATTAGCTTTATTAATATACTGAACAAATAAGATAATTGGTTTGGTGTTGGGATAGCCATGATAAAAGTTACCTAATCTGGTATGGCTGAAGAAACCTCTCTCTGGTATGTGGCCATATTACCATCATTAATATTTTAACCGTCTAAATAGTTTTTAAATGTTGGAGAAGTTTGGGGATTGACTGTTTTACTGTTGGTAGTATAGTGTCCATACATTATAATATTGAGTGTGATCTATTGGTGTCACTGTTAGTGTTTGAGTTTCTAGACAGTTCGTGTATATGTAAGTACTGTATTATGATTTGAAGGAAATTTGTTGTCCTTTAAAAACATTTAGCCTTATTCTTGGTATAATAGTTAAAACTTATGTGAGGTGGCTCATTTAGCTAGCATTTTGATCTTGCTTTATACAGAAATATCTTCACAGAATTATATAGATCTATATTATTTATATTATTTTATTTAGTACTTATTGGTTGCTATGGTGTTATTGTTTTGTCATAAACACTCACTTGTTGGGTTTTAGATGTTTATGCCCTACCATATAATGTTTACATTATCTGATTGTGTGCGAATTTATTTTAGCTGGCCACCTTGTGTCTACCATTATAGTTATCATGTACATTGTACCAGACATGGGGTCAATTCCAATGTATCAATTCTTTTTTTACCTACTACTTTTTGCCATGAGTAGGTATTCCGAGTACCTACTTGGAATACCTACTCTGAGTAGTTTATATTCCACGTAGGATTGTCATGGAAGAGATATTTCTGAATAAAAAAAATAATTTGTGGATTTAATTTTTTGTAGCAAACTTCAGTTCCATTTCCATCTTTTTAAAGAAGCAATTCCAATTTTGGAATTGCCCATCAATTCCTGAATTGAATTGACTGTAAAATGGTGATTGCCTTCTACCATTACTGAAGCTGGTTATGTGAAAGCTGATGGCGTGTGAATGGATCATATGCTGATTGTCTATGAAAGTAATAGACTTGATTACTATTGATGTGTCTTTGGTACAGGTTCAAAGCATTGCTCAAATTAAGATCTCAAGTCCGTCAAAAGATGTCAAGCTTACAGAACTGTATCTCAGTCAAAGGGAGGAATGTTTCCGTTTGTTCGATTCATGGACGGAATGTGAGCAGGTGGATGTTGTGCAGCATCTGCTCAACAGAATGTGCCATCACCAACATGGACAGATAAATATGTTCCTAAAGCCTAAGTTACAAAGAGACTTTATCTCGGCACTACCAGGTAAGATTGTTTACATGATGGTGGATTTGAACTGACTAGAGTTCGAACAATCCCAGGCTGTATTAGTCATTACAGTTTAGAAATGTGAAAATGACTCCATACTCCAAAGTAATTTGTAGTCACAGCGCAACAATTTGTACCTACCAAAGTAGCAAAGGACAAAAGACTTACATTTAGTCAAACAAATTTCATTTTGGTCCTGAAATGAAAAACATATATGATACTTTTTATTGCGAGTCAAGTAACATAAATCTACTTGGGTCTTTGATAAGTGAGTTGGCTTCTCCATGGCCCAGTTGATAGTGAGGTTGACCAAGAGCACCTGTGTTCAAACCTCAGGCTAAGCTATGTCTGAAGGGTGTTTCATCTTTTGTTTTGCCTGATTATCCTTGGAAGTTGCTGAACTGAATTAGTCTAGTGCATGCACAAATAGGTCCAGAATAGAGTAGAATTTTTTCTGTGATGTGACATGATTAGGTTTAGTTGTCATATGTACTTAACTGTCTTTGACTTGTCATTTTTTCAGCAAAAGGACTCGATCATATTGCGGAGAACATCTTGTCATATCTCGATGCCAAATCTCTCTGCGCTGCTGAGTTAGTTTGTAAAGAGTGGTACCGTGTGATCTCAGATGGTATGTTATGGAAGAAGTTGATAGAACGTATGGTTCTTACTGACTCACTGTGGCATGGCTTAGCAGAGCGTAGGGGGTGGTATGTATATCTCATGAATAAATATTAATTGTTATTTATCTATACAGACTAGTTAATGCTCTGTTATACTTATATGATTGGTTAATGGATTATTGATAGGTTCAAAACTCATTAGTAATTATAGATGTAAAACAATATTAAAATCTAATTGCATTTGAATTATAAATGTCCCCCCCCCTCCCAAACTTATTTTGCAGAAATAATTATGGATTTTAAATACCACTTAACAGATGGTTTAACTATTACAAACATTTCATGTGTATGGTTTCTTTTTCCTTGAAGAAACGTTAAAATGAATGTTGGCTAAATGGCACATTTTGATTTTGTGTTATGCAATATTGTAGACCTGTTGGCCATTGCAGACAGATGGTGTGTCATGTTACTATAGTGTACATCGTATTCCATTTCAGGATTTCTCATTTGTTTAAGCCTAAGCCTGGTGAACCTTTAAAGAACAACAAATTTTATAGAGAACTTTATCCACAAATAATACAAGATATAGATGTAAGTTGTATAATTCTTGCATATTATATTTCTTAATGAGTTTGTGTGTGTGCTGGCAAAATTTAGGGAATAAACATATTGCCTGATTATACAGAAAAGGGCTTATATAGTAATATATGTGTATATATATATATATATATATATATATATATATATATATATATAGGTAAATATTTTTTGCTAATAACAGAATGGATATAAATATTTTATAACTGTACTGTTTAGAGTAGGTTCTGTCTTCTTACATAATAGTATTTGTTGTGTATAATTAACTCTAGTAATACATGGGGGTAAATCTATCTTTGAAAGTCTAAACAAGATATTTAAAAATCCAATTTTAATCTTTTAGTCATAAACATCATTAAGTTGTCTTATTACGTTCATTGTTTGTGTAACAAACATTAGCTCTAACATTTCTTGAAAGTGGTACTGTTTGGTTTTCACACTACTGTGGCCATTCCGTAGACTCATTATTAATTATACAGATGTTATTATTGGTGATCCTCTGTGTGATAATGCTTATCGGCATGCTGTTAAAATACGCATATTCGCCTAATCACATCCACTATATATGGATTTGCCAGTCATGTATTATTCAGAGTTTTATTTGTCTGTTATCAGAGAATAGAGAACAACTGGCGTACTGGTCGTCACACATTACAACGTATACATTGTCGTAGCGAAACGAGTAAAGGAGTCTACTGTCTACAGTACGATGACGAGAAAATAGTCAGCGGCCTCCGAGATAACACGATCAAGGTAAATGTAGTAATTGGTGATTGGTTAGTCCTCATCTATGCTCATTAAGTTGGTTGTAACTTTTTGACAGTCTGATGTGTGGATGGTAATATCATGGCTAATTAGTAGTGTTGCGGGGTTAGTTCCCGATATATCCTAGAGATTGTCGTCTGTTAGTCAGATCTGAGCAGTTTTTAGTCTAATCTTGGTAAACCTTTACTGGCTCTTATTAGCCCTAAATTACAATTATTAACCGTTTAAAGTGACATTGGTGGCTTCATGCCATGAGTTAAATTTTGTTCTAAATACGTCATTACAGAGATAATAATGTGGGTCAGACACTAAATGGTGTATGAAACTGAAAGAGTTTGTAAAAAAAAGTGCACTTGCCTAGACAGTTGAAATCTGTCCTTTTCTAATTTATTGTCAGGTATATATATATATATATATATATATATATCAAACACATACATACAGTCATGTAAAAAAAATGAAAGAGCTAGGGTTAAGTTATAAAGTATGTTATACAAGTAATTGTTGACTTGATTGGTTATGACCTTGACCAGTCATAAGTTGATCTGGTTGTAAGTCGGCCTATGTTATAATTACCTTACGATTATTATACTGTGATATTATAATCGTGAATAGTCATAAGTCATGTAGGTCATAAGTGGATGACTACCTGTATTTAAATTTACAATCACATTTGACAGACATGGGGTCAATTCCACTCAATTCAATTTTGTCAATTGCAATTCCACATGAAATTCCAATTCATTTTTTATCTACTACTTTTTACCATGAATACCTACTCTGAGTACCTACTTGGTATACCTACGTCGAGTACCTACTTGGTATACTTACTCCGAGTAGTTTATATTCCAAGTAGGATTGTCATGGAAGAAATATTTCTGAATTAAAAAATTAATTTGTGGATTTAATTTTTTGTAGGAAATTCAATTAAAAAAGTTCCAATTCCATTTGTTTTTAAATAATCAATATTGGAATTGACCATCAATTCCAGTTCCGGAATTGAATTGACCCCATGTCTGACATTTGATCATATTGATGAATTGTAAGTTTTATTGGTGTAGTATGTTTAATAAGGTAAGTATTTTAATAAGGTGTTATTAGAATTTAAATGTGTTTTATTTCTGCTTATTGTACCTGGAACAGATAAATTGTCTATGTATGGGTATGTGTTTTATGTGTTCTTTATTTACTAATAGATATGGGACAGGAACAACTTAGATTGTATCCAGGTACTGACAGGTCATACCGGATCAGTTCTGTGTCTGCAGTATGATGAAAATATAATTGTTTCTGGATCCAGTGATTCTACAGTCAGGTTTGTCTAAACTTTATATTGACTGATACGTAGCCATTTTAAGGACTAACAAGAAATGATAATTTACCCAAGCTTTATACATGACAGCTTTATGTTAACTTCACAGAGACAGCTTAGACAACAACAACATCCATATATCCTGAGCAGATTTTAGATAAAAGTCTAGTGTAAAACGGATACCTTAAACGAACAGTTTACTCAGAAATAATTTGGCTTAAATGTGTGATGTTTATAAAGTGTATAAGTCACTATGGCTGATAATGGGATTATAAACAATAATTAATATGCTGGTATACCATTCGTGGGAGAGAAACAAGTTAGTTTAAAATATGATCAAGTTGTTTAATTACAATAATTAAATCGCTCCCCTTTGAAGTTTGTTATGTAGACAGTTAAAACACAAATAAACTATTGATACAGTCGAGGCCAGTAATTGAGATCTTTTGTAAGCTATGATAAATTAATGTATTCAGCAGGGTCTAGCTTAAATGTGGTGTCGTGTGTCATATTTGGGTTTTGAGATCTGGAGAAAATTCTCATGCCAGTTCATTGCCATTAAAATTATACATTGATTAACTATTAATATAGCTGTCCGACAGTCTAATGGGTGACATATTAATAAATTCGATGTGTATTTGGATGGGCTGATGTGTTAGTGTTCCTCGAGAATCATCGATTTGTTAATATAGTTAGTCTTCTGGATAGGTTTACTTCTGTGTGACTGATGACTGTGCTGTTATTTGTATCTTTCAGAGTGTGGAGTGTCAAGACAAACGAGATGTTGAATACGTTGATACATCACTGTGAGGCTGTTCTCCATTTGAGATTTGCTGATGGTATAATGGTTACCTGCTCTAAGGTAATTGTCTCAGAATATATAATGACCGTAAATATTGCTCCAGTAGTAGCTGATTTTATTTTTAAAAGCATAGACACAAGCCTTAAGACATTGCAGACTTTGTGTTGCATCTGGACAGTTGAATTGGTGGTATTGATAGTCACAGATCTGTGGTACCAGGGTTAAAATACACCTTTAGTTTTTAGTGTTTTATTTCCCACACTTTGCCCCGTTGCCTGCACAAGCATGAAAGTTGATTTAAAACGACAACAACATCAATATTTTAGACATTCTGTTGTAAAAACCAATGCACAAATGAAAAGTTGTTTTTCGAGTTTAGAAATTCTGTTCCATAAATAACAACCAATTTATACAAAGATATAAATCTGCTACATTATCTACCTCGTTAAGCACCTTAGACTTGTTAAAGTAATTTTACATAATGCCATAGAAATTTTGTTATTATTACTAATCTTATTTACAGTGATTGATTTCTGTTTAGTGTAACACATAGTTTATGTTAGTTAATCAGAATGTAAAACAAACAATCCTTGTACATGATTACATCTATAAAGTAGGTAGTCGTACTTGTATACCTAAAACCTCTGCGTAATCGTACATGTACAAAATACTTTTCTGCTTACTCAGCCCTAACCCTGATCAGAAGAGATAAAAACTATATATTGACACTAGGTTTTAAGTAAACTGTCATTAGTCCGAGTTAATGTGTAACTTTAAAAAAATAGATATGAATAATTGCACCTGGTGATTGGCTAATAATATAATTAATGATTCTGTGAAATATTGAAATGGCATACTTGCTGTGGTATACCGTAGGTCCCGGCCATTAAGCCAACCTGACCATTAAGCCCGGGTAGTTTTTTAGGCCTAAAATATCATGATTTATGGTAGTACCGTCCATTAAGCCGACCTAAAAATCTGAACTTTTCCCTGCAGTATTTCCAGGTGACGATTTGAATGCAGGAAATAGTTTTGTTTTCATAATTTGTTATTCATACCAACATGTTTTGAATACTGTCAATAGATCAAGGCAAATTATAATGATCGTTTATACAAAATGTTAGCACATACATAGAACCTCAAACTTAAATTAACGGTGTGATTAAACATTCAATGAACTGCATATGAAGTCAATGACTTAGAAATAATTAGACATATTGAACTTTTGATGGTACGTATTGGTCACTAACCCAGCAATAACTGAGAGAATGTAAATTACTGGTATATGCAGTCAGTTAGTAACTAACTCTGTATTGAAAATAAATAAATTAATCAGTAATCATCCCATTAATAGTGTAAATATGCCCAGAAAAAATATGTATATGGGAGCACCCAAATGTCTATGCCGCCAAACGAATGAGATACGATGCTCTTGGGTACAGGATGTCTTAGGTATGAGTTGTCTTGTTACCGATGCTCCCTTGAATTGAAAGTCACAAAATGCACTACTGAGTCAAACAACATTTATCCATAATTACAAAAAACAGATAATTCTATATATAAATATTGATTTTCATTATAAAGTCATGTATAATTCAATTTTCACTCCATGACTGCATGAGTTTAAATCAAAATGATGATTGATGTCCATTTGCATCAAGATCTAGAATAGAAAAACTGAAATTTTTTCTCCCGATGACTGGATTTCTTGACACTGAAATAGCACCAGCCATTAAGCCAACCCCCCAAAATAAGGGTCAACATGTTGACACAAAGTCTCAGCTTAATGGTTGGGACCTACTGTATGTGAAACTGATTATGGACACGTATGCTCATGTCGGGTGCCATGGTCGGTGTGTGTATCTGATATATATAAGGCACGAAAGTTCTAGATCGATGTCGTCTCCTGAATTATTAAAAATAAAGGGGGATGTTAAAGACCACCTGAGGATGTAAAACACTCTGGCAGTTACCACCCTCAGGGTATTTTTCCGTACTGCTCCCCTGTGAGTGGTGGGGGAGGATTTTTCTCAATCACTCCAACATAGAGGCTGTGCTGAATAAGCGACAGCGTGGGGAATATCCCTGAAAAACAAATCAATCTGGATCATTTTGGTTCCAGTATATTGGTGTTAATTTTGTAAAATGGTAAATTAATTTGTGGATTAATTTTTTGTTGTAGGAAACTTCAATTCAAAATTTATCAATGCCAATTTAATTCCAATTCAATTTTTTTTAAATAATCAATTACTGACTATGATCTATTCTAAAATATGTTGAGTGTTAAAAAAGAGAGTGGTGTATATGTTTAGGGGCTGATGGTTAAGGTGCTGACATTTATATGGTAATTTCAAATAAAATGAGTTTGCTGATGTTATATGATAATAAGGTGTTTTACCCATATTTTGAGGGATGTTTCATCCTTTGAACCATCTTAGTTTCCTTGGGAATTGCCTCCCCATATGTTCCAGGTTTGATTAGTACTCAGGCAATGTGAAGGACTTGATCAATGTCGTGCTAAAAGTAAAACCATTTCTTTGTACTTTAGAAATATGGTAAAAATTGGATGAATGACATGCTTGTGGATCACAGCCTTTAGGGAGAGGATTGTACTTTGTTCAGGCGTATTTGTTTTAAATTCTGCACGATGGGTGTGAACGGTTGTAGAGGAAATTTGTGTGTCTGTAGTTTTGTTGCTGATTCCCTGATCAAGGTGACCTTTATGTGATATAATATCATCTTTGCATTTAGGATCGTTCTATAGCTGTCTGGGACATGCAGTCCTCAACAGATATTGGTCTACGTCGTGTATTAGTTGGACACCGAGCTGCTGTCAATGTTGTTGATTTCGACCAGAAATACATTGTGTCGGCATCGGGTGATAGGACGATTAAGGTTTGGAGTACATCGACATGTGAATTTGTGCGTACATTAAATGGACACAAACGTGGTATAGCGTGTCTCCAGTATAGGGATCGACTCGTTGTTAGTGGCAGTTCTGATAATACAATCAGGTAAGTGGGACATTTTATCAAGGTAAATGTTTACTTTTTGTGAACCAGTATACAACGTTAATAAAAAAATTCTTACAACCATCTGTCTTGCCTCTAGGTTATCAGTTTTTAAGTAATAGATGGTAAGATAATTGGTCTATCCAGTTTGACTCAAAGGATGGCTGCTAAAGACAGTTTCTTCTCTATATTTCCTTGCCAGATAACGTTATAATATTCAAAATAAATACAGTATTAGTAACTATTACATATGATATGCGGTTAGTAAAACATCACAATTAAATAAATAATTAAATTATTTTGTGGAGAATTGCCAATTTAATACTTATCCATTATTAAAAACGTATCCCATATTTCATAATGCGCTGTTGGGTATTTGACCTTTGATTGATCATCACAGTTTACAGATAAATCAATTCCCAGTTCATTATTGAACTAAGAAACATCCACAATTGGAGTTTTCTAGTATTTCAAAGATGAAAATTACTTTTTATGTTACTTATCAGCTTTCTAAAGTAGAAAAGATTTGTTTTACCTTCAGCATAGTTTAGGCGCTATATTGATCAAATTCCTCAGGTTACCTCAGCACTGATCTGTGACACACCATGTGGTCTCTAAAAGAACTATCATGTTAATGCACTTTGTTGATCCATACTGATGACATGACATATCACGTGGTAATCCTGTTGATATCAGAAATTATTTCACTAACATTTCTACGCAATAAAACAAATTTCAGCTGCCTCCCATGAACGCTAACCTATCCATTGTACAGTTTGTGTTAATAATGAAGGGATTTATGGATGCTGCTGAATGTTTGAAATCAGTTAGTCGTGTATCATTTGATGAAGTGGTTGTTGGAGAGCGGTTTCTTGTTACTGTGATTCAGAATGTTGACCAGTCATCCACGAGTTCAAATCTGAACCTGTGGAGAAGATTCCTTCTTTGTGCAAGCACACACAGCCATTTTTATTTGTACACATTATAAGTTTTCATTTGCAAACATTCTATCAGGGATAGAATAAATTTTTTTAGGACAAGGCAAGTGCAGACATTTCCTTTGAAGTAGAGGCACTGAGGCAACTTAATTTTAAGTTTTTGCGGAAGCAATTGATGGTTTTATTACTCTAGGACTATTAACTATTGGTTAAGTTTAATCATTATTGTGACTCTAGTTATGAAGACAAATCCACGTTCATGGCAATTAAGCTAAACGCACATCAGACACACCCTCAAAAAAGATTGCTATATGCAAATATTAAACATTATGGAGTGATAGCATGATTAAATAGGACTCTAGGAGTTATCATGAGTTCAGTATTAGCACAATTTGGGGTTAATATTCTGTGGCGGTCGGCCTTAGGAAGTGTATTAGTATTATTCCAATGGGTTCAATCAATAGTTGTACAACACACTAAATGATATTCATTCAGATTTCATACGTAGCGATCGCACAAGTAGTGTGTCAAGTCACTGAGGTTGACACAGCTCCATAGCTATACAGTTGTCAGTAACAAATCAAAATTACATTAATTCGGATCACTCTTACCTAAAACAATTTTTAGACATTAGGCAAGATAGGAGGACAACCAAAGCACTTGTTGTTGATGTTGTGGTAAAATACAAACCCTGTTGCAGCTATTACTCCATTTTTTTAAGTAAAAGTGGATTCCAGATTGTTTTTGATATATATATGAGCTTCAACAAGCATGGACATTGTTCTTGATTATAATAATAGACTACGTACTGCAGTCACAGTAGTAACTGTGACATCCAGTGGCTGCAATTAGTCCTTCACATTGGTTCTTGGTCAATGTGACTTGTCGTGGACACGTTGCCGTAGACAATGGAGTTGTCTCACTGTGCGGAACGGTCTGAGTCCTGCCTTCTTGAGGTCGGTAGGTATTGTTCCCAGCAGATTTCTGCAGTGCCTTCCCACTCCTAGTCAGGGTTTGTAGACTTATGAGGCAATAACGGCGAAGTCTAATGCCCTCTGAGCTCCGGAGTGACATATCTCTGTGATCTGAGCCAGGGCTAAACTAGCACCTACCCATTTCGTTTTTGCTTTTAATTATAATTTTCATCGCCTTATTTTATATATTTTTTAAAACTTGACTGACATACTCCAAGAGGTCGGTTAACTGTGAAGTTATCAGATAAGATTACAAATGTTTTCTATTGATTTCTACAGACTTTGGGACATTGAGTGTGGAGCATGCTTGCGTGCTTTAGATGGTCATGAGGAACTTGTACGCTGTATCAGGTTTGACAATAAGCGGATTGTCAGTGGAGCTTATGATGGGTTCGTATAGCTTATTATATCATCTGGACTGATGAGATAACATCGGTGAGATTAGTGTGTGTGTGTGCGCACATGAATATTGAATTTTGATTGTGATTTTCAGCAAGATCAAAGTGTGGGATTTAGCCGCAGCATTAGATCCTAGAGCTCCATCAGGGACCTTATGTCTAAGGACACTTGTGGTATGTTTTATATTTTTATTATTGTATCATAAAATAGTCAGTTTGTCTTAAAACTACTATAATATTGGCATAATAGTAATGAAAATAAACAATAGTAGGTAATAGTGATATGAAAGAAACAAAATATGTTTATTAGAGAGTGGAGCTTTTTCGTAAATAAATAGGTACAAGGTTTGTCAAAAAAGTATCCAACTTTAGGCCACGAAAAAGGTAGCCTAGCTTTTGGGTTCCAACTCTAGTCTCCTTTAAAGTAGGACTTTTGTGATTCCACATACTTAGCCCAGTGGTCCATCAACTGGTGGAAACATTTCTGGAAGTCCTGATTTTGAATGGCTGTTGGGTGTGCCATTGGGTTCTTCATGATGTCCTCCTGGCTCTCAAATCGGGACCCTTTCAGCAGCATCTTCACGAGGAGCCATGTTTGGGGAGTAGGCATCCTGATAAACAGGAGTAATTCCAAGCTGGGCCAAGAAATTCTGGATCAAGTGTGAAGTACAGGCTGGGAGTTTGTCATGATGTAGCTCAATCATCATCACTAATTACAATGTCATTACCATTTTGTTGGATGGCTAACTGATTGTCTTCTGTGATCGAATTGCACACAATAACATTTAGATTTTGTGATGTGAATGTCATACCAGAAGGTTTGTCATTATCAACTGAAGTCTGGCCTTCTTTAAACTGGTTAAACCAATCCTTAATGGATACTTTCCGAGCAGACTGTTGTGCTACTGTTTTTCCACTACTGGAAAAGAGAAAGAATTGTGGAATATATTTTTGAAATTGTGAGTTCTGTTGAAATTACGGGGAAATTTAGGAAATTGTTCCCAATCTCTAATTGTCATTACCATTCTTTTGATTAATGTTGTTATTGTTTTGAGGCAGAAATGTGGTACACAATCAAAATACATAAAAATGATAGGCTTAATAATTTCTGTTTGCTCCAATATGGTAAAGTCATCACCTGAACTTTAGTACTGTACTAGCTCACAGTGTAAGGCGGATATATCCTGGCAGGCTGGGGTAATCGTAATCACAATCGATTGTAATCGATTGCACGATAACAAATAATCGTAATGGTAATTGCCATCTGCAATGTAATCATAATCAATTACATTGTAAATGTAATCTTAATCAGTGATTACTTTAATGATTACACATGATTATTTATCATGTTATCTCGTGCCAAAACATCTATATTATCACAGCCTGGGCCCTGGAGAAAGTAATATTACGTGGTATTAACCCCATCCCAACCTGGAAAGACAATGTCAGTTGTAAGATAATGGATTTGAATGGAATATTAGCAATACTACTATTACTAATAATGTATATTAATAAATCATAATAATATGTGATATTTATATAGCGCCCTATTCAGCTAGAAGCTGCTCTAAGGTGTTTTACAATATTATTTACAACATTTTTATCCCTGTCTGAGACCTGTTTCCACCCAGCACATATCTCAACTCCCAAGTGAGTATACAACGCATGCTGTCATTACAGGCACAAAGTGTTACTCACACATAGCCATTGCATCCTGTCAGGTACTCATTTTTTTATGGATGAGTGAACCAGTTGCCACATGACAACATTGCAGCTCACAGAGCCTCGAACCCTGCAACCTCTCCCGACTACGAGTCTTGCGCTCTAACTAACTGCGCTATCAGGGCTCGACGAATTAAATAAAGCACCCTTACTAACAGGAGCCATTCAAAGGTGCTATACAAATAATATGTAATATAATAATACCTCAAATAATATGTCTGTAAAAACTCTAATAATAATATTATTAAAAGATAATTATTATTTATCTGTGAAAGATAGTGGATTGGGTTAGATTGTGAATATGGGGTGTTTATCTATATCATAAGTCTGTCCAGCTGTGATCTTGTAAAGGCAGCCAGCCAGTGGTTCATATGGTGGCAATTATAGCTGTGTGCTATAAATAGTGTAATGCAATGTATTTCTCTCGGCAGTCTGTAAATTGATTAAATCATCTACTTGTTTGAGGTGATTACAATCAGTGATATAAACAATGGGGAATGAATTCAATGAGAAATGTTTAACTATTAATTGAGTTAGCTGACCAGGTGACATGAGGGATTAAGCTGGGGATAATGATGAGGTAATGTTGACTTGATATTGATGATTCTCTATGTCTGCATTAATCTCAATAAATACCTGTGTGATATATATATATATATCGTTTTTATGATTGTAATCATGATTACTTAAAATCTGCTCGTAATTAGCAACACCTTGATTATGGATCTTTGTTAAGTAATCTACTTTTACTTGATTATGTGTTGCTGATTACAACATAAATCCTGGTTATGATGTTAAATCGTGTTAATGTTTATAAATTAGTTTAGTCGGGGAGGGAAAACCCAAATGGAAGCCAGGAAATATTGAGATGTTAAGAAGGTTTGTTTAAGGTGAAGCCTTGATAAAGTAATGCGTTATGATTGAAATAGATGTGTTTGATGAGGATGCTGTTCAAATGAGTATAACATAATGCTTGACTATTATAATGATAAACTGACTTTTATTACCAGGAACACTCAGGACGCGTGTTTAGACTTCAGTTTGATGAGTTCCAAATAGTGAGCAGTTCGCACGATGATACAATTCTGATCTGGGACTTCCTCAACGTCGCTCCTGCAGAGTCGTCGTCTTCGTCGCGTTCTCCATCAAGAACATACACTTACGTGTCGAAGTGATGATGATCCATCTCGTCGCTTGTGCATCCATTTTTTTTTGTGTCAGCGTGGCGACCATTCCGTGCCATCTGCACACTCCTGTCACCTGAAAGATAACACGACGTACGGGATAGCTTCGAGCTCGGAACCAATAAACAATGGGACATTAAGCTGGTCAGAGTATGATGTACTCATACTGTGGCACCTGTCATTGGTATATGGTACTTATTGGTAGTAATCTCTGTTTTGTTTCGTCCCATTGTCTGGTACAATATCTAAATCATTGTATGTCTTATTATCATCATGACATCTTCTTTGTTTGTTTTTTAGGTCAATTACTAAAATATCTTTTGTGATGGTGTCACTTCACTAATTTTATTATAGTTTAAGCATCACACACACACACATATAATATCTGGGTTATTTCTCAGGTTTTGTCCAATTCTGTAAATGTTACATTCTATCAGATGATAGCTCATCCCTAGACATAGTTTTATTGTTTTCACAATATTGTGCTAACAAAAGTAATCACTTCTTAACTGAAAGCACTGGATCAGTTAAGTCGATTATAGGTACATGTTATGATGTTAGATCATATTCGCGGCTGATTTATGACCAGCATACTATAGATGTTGCATCTTTATCAACCCTGGCAGCGTTCGGCTGTATCTTACTATAGTTGCTGCATGTGTCTGTGTGAGTGTTTGAAAAGTGCTTTGTTTTAGCAACATAATGAATGCCTTTGCTTGTGAACAGCGTTTATCATACTGAGTAACCTGTTGTGTGTGTGTGTGTGTCAGTGCAAATACTCGCCTGTATTTATGTTTTTGGATAACTCATGGGATGATCCCGAGTACATTTTCATCAATGTTTGTCCTCAACACGTTTGTGTGTATGTGCATACTGTTATCTCCTGTTACTACGACTGTGATATTCATCAGATGGATATCAAAGATTTGGTGATCGATAACGACAGAGAGAGTGTGTGTATCAGTTATTGTAGATTGGCCAACTTACTTCATATCTCCCCGCTATCCTATCATAATTATTTTGACTGATAATTTTAACTCGAAACAAACATGTCACTCGTTTATCATAATAGTAATCTAATGTCCATTTTTCTATATTGGTGGTAATGTATACACATAATGGCATTATTGAAATCAGTACTGTATTTATACTACGTATATATGGCGTACTTGTGCATGGATACACATCTGCGTGTGTTGATCAGAAAAGGTTTCCATTGAGGCGATATTTATTTAGGAAATAACAAGATATGTGTTGTGGGCATTGGATGTTGTTTATTGATGTATGTGGCTCTCCCTGGCTCTAATATATAAAGCTGTGGTCTTTTTGACTGAATAATATCAGATGAAATTGTCAACTTGTTTCTTCTTGTGACCAGGACATGTGTGTATATGTGTGGTTTATATACATTGCTGTGATTAAATCAGTTGTTGTAAATAACTGTCCAGTTGTTCATGTTCCTATCTAAACATTATTACAAACAACTGTGTGCCCTTGTCATTAGGTTATGTCAGTAGTTGGTTCTCAGCAGATACATTTTATTCATTATTTAACTTGCTAGTTCACGGTTTAAGTGCTTTGTTTGCATGTTGCTCATCAGTTACACTTTTGCCTTCAAATTGGTTTGCACCATTTACAGTTAAAATGTGTATTTCAAAACTTGGGGAGGTCGCCATTTGGTTCTTATTCAGGTGTAGTGCATTATGTTAATGGACTCCCCCCTGAGATGTGTCGTCGTGGATGTAAACGTGTATAGTGCGAGCCAGTGTTAGCAAATGAGGTGTTTTTCGCTACTTCCAGTCTGACCCTCCAAGATGTGTATGGTAAATAAATGTTCTGTAAAGACACCTTTTGTGTTTTATGATTGTTCGTGTTTCATGTGAGCAATGTGTCGTTCCTATCAATAAACTACTACATCACTGTTTGATATTAATGTTTTATAGAGCCGAGGCAGGTGATAAAATTTCATGATTCTGAAACATGCAACTGTCTGTGTGAAATAACATTTCTACCAAATATGTTCAAGAGTTTATAATATAATAATGTATAAAGTGTCCTTACTAGCAGGAGCCATTCAAAGGCGCTGTACAAATAATATGTAATATAATAATACCCCAAATAATATGTCTGTAAAAACCCTAGAAGAGATTAAAAAAATTATTATTATTTATCTGTGAAAGCGACCTTGAACAGATGTGTTTTAGAACAGAACAAAATTGGTCTCAAATTCACAGACAAAAGACCATTAATATGATTTATTGGCATTAAACAAAGGAGACATTACAGCGAAATAATATGGTACCCTGATATGAACTGAATATATTTGTTTGAAATTGTCACATAAAAACATTTATTTAAAGTTTAACAATAATGTTTTGCACCAATTTAAATGCTGGCCAGTAATAATATACATCAACAGCTTTATAATTTTTATCTCGTGGAATTAAAAGAACAAATGACACTAAGAACTTGTTGAAAAATCAAAGTAATTAAGTTAGAAATAATCTTCACAGTTATGTTGATGGTTGTGATAAATATGATCTCTCTTTAAGCATCGCTACTTGTCAGCATCATAATAAGAAGGTTACTTAAATAAAGAAAATTTTCTAGGTATTCTTCCATCTTTACTGTGCAGAGCTTTCTGTATTTCCTCCAAGGTTGGTGTGTAGGACAAATCCCCAAAAAATGCTACTGAAACCTTTGATGCCAACATCCGATCTGCGACTCTGATAACATCTGCCTCTGTCACTTTGGCAATCTTATCATAGAAGTACTGTGCAGAGTACCTCTTGCCACTGGCCAGAACCTGTCTGCCTATATCCTCAAATACCACTGCACGCATCTCTAGATTCATCATCAGTATTGACTGGAGCTGCGTCTTGGCACGCTCCAGCTCTGTGCTTCCAATGCCATGTCTTATGCTGACAAATTCCTTGGCGATGACTTCGACGAGTTCACGCATCATCGATGGCGCTGCCGCTGCTTGAATGGCAAAGATACCACTATCCCTGTAAGCATGATGCTGTGCCATGGCATTGTGCATCCAGTGATGTCTGTTTAAAACATTTGTATACAGTCTCGTATACATACCCTTTCCTGGGCCACCAGCTGAGAATGAACCTCCACCCCCCATTATTGTGTGGAGGACGCAGTAGCTGACAAAATCTGGGTCCTCGTGTGAACAACCTTCGAGTCCAATAATAAAATGGGTCAACTCTGGCATTTGAGATGGTCCAAGTGTGACATTAGACAGATCTTTCTCAACAGTCACTATTCCACCTGTATACTGAGAGATTGATAAATCCTGTCCAAATTTATCATTAACCTGTTCACCATCCATTTTCCAAGCAGGCGTCGCAGAAACAAAATACTTCTCGGCTTGTTTCAGTAGTTCCTCATGCTTTATGCCTACTCCAGCTAGAACCATACGTTTGGGTGTGTGATAGTTAGACATGAATGTGTACAACAGTTCTCGATCAATTACGGAGAGGTTCTCCTGTGGGCAAACTTTCGGTAGGCCGAGTGTGTTGTTCCAATAAGCAGCCGCATGGAGATACTCGACCATTAAAATGTCTGGATCTGGTTTCATGTCCAGCGTGTCTAACTCAAACCCAATCGCCGCACGCGTTGCTTCCAATTCTTCTAGAGTGATCTTTGGCTGAAGAACAGCTTCGGAGAGTAGCTCCACCACCTCAGCAACACCTGTTGTGCTTGCGGATGCGGCATATATTAATGTATCCCTTGAACCTTGGCAATCGCACACGCCTCCGTGTTCCTCCAGCCTCTGTAAAATCTCGTCTTTGTTGGCAAATTTGGCCGTCGACGAAAATGATAACTTTTCCAGAAAATGAGTTATCCCACTGGGATAAGGGCCCTCGTATCGAGATCCGGAATCAATGAGGACGCCGACCGTGCAGAAGTTACCAAACTGTTCGGCGCTGGCTACTGTTAGACCATTCTCCAGTCTGGTGATGTGTGTATTAGACTCCTGATCCTTTACCGTAGCGTAGCGCGGAATGGGCAGCCAACTGACCGGCTGCGATAATGATATTCCCGTAATATCGCCCACCTTACTGCTTTCGCTTCCTGAACTAAAACATCGCTGGCGGACGTTCTGGAGTGATCTCGAGTAGCGTGGTACGCCTCTCCTAGCTAATGTACCCACAATCGATATCATGGCTATACTTCGGAATATAATAATATACACACTTTTCTTAACATGCCACCAAGCTGACCTTCTCGGCAATACTATTTACCATTCAAAACATTCTTCTATAAAAACATATATCGCTAAATATAGTCATATAGATAAAGCGTTATATATTAGAAGTAATATATAGTTATTTTGTGTTAATTAATTAATTGATTGATTGAATGTAAATATCACAATAAAATGTAACAATTGATGATAAAGAAAAGGCTGATACTAAAGCTAAATGCTAGGAATAGTAATAAAACCTATTTCCAAAGTGGACCTAATAATAAAAAGGCCGTAGCTATTAGTCCGGATACGGACAACTAGCTCATGTTTACCTATATACGCTATTTGTCGGGATAAATAGCGGGACATCGCGCATACATACGCTATTTCACCGTACAGTGTTAGATGTAACTTTAAAGACGCGTGCACTTCTACCTTCTCGCGAACATGTTATAGTATAGATAAAGAAAGTTAGTTTATTTTGCAACTATTTCTTCTTTTATTTGTATAAATTACTATAATATGTGCCTTCGACTGGAGGGCCGACCATTAAAACATTTATAATTAAGTCATTCACACAATAAGAGCGATTTAATTGGCACATATGAGAGTAACGCCTACGTTTGTAGCATTGTTTGTAATTTATTTGTCCATTTCAGTGGCGGATCTACGGGGGTAGGACCCACCACTTCCCAGAGGGTCAGAACTCTAGAGCCATCTATAGTAGGGATCCTCCATCTTTAAATGTAATGTATCATTTGGTGACATAATCACTATAGTAATAATAGTGCGAATTTGTCATTATTAAATAAACACCCTGAGTATTTCGTAATATGTGTCTGATAGCATTATTATTTAACAGACAAATGACAATATTCTTCATTTTACACTAAGTTACTAAGGATAAAAGGAAGTATAATTGTGATTTGTCTGTTGAATAATAACTTAGTAAGTACAATTTTTTGACAATTCTCCCAAGAGGCAAGAATTTCTGGGGCTTGCACTGAAATAATATAGCTCCAATAATTGCCACGAGAAACTGAAAGGCTTGTCCAAGACACACTAGGTTGAAAGACATTCTTACCGGCCTACGCTATACGTCCGTATATTGCCCCGGCTATTGTTCTGTATATACCCCCGGCTATTGTTCTGTATATCCCGATGTATAAAGCGACCCCGTAATGTGTTTATTACTGTAGGGAGCTGTCAAATATAACCTCAAAATGACACCATATAGACCGTGTGTGTACTGGATATATTAAATGATAACGGTATTGATATTATTTACGTGATCTCCGGTGGCCTAGCGGTTAAGCACCCGGCACTTGGTGCCAACGGTCGCAAGTTCGAACCCCGTAACAGGTCGAAACTTTTCCAGGGATTAATTTCTCGGCTCACTACATCGTGGGTGGATGACCACGTTAAATGGCGCTGCCCTATCCACTGAATTATTTAAAACATAAAGGGGGATGTTAAAAACCCCACAGGACATAAAACACTCTGACAGTGACCACCTTCACGGTATTTCGGCTCCATCTTTCCGTACTGTTCCCCTGTGAGTGGTGGGGGAGGAATTTCTCAACCACTCAAATGTAGAGGCTGTGCCGAATAGGCGACAGCCTGGGGATTCTCCCCGAACAAGAAAACAAACAAACGATATTATATGCCATACATGTTAAGTTTTGGAAATGCCAATGCGCGAGATTTTTTATTATTACTCAACAGTTTACATGAAATCGATCAATAGAAAAACGTTTATGTCGCCCGGAACAGACACCCTCCTTCACTGGTATTCCCGTAGATAGTTCCATGTCGCTACCTTGGCTGCCCTGCAAAGATCCTTGTCTGTGACAAAAGCATTGCAGTGATCGTGTGTGTTGATCTTGCAAGACAGCAGCGTACGGAGGGTTTCATTGCCGAGCTGAAAAGGTACGTTGCAAAAGCCCAATTTTTCTTTACATCAAATACCACCAAGCGGATAAACGTGATCATGTCACATGATCCCTTCATATTTAAGACGACAAAGTTTGATATCTCTTTAACAAGTAATACACATTATAATTTCCTAACTATTAGTATGATAATAGCACTGCAAAAAAGACAAGTGAAATATATATTTTTATGGGGCTTTTGCAACTTAAACGGGGCTTTTGCAACTTAATGTGATCATGGTTAGGTTTAGGTTTAATAGGGTTAGGGTTATTATATTTCATGAGATCTCTAGTAGGTTGTCTACATCTATTAAAATGAATAAATTACTGAATCCTAGACACACAGCCCACTCACAGAGCAAATGTTGAAAATACACAAACTTTCATGACCCCAGCCACTATAAAACATCAATAGAATACCATAGAGTTCATTTGTTTTACATTTTTGTTAGAGAGTTAGGAAGCCACTATGCCAATGAAGAGGTTTCAATGCTTCATGCCCTCTTCCGATCATGTCTTATATGTATATTAGCTATGAAAAGGTACGTTGCAAAAGCCCCAGTTTTCTTTACATCAAATACCACCAAGCGAATAAACGTGATCATGTCACATGATCCCTTCATATTTAAGACGACAAAGTTTGATATCTCTTTAACAAGTAATACACATTATAATTTCCTAATTGTTAGTATGATAATATAATTGCAAAAAAACCCAAGTGAAATATGTATTTTTATGTGGCTTTTGCAACTTGAACGGGGCTTTTGCAACTTAATTTGATAATGGTTAGGTTTATGTTTAAAGGGTTAGGGTTATTATAGTTTTTGAGATCTCTAGTAGGTTGTCTACATCTATTAAAATAAATAAATTACTGAATCCT
>JAODUP010000998.1:60000-138216 GCA_025642065.1 Paralvinella palmiformis | reverse complement strand
GGGTCTCGCAATTTAAACTACAATTTTGGTATTTATACTCCTGGAGTCGTTTGTTACTCCGGCAGGCATATCCATGGGTATTAAGCTGTGAACAGAGTTTTTCCCATATTATGAGTAATTAGATTACACTGATATAGGAAAATTGTTGAATATATAGCTATTATAATCCCGAGGTATCATAGTATTTACTCAGGTTTGAGCGATATTTCGTTCTAGTCCAGTAATAATCCATTGTGCGGTATTGCTACTTTGTTTTTATTTTAGTTTAATCGCTTTAGTGAGTCCATACTGTGTTAGTGTACATTCTCTTTGTTATGAACAAACTGTAATGTTTGTTAACACGCTGAGGCTATAAAAGGGCTTGAATTTTCACTTAGGTTAGAGAAGAATTTGACGCCAGACCAGTGGACTTTATTGATCATGGTTCATTTTAGGATTTATTCAGATTGAACCCAGAAAAAAGTGAGGTCAGCATCTGAGGTGTCGAAATGTTTATATACGGGTTTTTTTTGGACCAAGAAAATTTTGTTGAATGTAAACTGGGGTTAAAAATAGTTTGATATGTATGTAGGTCAATTGAACCAACGCACGTGTTGTTTGTTTCGAGCTGTGGTATCAAATTATGTTTTGTACGTGCCCCCTTTTTTTGTAGTAGCCTGCAGTCCCTTTCCTGTGGGGTGAAAATTTGTCCCTAAAAAAAAAGGAATTTGCTGGTTCCCACAGGCTGATGAGTAGACCAGACACATGTTTGGTATACGCAAAATTTATCAATATGTGGAGGTATGGAACATTTTATTTTTTGATTAATGTATGTATAATTGTATTTAATTTATGGGGTAGGTTTGAAGGATGTTTAGATATGTTGATGCTCTGTGCCTGTTTCCTCTTACTATGTACCTTAAAACACCAAAACACACACACACAACACACACACACACACACACACACACACACACACACACACACACAACACACACACACACACACACACACACACACAAAATATATATATATATATATATATATATATATATATATATATATTGATCGAAATGGATATCAAAATAGCTAAATAGCCATTATTATATTTCAACGTCACTTTCCTTATTTAATACAAACTAACAAAAAAACAAATTGGTAAAACAAAAATTATCCATATATGTCAATGAAATTTTCCCATGTCAATATTACTGAAAATAGCTATCTAAATTCATTTGTATAAAGGGATTCGCCGTTTGGTTTATTACATCAAAAACTTCAAATCCATTCAGTGTTTTCTTTGTTTCCTTCAATGTTTATTATATTTATCAACACAAAGTTAGATTAATTTTATACATATTCAGATTATTTTAAATGTTTCAAATATAGGCATACTTATTACATAGTCAAATTGAAGGGAAATCGTGGGAAAGTTAGCAAAAAAATATCACTTTTACTATATTAGACTCCCCAACATAATAATCATTTGGCTGTAGCAACTGATGATACCCCCCCCCCAATCCCTGTTTTCTTTGATAATTTGCCGGTTATCGAACTCCAATATATTGTATAAGTATTGTTGTCGTTAGAGACGCGAGGATAGCGACATCTGGCGAATGCTATGAAAAATGGTAATACACGTCGCTAAATAATGTACGCACGCCGTTGCAACGAAAATACCACTTGACCCAAGGTGCCATAGACCTTACTGGGTTGTTATTTTTTCATTCATATTGATTTATATTAAAACTTGACCATGAATAGTATAAGCATTTCTATATATTATTATGTAAGCTGTAGTCACGTTAATATTCTCGCGAGATCCAAAGAAATATTTCACATAAACTACATTATGAAAACTAAATTTCATCTGTTGATAGATCGTAGCTATTTATTTGTTACTGTAATCTATAACACCCAACGATATTAATTATAATTAATGTTTACATAGGTGATAGTAACCATATAAAACTGAATGGTGATAAAACGATAATTTAAATATATTAAAATAGCAATATACGGCAACAATCTTCAGTTATATATTACACGCCTCCCTGTAGTTGCTATTCCCGTCGCTAACAGTTGCTATTCTCTATTATAACATACCTACCCAGCCTATGGCCAATGTGTCCGATATAAGTAATTTTTTGTCACTGTAATTTTAAAACCCAATTAATTTAATTTAAAGCGGTGATAGTAACCATATAAAACTGAATGGTGGGTCTATTTATAAAAGATTCGATTAATTTTAAAGTTAGGTAATTCCACATGTTTATGAATCCCTGTTTGTCGAAGTGGAAAATGAATATCATAAGAAAATAATCGCTGATGTCATTTATAGATAGACCCAACACTCTACCATCTGCCGATGTTGATGTATTTACCTCTACTCTGTTTGATATTATGGAAATTATCAATACTGAGGGTAAATCAAGCCTAATTCTTGTTGATGTTAATATTTGCTTATTGAAATATGGAACTAATGATAAAACCAGGGACTGTGTTGATGGTATTCTATCTCGAGGTATTTTGCCAGTTATTCACAAGCCAACCAGAGTGACCCACATGTCGGCTACCCTGACTGATCATATCTATTCTAATCTGACCTGCAAAGACACACTATCAGGAATTATCTTAACTGATGTGGCGGATCACTTCGGTACATTCTATATTGTAAATGATTCAAACAGAAATACCGATAAACTTACATCATTACTAAACGGAAATTTACTGAAACCAACATGACAAAATTTAAACAATTGCTATATGATAGGGATATAACCAAGACAATGTAAATTACCGCCATATGAGGTCAGTTTGTAACTATAACTCTCTACTGAAAATAAATTAATTAATGAGTAATTATCCCGTTATTAGTATAAATATGCCACCCTAATGTCTATGCCGTCAAGTGAATGAGATACGACGCTCTTGGGTACGGGATGTCTTGGGTACGAGTTGTCTTGTTACCGGCGCTGCCTTCGTTAAATGCGCTACTGAGTCAAACAACATTTATCCATAATTACAAAAATCAAATAATTCTACATATAAATACTGATTTTCATTATAAAGCCATGTGTAATTATCATCAACTTGTTTCACTTCTATTTTCACTTCATGACTGCATGAGTTTAAATCCAAATAACGATTGATGTCCGTTTGCATCTAGATCTAGACTAAGGTCTATGCCTCTAGGGTCTAGACGGCTGCTAACACACTGAAAATATTTCTCCCGGTGACTGGATTTCTTGACACTGAAATAGCACCATTAAGCCGACCCCACAAAGTCTCGGTTTAATGACCGGGATCTACGGTATTTGAAAATACCTCAAATAAACAGCAAATTTTTGGAAACTATAGAACCAGATCAAGTCCTCGAAATCACAAACAAATTAAAACCTAAGCTTATTACAGGTCATGATGAAATATCCTGCAAACTACTCCAGGAATCTATTGAATACATTAAATATCCACTGACCCACATTATAAAGAGATGAAAAATTACCGGTATTGTTCCCTGAAAAAAGCTAAGCTATTCCAATACACAAATCAGCTGACCCCACTGATTAAAAAACAACAACTATAGACCTATCAGCTTTCTCTTAGCTTTTTTGAAATTATTTGAAACGATAATGTATAACAAGGTAATGAGTTTCCTCAATAGTAATAACAGTATTTACAAACATCAGAATGGTTTTCGTGAGAAACAATTTAATATATGTTAATGATATATCAAATTCCACAAATGCACATAAAATATCTTTTGCAGAGGACACTTCTTTAGTCATTAGTGATACTGGGATTTCCACCTTATATCAAATAGCAAATGTGGAAATGAATAACTTATTTGAATGTTTTTGTGCAAATGGTCTCTCGCTAAATAAAAACAAAACAAAATATATGGCTTTCAAAGGTGGTACCAAAAATGTTGATTTTAACATGTTGGACATTTCAGTTGGTGGTACTCATTTAGAGCAAATTGGCTCTCAATTCCACGATTTCTCTCACCTTATATGACACTTTATACCTGGCTCTCATACAACCATATATCTCATATATATGTTATATATCTGAAAGAGCTAATTTGGAGGAACGGCAATTCATCAATCCTTCAGAAAACTGTGTCTTTGCAGAAAAGAGCTATTCGTATTATTAATAATGCGGGTTATAACAATCATACGGATCCTTTATTCAAAAACTGTGAAATCTTAAAATTAAGTGACATGTATCAATACCAAGTATGTTTGTTCATGGACGACTTTATTAAGCAAGAGACTTTTTATATCCTTCGATGTCCTATTTCGTCTAAATTCTGATGTATAGGAAAAGATAAGGCAATCTAGTCATATGAATGTACCTCGATGTAACCCTGCACTATCCAGTAAGTTGCTGTTAGTCAAATTTCCCATTATATGGAACAATTGCAACAGTATCCTTTCAATTGTAATTCAAGATAAAAAACTACGAAAACCCTGAAAAGCTACTTACTCAGCATCTGTAAAATACAACAACCCTTATTGTTGTCAATGCACACATGTCTAGGTAATTATATGATTCCTTGGTACCTGGTCCACATACTTCCAATACACACACGACCAGACTTGCAAATACACAAACGGCGTTTTATTGAGCTGACTATAATTAGTAGCTATGATTAGTTAGGGGCGAATGGGAAGACAGCTTCGGCTACATTGATCCCCCAATTTCTTTATATGTAATATACTTGTAAAATTGCATTATGTATACGTTATTTGATATTGAAATTAGAAATAAATACTACTACTACTACTATTACAGTATCATCGTCGTGTGTGTTCTGTCTTCAATCTTTAAGATGTCGCTAACTACTCGAATATCCTATCAGTAGTGACCGATAACGTGTGTAATATACCAGATGGTCACCTTGTTTTGAGACATACATATATGGATCACGAGTTCCGAGTTCCATTTAGTGGCCCATTAGCCCACAAGAATTACAAAATCGAATGATGACAGAATAGACGTATTATTTATCAAAATATGGGCTCGTTGTCTTGATGTTTGCTGTCAGTCAATTCTAATTGCTACAATAAATTAAACTGAAATATATATGTTTGCTGGACAACCTGCAACTTAAGTCTTATCAAAATATAACCACACACAACCCCGTTTTCTGTCAGACATTCTGGTATATACAAGTATCAATATATACTGATAACATACCAGCTGTAATTTACACAATAATTTAGTCTCAAAGGGTGCAGAATCAGGTTTTGTTTTTGTTCAGCATGACATAACTATCAGTAGTTAATCTACGTGCATGTTTACCGTATATATCCGGCCCTGGCTAAACACCGAGTACTTAACACTAAATTGACCATTTTATAATGAAACAATTGAAATGAATCTGTTCATGGTTGTGGAAGACCAAGTACAAGGTTAATATGGATTGTGACATCATCATTAATTACATGTAGAAGTGTATGTGCACTGTAATTAACAAATGTTCTAGTAGTTGTTAAACATGAATAGATTCTTTTGAATTGTTTCATAATAAAATGGGCAATTTAGGGTGATTAGGTGATATGGATGTAGGGAAAAAGGCACCCGGAAAAACGGCAAAGTGAAAAATTGGAAATAATGACACCTTTTTGCATTTTTCTTATGATTTCTAGTAACATGTTTTATGCATGTTTCTTATTTGATTTTCTTTATAATGTTTATTTTACTATTCAATATATTGTTTGAGAGAAAGCAAGCTGTAATTTGGCAAAATGGTAATTTGGCTTTTATGTATACATGTACTTCTAAAAATGTAGCTTCCCTAAATATTGCTTGAGTTATTACAAGAAATTGATAATTACCGAATGAGTAAATGTGAATGAATAACAATGCAAGTTAGTTAATAGTCTGATTTAAATTTTTAGTGTGTGGAGGAATTATAAAGCTGATGCTCGTCACAACATTCGCTGAAAAACCACATGCCAACCAAATGAATGATTAAATGTGAATGAATACCAATGGAAGTTAGTTAATAGTCTAATATAGATTTTTATTGTGTGAAGGAAAAATAAAATTTATAATACACATGTACATGTACTTTTCTTTCACTGAAATACTCAGAAAACACATATAATTTTAAAAAAATGTGACCACAAATAAATGGTGCCATTATTTCCAATTTCTCACCATGCCATCGTTGATCGAACAACCCATCTAGTTCAGAATTATGAATAACAGAAATATATGAAAATCTTGTTAGCAAAAACATTATTGTATTCTTGCTATTTACTAAAACTACCATTCAATATAGTATAATTGATCTGTATCAAATAGTAACTATCACCATACATGTATACGTAACACCAGCATTTGTGAAGATGTCCACAGCTAAATGCAAGGATACTAAGTGTCTACATCATAATGCTTAGAAGCAATAAGGCCATCTGGTGGTGGTCAAACATGCAGTAGTTGGCATCGGTCAAAACATAAATTCTAGGGCGAGAGGCCTCTAATTAATCGACTGTTAGCTAGCTGTGTTTGTGTGGTACTATAACTATAGACCATAGTCCCTGGCGTCGGATGTGAACCTGACCGGAACTGAGCTTGTGGTGGATGGGACTTGCACAGTCTAACAGTAAGAGTCACGGGTTGAATTGATGCCACGGCTCCTTTACATAGAATCAATCTTTTCGCGAATTTTGATTGATATTCTCCCCAATTCTGATAACTAGAAGTGCGAAAATTATTTTGGTGTATCACAGATGATGCCACTGGATGGGGGAAATTAGCGCGTTTCACTTGTACAAATTTCATCCAGGCTCTCCTCAAACTGATATCGTCGTCGGGTTCGGGAGGAAATAGGTGCATTGACTGTTCTATTTTATTGGAATTTTCACACCAATTTACCTCGCATGCCCTAACCATTTTGTTGTTGACTATTATAAGACGAAATATACGACAAATTTTACCGACATCAGTCGAAACAAAACAACGACCGAGATCACAAACGGCATCTCTAACGTAAACAAATCGTTGAAGGGGATTATGACGTCACAACAACATTATCTGCGCGTAGGCTTTTTTTGAGATGGCCGCATTAATATTTTCAATTTATGTCGATACTGTTAAATTGTTCGGATATAATATTATTTTCCGCAGGAAAATATGTTTTATTAACATTTTCTTTGATAATATATGTATATTTCTAAATAAAAAATAGGGCGTACCTGACCTTTAATGATAGTCAATATTTATAAACGCGTTATATCTTCTGATAGTAGTATTAGCTGCTGCAAAAACAAAATCACGTAGAATAAATCTATTTCAATTGTTCAACGTAGTTACATATTACCTAAACATATATTTGCACACAGTGCATTATATACATGCCACACACATACAGCTTACCCTTGGGATCGATACACGGGAGTCTGTGAGTTGGGTGCCTAAATGGGTCACGCTCACAGCAACGAACTCTTACTATAACCAATATAACTGGTAAGAAATAGCATTCCGTGAAGATTCACAATTCTCCCATTTATTTCCAGGAAGTATTGTTACACTGCCTACAGAGAGGTTGTTCGGTGGTGTTGGGGCTATCTAGGACGTGAAAATCGAGTACCATTGCCTTCCTGTGTGTATTGAAAAATCAGAGACATTCCCTAGAGATTCCATTGTGAGTTTCATATTGCCTGATTTATAATATTTTGAACATAATTTTAGTTTAAATTTTACCCGTTTCTTGCATATCATGTATAAATGAATAAACAAACTGATAGTTATCCTTAATTTTTCATTTCGGACATATGCATGGCTTATAACGTATTAATAGGAACACATTGGTTACACTATAGAGATGGGAGAAAAACTTCTGAAAGCTGCCATAACTCTAAACAGACACAAAATGTCTGTCCTTAATTTCACAAGGAAACGGTCAAGCCTCAATATTGATTACTTTGAATCACTACGATATCTTTAACAATCGCAATGATAAAGTTCTTTTACATTCGCTTGCTAATTGTTTGTGATAAGTTACGTCAGTGTTCATTCTAGGATTATCATGAAGTGAGCCGTGAAGCCCACGCCTATACCGGAAGTGACCCGGACAGCGAGAAAGGCACGAAAGCATTCGTTTCGCCATGATTGTTGACGGTTGTCATGACGATATTTTTGAAATCTTTGGCCACATTTAATACATTTTCAAGGTCTTGGACAAACCAAACAGCACATATATCAAACAGCACATATAGAACAATGTTCGACAAAACAAGTACTTTCATTAAGTCATTCATTAGTCGGAATATTTTAGTGGGTATCGATGGTAAATTGCGGCTGATGGAGATTTTCTGCGACACTTCCTTTATTTTTTGCTTTTCTCATCTAAATTTTGCGGGAATTCCGCAAAAACCCATCCTAGAATCAACACTGTACCTAGTCTTAACAATCGTGCATAAGGAATACATATAGATTGTACAATATTTCAGTTGTTAGCAATACTATTGATGTCGAATATGGATCTTTTTCAAAACTGAAACCGTTAAATTGGTTCAATATTGATATTTAACTCCTGTAATACGTGTACAACTGAGCTAGATTCTTTTCGAGGATATTGGAACATTGGAACTTTCTAATTATTATTCGCTGGTCATACTTCTTGGACATTTGGCGACTCTCCCATAAAAACATACCCCACAAATACAGGCATGAGCTAATTTGAACACACAATCTGAGTACTCTTTCCACGGTGCCAGAAGAACATCAGGTGTTTTTTTACGGATAATGGTTTTAATGATTCTGTACATCATTGTTAACAAATGTTGATCAAGTTATTTTTATTTTATACTGATCTTATTTTAATTAATTTACTAATCTTATTTGCATTGTATATAACTGTTGTATCATTCCCTTTTGGAGGAAATTAATCAAACTATATATATATATGACCTGTACAATAATTATTATAATGGTTTTATGATAATACATTATGTCCCAACTACAATATGTTCTACCACAATATTAATTGTTCACAATATCACATGTTATGGATGTCCATTAGTGGTCCCCATTGCTGATAATACCCTAATAATAATTGTTATAAAACTGCCTTCCTCTGGGACGTAAACCCCCCCCCCTCCCCCAACAAAACCATCCTATTTCAGAGAAAATGATTAGTTCTTCACCATTATATACTTGTTTTAATTTACATCGAAGCAAGCACAGTTACATTATTAAGGAGGATTCATTAAACGAAACACCAGCAGATAGCAATACATTCTCTGTATTCATTTCTGAATAAACCCAGCCTATCTCTACATCTGATGGCACTGGCACAATCAACTTCAATCAGAGTGCAAGAAAACGTAGAAAATACAAAAACAATCACCTACACATTTATGGTGTTTGTGTGTTGTGTATGCATGTGCATTAGAGAGAGAGAGAGAGAGAAAGAAAGCAAATAAACAGACAAATAACAAGACAAGATACTAAACACATCACAAGAATTACATTTTATTTTTCAGCATAAGCTCTTTATCAGCTTCAAACACCAACAGAAGACCTTCTGTTATTATTGACCAATACAGTCACATCAGTAACAATTTCCAACCATTTATTAACACACGGCTATAATATCGCTAAATCCATAATACAACACTGTGTTAATAATGATCTCATCTCTACTAACTTATCTATCCACTTCACCAAACACAATATCCAGAGTACCTAAGAAACAAAAATACAGTTATTTTAAATTAGTGAAGTCATTGAAAATAAATGAAAATGGTCGCCAACCAAACAGTAAACATACTGGATTTATAAATATTTATTATCATAACTTATTTGTAGTTTTATTTTATAAGTCAAAATAAAGGACTCTGGGTGCAATCAAATATTAATATCAGTAATGATGTTAATAATAGGCCTAACTTGAATCATTTAAGATAAACTGCTTTAAAAATGTTGACATTTCACGGTATGCTGAGAACTTGATTGATAAAAGCAATTGTTTTTTTTTAATTTTAAAGCATAACATCAAAAAGTCATAATATAAACTTTATCGTCAATACATCTTTAAAGAGATTTGGAGAAAATTATATTTGAGTACAAAGAACACCTGTCTTTGGTCAGAATGACTGTCAAATCGTTAGAAATTAAGTAAAGAAATATCTCCACTAATTTATTTTCAAAATAACTTTTGTTGGTCGCATTGATAGATGTATTATATAAGTCCTCCACGTGGAGACCACTAAATTATTACATGTACAGATAAAACGATGTCCAAAACTGACAAGAAATCAGAGAAAGACAACTCTCATGAAATCTCAACATAAAGTACACCAGATACTACATTATTTATGTTTCTGTACCAATGTAAACATTAATTTGACACTCACCAATAATAGCTACAACATCCGCCAACATATGTCCACGTGACAGTTTGTGGAGAGCAGCCTGTGTGAAGACAACATAAAGACATCTTTTTACTGAGGAACCTCAGCAAGGGGAAAAAATCATAAAAATCACTGAACTTTGTTTCATTAAGTATCATGATTGATAATAAAATTTTAAACTACTTAAGATTATGTATATATATATATATATATATAGAGAGAGAGAGAGAGAGATACTCACCAGATGCGCATATCCTGGTGCCTTAATCTTACACCTGTAAGGCTTACTTGAGCCATCTGAGATTAAGTAAACACCAAACTCTCCCTAAAAAGAAGTCACATTTGTAAATATTTAATTATACATTTTGTGTGCATTTCAGCGGCTTTCCATACCAACTATAAATATTTAAAAAAGGTTAACGAACTAAAACCAGAGTATGAAATTTTAATAGCTGCATTTAATTATTGATGAGTTATGAAAGAGAACTTATTTTCCAAAGGTAAATGCACAAATTCCAATGGAGTATTATATTTAAAATTACCTTAAAAATTTGAAAGGATCATACATTTCTAATAATACTGTAGACAATGTTTTGCCAGTAAAGACAATAATAACAACAAGTCACAGTACATAAACCTCCTCTCATCACAAAAAGGCTCTGTATTCAACAGAGTGACATTAGTTAGGCACACAACTGTATGCATGTGTCTAAAATTGATGTGAGATGGGATTTTCTTTCATTTCAATTCTAGACGGGATTATTGTTTATACCAAAGTATAATTAAATGAGGTAATGCTGGCAGTGTTGGAGTAAGCGAGTGTTATACGGCCTCAGTAGTGCACCCATTAGGATGCTGAAGGACTACTCTCCCTATCCCTAGGTAAATGACCTGTTCTTGGTCTAAGACTTCTATCGATGAAGGAAACAACCATGACACAGTCAATACAGGTATTTAATCCTGATATGGTACCGGGGATAAGTTAGTCCATTAGCAGCCAAACAAGTACAATCCTAATGTGAGCATGGTAAATATGTGTACAGCAAGCCCCCGTTATAACGCAACTGAGCACTGTCGGGTGGGCGATAAAAGGGTGTCCATGTATTCACCTCGTTTTGTACCATTCTTGAAGATTACATACGACTGTTTATTTCATAAATGTTCCCAATAATTGTTTAATCATTCGTTGGCTTAAACATAAATATAACCTCAGTGTTTGTGTGGAAAATAAAATGTATCTGCAAACAAAATTGCACAAAATATAACAGCCATGTTAGATTAGTGATATTCATCTGCCAGAAATAGTGCATGTTTTACAGATGAATTAAAGTAGCAAATATATGGACCAATAAATGAACGTTCATGAGTGCAGGTTTAATTCTTGTAATAGACTCCAATTTCTCTTTAACTGTGTATGATTTTCGTTTTGGCATTTTGAAGTAGCGTTGTGCATGAAGAACAGCATTTGAGAAATGATACAACATGATCAAAACAAAGGTCTTTTATACACAAAATATGTTTCCTAATTCCAATAAATAAAACATATGCAATAACCGTGAATTAACAAACAGATTCAAATTTATTTAGTGGGTGGAGTCACACAATAAATAAGGATTGTGATTGGGCTGTTTGTTTGGCTGATTGAGCCAAGGTGGTGTGTAATTAAGGTTGTGATCAATAAATCTACTCATGTTTAACTTGTGGTTGTTGTCCACTTTCTGACTGTGTTATATCTGATTTTGTGTTGTAGCAGTACGTAGTATAACATGGGCCCACTATATCTTTCATTCTGTGGGTATGTATGCATGAATCTGTGGGGAGCATGCATTACTGAATAACCCCATATCCCACATCTCTGCTCTAAAATAGTACATATTTAGCCATGTACATACCTTTGGTGCCTCAACAGCTGTGTAGGTTGTGCCAGGTGGTACTTGATAACCTTCTGAGTACAGCTTAAAGTGATGGATCAGTGACTCCATGGAACTCTATGATAATAAACAAATAACATTCTTCTAAACCATTAGAACTATGAATATTAACTAACTAAAAATTTTAGAAACTAAATTACTTTTATAATCAAAGGTGTGCTTTCCTGACTCAGATCTGATTAATTACCTTCATTTCTGCCCGTTTTGGTGGTGCCACTTTATGATCGTCAACCTTAATTTCACCTGGAGGCATCTTATTCAAACACTGATGGATGATGTGTAAACTCTGCCTCATCTCTTCCAAACGAATGAGGTATCTAGAATGAGACGAGGTAGACTGTACAACTGAAGTTATATAAAATAATACTTGTCATACTACATCCAGAAGGTGTTAAGATAATATATAACACAAAAATATGAAGAAAAAAAGTAGATCTGTATATAATTGTGTAGAAGTCAATCTTTTAGGTCAGTAAACATAAGACGAGCTAGAATTGAAAGTTTTGAGCATGATTGGTTTAATAGCTTGAGCAGTTAAGTAATGGTGTTCTGTTCAATGTATAATGTAAATATTTTACTGATAATTTAGTATTGTAGGTCCCGGCCATTAAGCTGAGGTCATATGTCATAATTTATGGTAGTACCATCCATTAAACCTTTTCCCTGCAGTATTTTTAGATGATGATATCAAAAGTTTTGAACACATGAAATAGCAAAGAAACATCACTGAACATCGCGGTTGTGATCCAGAAAGTGAAAAGTATTTAAAAGCTTGCGCTGTGAAACAATGATAAAAATACTGAATATTTTTATTTAAACTGAACATTTTTGTTTTCAATAATCCTATATTATTACCACAGCGATAAACATACTCTGCTATGTAAACAAGATGTATGTCTATGCCTCCAAACAAATGAGATATGATGCTCTTGAGTATGAGTTGTCCAACAACATTTATCCATAATTACATAAATCAGATAATTCTACATATAATGATTGATTTTCACTATAAAGCCACGAATCATTATCATCGTGTTTCACTTCTATTTTTACTCCGTGACTGCATGAGTTTAGATCAAAATGATGATTGATGACCAGTTTCCTATAGATCCAGTCTAGATGAATGTTAAGACTGAAATTTCTTGGCACTGAAAGCCACTAGGCCGACCTCTAAAAATAAGGTTCAAAATGTTGACAGAAAGTATCGGCTTAATGGCCGGGACCTACGGTAATGTTATATTCAAAAAATGGCTGCCAACATAGATCATCTGTCATCAATAAAAGTGTACATTTCGTTCTTGTTGTTATTTATATATATATGTGTGAAAAAACTATATACAGCAATTTCGTTCTTAAAGGCTAATACAAATGTCTGTGATGCAGCACAGATAATACAAGATTAGATGTGGCACCTATTAGCTCCCACTATAACATGTTTGACAATAAATTCATACAAAACATTGTCCATTGCAGATAACAATAGCTTGTCGAGCACATGCTGTCTTATAATTGACCATTAACAAAATTAAGCAAAAAAATCAACAAAACCCATAGATTTTCAACCAAGAAAATCAGCCAATTTTTGCTTGTACTTACTAATTACCACAATAGTTTTTACTTATTTTATAGTTCAGATGATACAAACATTTTTCAAGATAGTGCCACAGATCCTATGCAGTGAAGAGTATGAACTATCCAAGATCCATTAAATATATGACAATAAAATTGGCAAATAGCTGGGCATGTAGGAAATATGAAAGTGTTTATTTCTGAACATAAATATTGCTGTTTTATGGCCACTTTTGTGCACAAGGCAGGCTAAATGGGCCGAGCAACATCCAAGGGTAATGAGGTGAAGTGAAAGACGAAACACCCTTCTGACATAGCCCGGATGGGTTTGAACCCTGGTGCTATATATCTGTGGCTAACAATGCAACCAGTTACGCCATGGAGGTGCCCCTGATTACTGCTGAAGTAACACTGAATAAACTAATACAACTAAATACAGTTTCTCGAGATTTATATAAATCAGAGAATTCATCAAAACTGTAATTCAATTAGCAGAAACCTGCTATATAGCAGTAATTTTTAACTTACCTGTTATATTATCAACTGTAACAAATGAAGTATAATTTAAAACAAGTTGCAGAAAAATTAATTACAGGAGAAAACTAGGAACAAGTTATTTACCTGTCGTAGCAGTCACCTCTGACCCCAATTGGTACTTCAAAGTCTACCTTGTCGTAAGCATCGTAGGGTTGAGACTTGCGCAAGTCCCACTTTATTCCAGATCCACGGAGCATCACACCACTGAAATATGGAAATATCCATAGTAACACTTTATAAAAACAATAATGAAAGTAATAAATGAAAGTGCTAAATACTATTTATGTAATCAACGGATAACTCGTATTTATAAAACAAAAAAGACAATTTTAGAGAGAAATAACAGTTAGCTCAATAAATGACTACTCATTTTATAGGTAATGAGTAAAGGTAAGCTGTGGACTCTGTTGTCATTTATAATAATAATAATCATGAAAGGATAGATCAATTAAATTAGCAGTGTAGGGTGCACCGACTGTTACTGTTTTGTAAACAACAAACCTAAATCCATAATTGAGTGCATCCTCTGCTGAGATCACACCAATGTCTACAGTCCTCTGCTTCCAGATGCGGTTCTCCGTTAGCAGCTCGTCAACTTCGTCGAGTCGTTGACCGAATTTTTCAATCCACTCGTAGATATCATCCATCAGACCAAGCGGCAGGTCCTATCGGATAGATACCAGATCCGGTATCGGGTCACATACACTTGGATATTTCAAATTAATTTTAACTTTTTTTAAAAGTATTTGTATTAGAGCTTTCCAAAATGTAAGTATTTTTATTTAAACATTTCCGCAGTCTTTGATTTATAATACTTTTCTAATAGTAATACATTAAAACACTTTTTGATAACTGAATTGTATATACTCAACTATGAAGTAAATATTTTCTCTCTGTGATCACCACGAAATGGAATTAGTGATCCCTTAATGTATTGGCTTATTATGAACATGTATGTTATAAGAGGATATAAGATGGCATAAAAGATAATATATGTGATTTTATTACCAGTGGCATTACAAAATACGTGGATAAAAAATAAAATAAAGGGAACAGACAACAGGTTTACAATTATATCTGAAAAGTATTTGTATTTAAATATAATTTGTATTCGTATTTGTAATTGTATTTGACCCCATGTGTGCACAAGGTTAAAAACCAACACGTTAAACAGAGATTATGACCAACTCTAAATCATACAGTGTGTTGAGTCAGTAGGATAATGGTGGGCCATAAACTGTGGAGACTCTCAATTTAAATAGGCCAAAGTGACTAGCTATTGGTTTAACCTATACTTATATAGGTAGGTGAGTTGTTTATCTTGGGGAGTTAATTAGCATACTGACAGACATACAGACTTTACCATAAACAAGTATCTGATTGGATGATGGTGGATTATTGTTGACTGTCCAGTGTTTATAATAGGATTTATAGGTCTGCACGAGGAGGAAAAATTTGAAATATGTCTCGCAGCATCAATATGTATTAGATTGTATAATAATAAGAATATCCAATGTAAAGTGCTTAGAGTGGTCAGGCTGGCTTATGACTATTAACACAACTGTTAAATAAATAGATACATAGCTATGCCCAAATATATAATACTTCCTTAATTCCTGATAAGATTATCAAACAATTTGAATATCTAATGTTTATTATTCAAAACCATCCTTGTCTGTTACTGAATATTAGTGAGGCCCTCGTGTTTTTATATCCTATTGTCTGATATAAGTTTACTTGAATTGACTAAAAGCAGAATAGTGGATTTACCTGTGATGGGAAATGGCAGAGCACAACACAACCAAAAACAAAATCAATAATCAATTAAACATAAATTTTAAATCCTTGCTTGTAATTCTATTTTACTTTATGTGAGATTTAAAACATTAAAACCGGACATATGGCAGTAGGTGCTAGCTCTTGTTGTTAACACTGACAACTTACTCTGTCTACACCACCAGGTCTCACATAGGCTGCATGCATCCTGGCACCAGATACACGTTCATAGAACTCACATAGCTGTATGTAAGAAGATAAATAACAGTTATACACACAACATAAACAATATATACCAAATATTTATAATATCATGGAATCTAAATACAAAAACACGAGGAACAAGCCATGGAAAGCTGTAAAACATGTTGACAAAAACTAAATAAAAACAATATACAAGTGGCTTATTTAGTTAATATTATGCTAACAATAAACACTTCATCATTCATGTATAGTGACTTAAGAGGACTAAACACCTCTCTCTCTCTCTCTCTCTCTCTCTCTCTCTGTGTGTTCATGCATACACGCATGCAACATGTGTATGTAAAAATTACATACATACTTCCAAAACCCACACAATCTCTTTCTTCAACTACTGACATTGTTCATACTTCATCTTGTCAAATTGCTCCAACACACCAACAATAATTAAAACAATTCACTAGTCTATTATCATTTTGATTCCACTCACAGGCAAATATGTTTTTAAATTTGTTAAAAATGGTCACAAAATACTGATGTGAAGTATATCAAGAGATGGAAACCACAGTTGTCAAACACAATGATACTTTTTTCAACAAGCAACTTAACATATAAAGTGTTGTACTCACCTTCTCTCTCTCCTCAAAAAGCCAGAAGAATGGTGTCATGGCACCAATATCTAGGGCATGTGAAGCTATACCCAGAATGTGGTTCAGTATACGCGTTATCTCTCCATACATCGCTGTCAACAAAATAAAGTTAATCAAATAAATTCTTATCATCAGCATTATCAGTCAAATTAGTATTATCATCAATATTATTATATAAATAAACTTTGACATTTGTCATAGCAGTGTACCATAAAGAATAATAAAATTAATACCAGTATTATTAGTATTATGGCAATGCCATTTTTAATATTTGGTATATATTGGTCCAATATACAGTAAATATTATATATAGCAATACTGTCATTCAAATTTCTTGTCTATTAAAATAGACAGTTATTTCAAGGTATTTATACAAAAATAAATATTTTCAAATGCGCTCAGCTCTTAAATCATCAGCACTCACTGCTATCTAGTTGCTACATGTACCAACGCAACCATCACAGCAATACCATATCTATTATAAACGAACAGTTTAAACAAACACTCACTGCGAATCCACTTTGCCCTTTCTGGTATCTCAATGTTGAGTAGTTTTTCTACAGCCAGCGAGTAGGCCTGTTCATTAACCATCATAGAACAATAGTCTAATCTGTCAAAGTAAGGCAGTGCCTGGATCGAAGAAAAGAAAAACCCATGTTCAAAATATACTGTAGCACAACTGATTGGTTTCATTATGATAATTCAGGTACTCTAATATCACAGTGCTTAAAGCACTGTACTGTAAACCTCCAGGTTATTGATGAGAAACATACTCTAACTTAGTGTTTGAGGGATGCTTCCCGAAGTAGTTGCCCCTCTGCTATATATCCCTGTACTGAGGCTAAACAGCTCAAATCACCTCAACTTATCATGATAATACCATAAAATATAAGGCTGCTTTGACCCAAAACATTTGTTTCAAGCTAAAATATGATTCCGCCATTTTCACTGCCTAGTCATTTATATTTTAATAGTTTATCTCCTGTTAGTGTCTTAATTATCCTAAAAACAGCTGTTTTGTTCTGCAAAAGCCGAAATAGCCTCAAAGTAGCTGTTTATGATTGAGTAGCTGCTTAATTAGCACAATATCAGGATTCAGTTACTGTGCAACAGTTATTTCCTTGACCCCAAATGGTTAAAACTGAACAGTAGACTCTAACTAACATTTATATTTAAGGCATATAATATACCATTTTAAAACAAACCTGAATATTTACTCTTAATAATGTTTTTGAAGTTTTGTAATATTTGCATGATACACCATGTTTTTTCCCTTCTTTTCAATAAGTGTAAAGTATTCAGGAATATGACCATTATTACAGCATGAATACATGTGCTTAAAGTGGTTATTTTATAGAAAAAACATTATATAAATAATATATATATATATTAAAAACTCCAACTCCGACCACCTCTGTAACCTGAACACCTCTGTAACTGGACCCCTTTTCAGTCTTAATTTATTGCTATGCTTTAACATTGTATTTTTCTTGTATAACTCGACCACATCCCTATTCCGTACATTGACCTTTGATCCCACATTTGTCGTCCTGTATGTCAATGGGGGTCAACATGTAGCCTTGTTTACATTCACCAATGCATGTGTTAATTTAATTGGCTGCTTGTCATCTAACTTTTAGCTAATCAGGGTCGTTTGGAGCTGTAGTTAAAACGATGGTGTCACAAAGAAGGCATGCACCATTGCTGGCTGTGTGACTAGCCTGGGCTTAACCGTGTGAAAACAACATGAGTTAATCTGAAATGGCTGTTTATATGGCTTTTAATAGCGGCAACATCTGAAGCAGTGTTTAAATAGATTTTCCTTACATGCTGATGGCATCAATATTTTTTTTCTTCTGACATAGTATTATACATATAATATATGTATATTGCACACAATAACATGGTCCTGTGTAATTTGGTCAATTTTGGTCCAGGTGTTCAGAACAGTATTCACTGTGTATGTCTATTTTACACACACGCACACAGTAAATATACCAAACCTGTAAGTATGTCTTGTACTCAATTAGCTTTTCAGTGGCTCTGTGTAACAAGCCAATATGAGGGTCAGCTCTCACTACTGTCTGTAAAACACAAAATAAATGGAATTATTTTAAAATCTTTATTCCACATTTTACGTTCATGTTAAAATCAAACATTATATGATATTGAAGAACTGGACCACATAATTCCCCTCAAACAACATATTAAAGTTGCAAGTAAAATTCTTACCTCTCCATCTAGAGTCAGAACCAGTCTTAGTACACCATGAGCTGCTGGATGTTGAGGACCAAAGTTTATTGTCATATTCTGCACCTTCTTCTCTGTTAACTGACGTGTCTTTTCTAAAAGTAAACAGGTCGTAGGTAGATTGAATAACACGTTACACAGGTATTAAAATTATAACTAGATCGGATTTAATTGGCAAGTGTTGGACATAAAAAATAAGCCAAAATACTACATCCAGAATTCAATCTCCAATCGTGCTAACGTTCCCAATGCTAATTTAGTGGAGGTCCTCATAACGGGAGATTGACCATGTTAAATGAACCGTCACTTGACAGAATAATGGATGAGTGATGGATGTGTTTTTTTATTGACAATTTCATATTTTCTATCACAGAACCAACTTGTCTCAATAATAAACACAAATATCGTATTTATTCAAATAATAATGGTGGATGTTCTTATAATTAAACACCCCAAAATTTAATGCATCATAACAATGCCTACATGGTTCTGTAGAGTCTTTAATTGACATGTAACGATGTATGGATACATATTGTCCCCTCCCCATCCTTTTACCATATATTAGTAATAACTATGAAATCCACAAATGATCAATGATTGCACTTGCAGACATCAGCATTGTTACATTGTTTGACTGGTCGTGATTGGCTGTAAGTACTGCTTGGGTGTGATGCAACTGTTCACTCTATATCTAAAAATAATTTGAGGTGGGAGAATTCCAAGACAGTTAGACATCACCATATTCAGATAATGTTTCCAGCCAATTCAGCCCATGCCAACTCAGCCCATAGTGTAATGAACTCAGCCCATCACTCATCCAACTCAGCCCATATTAATATGTCAATCACATTGTATGTTGGAGAGTAGTAACATTCACGCAATGTTGATTATAAAGCACCAACATTGCCCCTATTTTGCATACCCTGGTAGTTTGGTTTAAAGAAAAGAATAAAATATTAATTAATATCTTCAAGCTGTAGTCTGAGAGGATGCTTTTAGGAAGTAACGCCCTCCCCCAACTTATACAATTTTTTAACAATCCAGCTCATACAACATAAACATATTTTACAGTATTATGTCATATTGAACATTTTGCAAATTAAAATAAATCGCAATAACTGAACATCTTACTTAATGTAATCAGGTGAAATCCCATTCAATAATTAGTGGATGTAGATCAAAATGATAACATCACATTAAGTCAAGAGAATTCCGTAGGCAAAAGCACTTGTCAATAATGCCTCACTGCAGTTCAGACATAATAACAACAACATTGGAAACGCCTTCCCTAAATATTTATCGTTTGTTTACCAAGAATAAGAATGATATTAATGATAACAACTGCAAGGTGTTTCAAATTCACCTCACTGAAAATAGGCACGCTCATAGACCTAAACTTATAAAACACTGCATAATTACTGAAGTTAAGAACTTCCATCACAATTAGATAGATAAAATTTCTGTCATAATTACTCATGTAAACACTTTCATCACAATTAGATAATTAAAGACTTATGTCATAATTACATAAAGACATAATACACTCTGACAGTGACCACCCTCAGTGGGTCCATCTTTCCGTACTGCTCCCCTATTAGTAGTGGGGGAGGAGATATGAACCACTCAATAATAAAAAAGGGACCACACTAGAAATAAATGCTTGCACTTTCTTGCGATAGATCAAGAAACACCAGAAATTCAATCATAAGTACAAGAATAATTATTTATCATGTAATATTTGTCAATTCAAAAATAGCGTCTTTGGCCTCATGGGTAGAGCATTCATGACACTATTTACCTATAGCTATGGTCATTCTGTGTGGCAGGTCGCATGTTCATGCCTTGACCATGTCACTATAGTACAGGGAGTTTTTCATCCAGCCAGGAAACTGGCAAGGTTTTCTCCACCAAACATGCCATATATTCTAAATATACTTAGAATTAGTCCCTGTGGGGAAGCTATAAATTACACACCATATGGGTCGCCAGCCACGTCAAAAACTGCCATTTTAGTCTTTATTATTAAGTTGAAGCTGAATTTTGTGACATTTCATGGCAGCAGCATTGTAATTTATATACACCACAGAAACTGGAAATGTGCCAGCCAATAGCTATAAAATTGTGCTTATGGGTCCAGACCTATACAGCTATAGCCACTTTGTATACTTTATTTATAAAAGTTGAAAATTGGTTGGAAATTCCCTGGAATTTAAATAGCATTTATTACCAAATATGTTTCGAATCATCAGCTTCATTTCTTCAGTTAGAATTGAAATTCATTAAAATCACTAGAACGGGTCTAATCACAATGTAAACAAATGTACTTCATAAACTAGATGTATTTCTTACTGAAGATGCATGCGCAATGTTACACAAAATTATGTTTATTGCAGGGGTCCCACTTTATATATATATAATTACATATATTCTAGAATGGCACACCAGTGACAGCCAGAGCATTTTAGCATATCTAGTGATTTTCCTAAATAACCTTTATTAGCTTAGTTGAAATTCAAAGACATTAACTTAATCGAAGTGGTTACGTATCCGAGCATCGGAACCCTGTACCTCAGTGTTATAGGTCCAAGCACTCAATGCACATGCACCAATTATTCCTTGTTGGCTAATACTTCTGCTCAAATATGGCAGCCGAGCACATAGTAGTTACCCTTACATTTGGGTTGAAAGTAGAAGATGCTTTAGATAGTTTTGAAGAGGTACAAACGAAAATCATGCAAAGAAATAGAAGATAGAACTTTACAAATAATCGGGTTTGGCATGTGTCCTAGAAAACCTGGACAATAACAAATTCATTTTCCAAGTCCTAGAAATGTCCTTGAATTTTACAAAATCTAAAAATTTCCTAGAAAAATACTGCCTTAAAAAACCCCACTTGGAACAGAAAAAGTGAATAAATAGTACACCTGTTCAAAATGATATTTCCTTGGCTGTAGAAACCATGAAATACTGCATTTCTTATAAATGTCAGACTTTCTTTTTAATTTGATTATAATGCCTATTTATAGACTTAATCTAATATCTTTATTAAATGCTAGTAGCAGTAATTACAACTATCCCGTCACTGATGCAAACAGATAAAAAACTAAAAACGAGCACAAAATGGCTCAGATTTATAATAACATTGATGATCATGGTTCAGATGCTGAATGCTTGGATCTTTATCACCAACAAACATGATTCCGATGTTCAGCTTGCTGCTCTGCATCAGGGGTACTGGAAACACCCAAACTTGGCACATAGACTGATAGAGTGCTCGGATCTTTATCATCAGCCAACACGATTCCGATGCTTGGATACGTAACAACAGTAAACAGCCTAACTTAATATGTCAAATCAGCCAGTTCCACTGCTAGTCAGTGTTTGACCTATGTTAGTATATACACTAAATACAGCAGAGTGTGTCTGGTCAAATAGACTTGAATAGGAAACCCTACCATTTAGTGGTGGTAGTTCCCAGTCAGAGGTATTCTGATCTGGGTACATTACAGGACGTTTGTACGGAGCAAAAAATTCGGAGTCTGGCATCCACCTGGCGGCTCCCCTGAAAATATAATTATTTGATCTTTTCAGTTTGGTAATAAAATAAAAGTCTGTCGTTAAGCCAATAATTTGTAATATAACGACACTGTAAAGTCAAACTCAAAGATTGAAAGTAAAAACTGAAATCGCAATGCAAACTGCAAAGGTCATGATACCAAACACATAATTATTCACGAATACAAAAATAACACGTTCCAATATATTGTGCTACATCTGAGTAAATACCTTGTGCAAGAAACAGCCCCTAGATACTTCCATTGTGGACACTGGAGGAGAGAAACGGCTGTTTTAGAAGCCGTCCTCAGTGTTTGAGCCAGCATGGAAGCCATCTTGTCTGGCCTTCACCTTGGACGAAATTGTTGAGTTTTGGTCTGGGAGTGTTGTGAAAAATTTTGAGTTCATGAGGTTCGAGTCTTTGACACGCACGTATAGATCGAATGAGTTAATATATTAATCAGGTTATTATGCTTAGTTTTGCCTACTTGCTTATCTGATGTTGTACTCAGTTAAATCTTAACAGAGTAAAACTACTATTTCGGAGACCCCAGAAACATTTGTGAAAGAAAACAGGGCCGTCTTAACCCATGGGCATGCTGGGCACTTGCCCAGGGGTCCAACGAGCATAGGGGCCCCATGCTAATCAATGTATATTAATTGTGGCTTGCTGTCAATAAATAACTACTATGCTATACTAAACTATAAATATATGTTACTATATTACAGACTAGGCATTCGCATCTGATGTAATATCACAGTCACCTCTGCAAACTCACGTGCATATGTATGTATACGGATCTAGGCCATTAATTACATGTTTATTCCTGTAGGTGGCTGTGTATGTAGGGGCCCCAGTGCACTGCTTTGCATGGGGGCCTATAATGCTGTTAAGATGGCCCTGACATAAAGTCAGATTAACTACTAAATTAATTCATTAAATTCCTTATGCCGCAAAGCACATGCAGTTTATCAATCCACAACCGTTTCAGTTCTTTTGATCTTATCAATCCCAATAAACTATATATATATATATATATATATATATATATATATATATATATATATATATATATATATATATAATATATATATATATATAATATATATATATATATATATATATATATATATACACGTACACACACACACACAGTGTGTGCGACATTAATGCTCGACCGCTCGACCGGGACGAGTGTTTCCAGGTCCGGTCTAGTATAAGTGCCATCGTACTCGACCGGCCGGTCTAGTGTGGATTTTGATGGAAAAACAATAGAAACGAGTACAGAGCTACACACTAACTCTAAAAGCTAGCCATCAAATAACCAAGATCACGATTTGTTTATTAACTTGTGACATATCAAAGAACAAACACACAAATAACTTCACTTACAACATCCCATCAAATCTTGGACACATGCCTTCCGACTATGAGTCAAATTGACGTAACATGTTAACGTCACCATCAACACTCGCAGGTTCCCCACTGACCAATGTAATGAGAGTTCTGGAATTTATCTGAATACTTTAGGTCAGTTTAATTTAGCGAATATGAAATAATGGCAAAATTGGCGAGTGACATAATATTTCCTGTCGCCAAAATATTATGTTATTATACTCTGAAAACACTACTTTGATAACACACTGAACATGTGATGTGTAATATTCTCATTTATTCAACAATCGGTTCACATGACAATTTATAATAAAACAATTACTTGTTTAAAAGTCATTCGTCCCTGACATTGTTCCCATCAGAATCACTCATAATAGCGATCAATATTCCGGTCCCCCCCCCCAGCCATGTTTAAGAACATCAGTTTGTCGAGTAGCAAAATCAAATGCATGAAACAACCTTCTTGCGTGTAGAGATTTAAGTCTAGTGATCTTGAGGTTGAGTTGAATGGTTACAATTTTTATTTTGTGTGCGAGATTTGTTATAATTTATATTTGTTTGCTGAGAATAGAAAAATAATATGAAGACATTATATTTTACACTTCCTTATATACAGTTTAATGTAACCTTAATCTCATCATGTTAATTACAATTTGTCTTTAGCTTACATATCAGTTATAATATACCTTTGTTGTCATTCAATTATGACAATGGTTTGTCAATTACTAGTTCAGCAGATCTGCTTAGAATGGAATTACTCGTTACATAAAGGCCAATGTTCTAGTCTGCTTCAGATTTGGATATGGCTGGTGAATAACGGTGTGCTTTGAGTTCTGGTTTTCCCCAAATAGCCTAGAAAAGAAAGCAAAAATCAACTTACCTGAGAGAACCAAATTCGCCATTTTTGCTGACTGTTCAAAATGAGGAAATTGCCAAATTTCGCTGTCGCCAAATTAAGCTGATCTACAGTATGCATATTAGCCTTTAAAACGAAGACAAATGTGTTATGCCTACACACTAGATATCTAAAATTCATCAGCGGGAATTTCATGTTTTTTTTTAAATTTCAGTTACTGTCGTGTTTTTCGAGTATACGATTTCTTTCAGGTCTATGGGTATACGTCTTTGTTAAAAATGTGGAAATTTGTAAAAGGAGTGAAGGAACCTAGTGTACAGAATATTTAAATAATACATAAATTAGTTGTGTGGGTAGAAACGTCTCAATAAGTTTTGTATTACTTAGATCAGTTTGAGTTGGCAGCCGTCTGGATAATTAATTATGCGATTGTAAACACATCCATGTTGAGTGAATGAAATGAAAACGGAGAGTGATGACGTCACAAACAACTTATGAATTTTCACTGAGCAAAGGTACGTCGGAGTTTACTAAGAGACAAAGGATAGTACCGAATATTCATGATGATTCCATATAAGGTTATTTAATGCTGCCAGGAGACAAACTCAGCGTACGTACGAACGTGTACGCTCCGTTTTATTAAACCATTGTTAGTTATAATTATGATATTTAAAAGGTTTTTACAGTTTTAAATCAATATATTTCACACAAAGAAAACAATTGAATATGTTGCAACAATGGGATAAATCTGAAAAGGATATTGACGAGCAAAGAATTAGTTTTACGTGTTTTGGTGCATTGCAGACAGGCCCGCGTAATTAACTCATTGATCAACTCATAATGTTTAATTTTCATGGAGGTCTGAAATAAGTAACTTTTGGGCTCACTCGGTCTAGTGTCACCACAGTCGGTCTAGTGTTAAAATATTTTACTAGACCTACAGGTCTAGTAAGGGTATAAGTTAGTTTCACACTCTGTATATATATATATATATATATATATATATATATATATATATATATATATATAAAGCTATATAAGTACACAACACATTGGCTGAGTGGGGATTCCCACAGTTTTATTGCGTGTCGGAGATTTTCGTCTGTTACGTACTAAATCCCATGACAACAGAAAAAGATGTTTCAACAAGAAAAATCATGTTAAACATTTATAAAAGACTTGCTCTAATGATACGGACGTGCCATTGAATACCTTAGAAACAGCGCACACATGTAAAATACTAGCAAGCCGTTTGTCACCCGTATATGTAACAGTACTAATTCAAAGCATTCCCGTTAAGATGGAAGTTGACACAGGTTCTGCTGAGACAGTAATCAGCAAACATGATTTTAAGACGTTAGGATTGAACACTGATATCAGATTTGATGATATGGTGTTCTCTACATTTACCCTTGAAAAGCTTAAGTCTATTGGGTTTTGTTAAGTAGAGGTACAGTACAATGATCAGATAGTATCAAATCTGGAACTCTATGTTATGGACTGTCCATCAAGTATCTCATTACTTGGTAGATCGTGGATGGAAACATCAAACTAGACTGGCATTCCATGAAAACATTTGAAAAGTGTATCACTTTCAGAATTGCTGGAGAAACACAGTGTAGTATTCAGCGATGAATGTGGTAGAATTACCAAGATTAAGGCTAGGTTAAGCATTAAATCAGATGCCTCACCTAAATTAAAAAAAATTTGCCAATGCCGATATAAGTTAATAGTGATTAGGCAACACCAATTGTACCAGTTTTCAAAAGTGATAGCTCAATCCACTTATGCAGTGGCTTTAAGGTTATCACAAACTCTGTGTTAAATGTGTAACACTACCTTCAACCAATAAGGGAGGGCTTGTTAGCGTGTCTAGCTGACGGGAAAGGTTTTAGCAAGATAGATCTTGCTAATGTCTGTCTACAAATGGAAGTGGGGGATGACTCTATGCAGTATTTAACCATAAATACCCCCAAGGGACTGTTTCGCTATACCATGATGGTATTTGGTATAGCACCAGCTCCAGCTATATCCCAGCGTGCCAGAGACACTATTCTACAATGTATTGAGGGGTCCTAGTGTATCAGGACGACATTCTAGTCACTGGGAAAAGAGATGAGGATCATAGCCTTAGTCTAGCTACTGTACTACAACGTCTGGAAGACCAAGGGTTACGAGTCAAGAAAAAGAAGTGTTCATTCTTTGTCCCTTCATTTACCTATCTTAGTCATACCATCGATAGTCATGGTATACATACCTTATCCGATCGTCTCGAAGCTGTGATGAAAACACCAATTCCTACCAACCTATCACAACTTCGTTCATTTCTAGGAAGCATTAATTATTATGGATAATTCATTCCTCAATTATCACCTAAGCTGGCACCTCTGAGAAATGATGTGGAATGGTCGTGGTCATCAGAAGCTGGTAAAGCATTTAATAATATTAAACCTTGTTTATGTGTCGGACCAGTACTAGCTCATTATGACCCAATGACACCGCTAGTAGTTGCATGTGACGCCTGCCCATATGGTATTGGCTCAGTGTTGTCACACAGATATGCAGACGGAACTGAACCACCAATTGCACACGTCTCTCGCACGCTGACAAATACTGAGACAAATTATGCTCAGGTAGACCGTGAAGCCCTGGCGCTCGTTTCTGATGTGATACGAGTATCTGTACGGTCAGTAATTTATCACAGTCACTGACAACCGTCCAGTGACACATACATTTGCTCCAAATAAATATATTCCATGCAGTTATGGAAGCTGCCAGAATTCAGGGTTGAGCATTGTATCTTGGAGCATATAATTATTCTCTTGAATTTCGTCCATCATCACAACAGCAAAACGTAGATGGCTTATCAAGGCTACCAATGAAGACATCCAAAGTAGATGATGAAAGTGATCTATTTCATTTGTCACCAATTAAGATGTTACCTGTTCTTTGTGATGAGATTGCTCTCGAGACAATGGTTGTCTCGAGATGTAATACTATACCTACTATCCATGGTTGAGACAATTATCATGATACATGGAGTATCAATTATCTATATCTTAAGCCATATCATGACAGACATCATGAACTCAGTATTCATCGTGGATGCCTTACGTATGGCATTCGAATGTTGATACCAATCAAGTACAGAGAACATATCTTGGATGAAATACACAGTGGACATCTTGGAATTGTTAAAATGTAATCCATAGCTAGAAGTTATGTATACTGGTCAGGGATCGATGCACAAATCGAGCAGAGAGGGAAGGTATGTGCTGGATGCGTCTTCCTGAGTAAGTTGCCATCCCCTACATCTGTACATCCTTGGGAGTGGCCGTCTCGCCCTTGGAGTCGCTTTGTTGATGCACATAGTAAGTGGTCAGACATAATTCCAACGTGTACAGCGACATCAGCTACTACAATCAATGCTTTACGTGCTAGATCAGATAGTATCTGATAACGGTACTCAGTTCTTATAGTATATATGAAGTCTAATGGGATTCCGTCATTACGTTCAGCATCCTACCACCGTTCAACTAATGGTTTTGTCAGAGAGGGCTGTACACAGTTTCAAACAATCCATGAAAAGTGCTAAAGCTACCGAAGCCACAGTCACCCAGTGTCTTGCTCGTTACTTGATGTCATATCGTAATAGTGTCCACAACAGCACCCAATCATCACCTGCATTACTCATGTTCGGAAGACCACTCCGAACACGACCTCATAAATCCATATAGTGATAAGATAGTTCTCAGTAATCAGACTAACGAAGTTGTACGAAGATCACAAAGTGTACTGAATGTGGAATTCGGTGTTCGTGATAATGTAATTATGAGATATTACCGTATCATATAATGCCAGTGTTTCTGATGGTGTTTGTCGTAGACACACAGACCAATTGAGACACAGTGTAACACCATTGAACACACCATCTAATCCTCATCTTTCCACTATTATGGATCACGATCCTGGACCAATGTCAGAGCCTCAATCTCTAGTGTGATGTAACAGAGATGATCAGTACAGTCAAGACACACAAACAAGTTATAATGAATGATGATCTCGCACAGAATCGAAAGTCAACCAGAGTGAAGAAGAAATGTGAAAGACTTATTGGGGACATGTCCTAATTTAGAATAGCAGATACTGATAGATATTGAACATTATATTATTACGCACGCGCGCACACACACACACACACACACACACACACACACACACACACACACACACACACACACACACACACACACACACACACACACACACACACACACACACACACACACACACACATATATATATATATAATAATAATAATATGTAACCAGAAGAGTACATTCATTTTATGACATAAGTGAATATCAACTGATTCAAGTTATTATTGCTACATCAACAAGTTGTTGATCATAAGGTGAGTAAATATGCTTATCGTAAATAATACAAGGAGTTTAAGGTTAACCCTAGGGGTGTTATGTATGTAATCACATAGCCTATTTGTGATACAATATAGTAACGGAAGTTTGGTAAAGTGATTGTTCAACAACATATGCTGTGTGTTTATCTACATCTCACATTTATATCAAATGTCAACATTACTTTAATTATTACATTCTGTCCATATTTGTTTTTAATTAATGTTTTTGCGGAATATTTGAGATTATTTAAAATATCATATCATGTCGAATTTTAAAAAGAAACCGTCTATTAATTATATCTTCTTTAAATCTTCCCTTGTACCGTTAACAACACAAAATAGGCTATCAAATTATTACGCCAAATAAAAAAAGAGGTTGGGGAAGGTTTGATTTAGTTTATTTTCTGTGGTTTTACCAACTTTATAAAACGCTGGATATCAGGTATATAGATTTATCAGGGACATTTCAATATTGGATGGCCATAGACTGATGAAAGAACTACATGTCATTCGTGTACACATCACAATGTTGTCATTCAAACCGTGAACACTGTATTTTTTGTATCCTATGCTCCCCTAGAGAGAGTGTTCAGCAGCTTTGGTCTCGTGCTCCTTTCACAGACTCAAAGTTCTGAATAGAACAACAATACTTTATCTAAGACTCTAAGTCATCTGATCCAGAAGTATACACCAGTGAAAATGCTGCGATCTGCCTCCTATACACGTTTGTCATGATCAAAAAGCCTTACAGCAATGTACGGAGAGAAATATTTCTGAGAGGCAGCTTCCAGGCTGAATAAGTTGCCAAATCATATGAAACCTGCAACAAGTAAAGACATATTTTGTAAGGTTCTTAAAACTCACTTAATTAAATTAGCCTATTTATAATATAAACCATTATATAATGTGGAATAAGGCCCTATATAAAATATTATTATTAATAGTAGTAGTAGAAGTAGTAGTGGTAGTAGTATTAGTAGTAGTAGTAGTAGTAACTGTCAAATAAGCGTAACGTAATTAACCATTAATTTACTTTTCATCTAATATATGACATAATCTCAGACAATCGAATAATATAATCTTAATTTTAGATCAATCAAATAGATCATATATTAGTTGATGATTGACACAATGTAGGGATATTATTAAGGAGCAGATTAACGATACAGTATTATCAATAGAGGGGATTTTATATAAAAAAGTGGGATGACATTATTTTAACATATCCTATCAAAGGACATGAGGTGGACAGTTTAATTGCGTGATTTCTAACGGAGATTCAGTGTATATATGACTACGTTTTTAGATATTTAATTTTTGGATGGAAAATTTGTCTATTGGTATTGTTAGTAAACTTTATTGTATATCGCACTTGCTATTAAATTAATCCAATACAAATTATATATTTTTAGCTGATTGAGTGAATTGTGGCTAAAATGTAATCCGATCCCCAGATCTCCTACTCATAATGCAGATTAGACGCCACAAGATATTTGCTTAATTATTCGCAGTCTCGAACATTCCCACCAAAACTAAATTATCATTCACTAAATGAATCTTTATCATAAACTGAAAATAAATTAACACATATGATACCGTCTTTATATCAAAGCTCTAGCAATTCCACGAATTAAACTACAGGTAATTTCCACAACTTTTTCTCAAATGTAAAATATACAGACGAAGGTTTGTTTATTCAGTACGTCCCTTTAATCGAACAACGTATTTATCAAAGTTATCAGTACATCTAACCAAATGCTATTTTGTTCCCACTATCAGGTCCTCGGAATTTAAACAAAATAGATGCATAATAATATTAGTAGTATATATCATACTTCACTTAATAAACAACTGGGTAGGCCAAGGAATCTGACCTTCCATCAAGGTCAAACAAATGATATCATATTCTGCCCAGAATAACGTTTTGTTTTCAGTTTAAAGATGAGCAATAAAATTATGTTTTATTAATACAGCTTATATTTAGAACAATTGTTTTAGTCCAGTCACAATAACTAATTAACGCATTTGTATGTCATCAGCTTTATGGAATTTACAGAACCTGAGGATCCTTTAATTAAGTATTGTCTGTTTAAATAACAGCAAAGGTTTTCTGTCAATACATACTCAGTCAGATGCAATACCAGAATAGTAACGCTCTAATGAGATAACACATTTTCTGTGTGGTCCTTTTACTGAATGTTTGAAACTATTCCCACAACCACCCGGCATCCACAGAACATTATAAAAATATGGACCCAAAATGCCCCGATGGAGAGTAGTCAATGGCAGAGTGTTTTATATACTCAGATAATCTTTATAGTCCCAATTTTAGATCAATGACTGAATGAGAGAACATCGCCATTTAAACTCGCTGATATCTACTCGTGATGTTTAAATCTGGAGCCGATATATCATATTCTCTAAACATGTTTGTCGACATTCCAATGACGCAATGGTTATAGTACTGCGCAGCAAACCACCGTTTTGTGGGTTCGAATCCAACTCATGCGTGCGTTTGCGGGATTTGTTTAATATGACCAGTGTCTAGACTGAACAACTCAATTGAACAACATCTCTAAGCGTTTCGGCCATTTTGGAAGATCGAACCCATGATTGTTGACACAAAGTGTATTAATCGTGCTTTATCTCTCGAACAAAGGAGCAACAACTACATGTATATATTCTTACGTGAAAATATTTAATTGTTTTTTTTTTAACCTGGCTTTTAAAATGCGTAAACTGATTATATAAAAAACCCACATAATGTAAAAATGCGTTTTGGGCATCAGTATTTTGTGAACAATAGCTACCATACAATAATGCAATAATTTATCTGAAAATTTGATGAAGGAAAAACATTTGTATCCAATTTATATGATCATTTTTCGTTAATAATAAATATGACACCAGGAGTACAGCGAGCAGTTCATCAGATAGAGATCTATATGGACTTTATGTAAAGACTATTGACGATCTGATTACATATTCTATTCCCTTTATATTAGCTACAATCATCAAATATCAGTATATATTCTGTAGGTTTGGATGTTTATTTGTTTTTCTGTAATAAATAAACACGAACAACAAGATAGTCTAGACTAAACTGACAATTAATTATCATTAAATGAATAAACAATAATAATGCTAGGAAGATAAAGATGACGTTGATGATGATATTAATGATGATGATGATGATGATGATGATGATGATGTGTGATTTCCAGTTATAGCATCACACACAAACACATGCACGGACACAAACAAAACATATATGTTGGACCGGTGAAGGGCCGCTGCAGTTTTTGTCATTATGTCTGTTTCAAATATAAAATTTCTATCGAAAATTATAGATATGACAGTAGATTTCCTTCTATTACAATGTTTATTAAAACCTTAGTGAATCAAGACAGTTATTTATGGCCTCATGTATAAGAGCGTGGTTCTCCTACCCCTTGATCATGCTGTCTCTGTAGGGGGTCGAAGATTAGGATCCCAGTCGTTGTACTAGAGTAGGAGTTTTTTAAATCAAAAAATGGCAACTGGCAAGCTTTCCCAGACCGAATATGCCAACTACTGTAAATTCTACATTTCTTTAGAATTAGTTCTGGTACTGAAACAGTAAATTACAAAATCTATATGCGTCTTGCTCATTTAGGTGAGCCTGTAAACTAAAATTACTGCCATTTCGATCGTTATTATTATTATTATTATTATTATTATTTTATTATTGTTTGCATATAAAAGGGGTCACAGTACTTAAACAGCCTTAGTTCGACTGAAAGGGATATAATGATATCTCTGCTGCATTTGATGTAGTTGATCATAATATACTCTTCTCTAGGTTGAAAAACATGTTTCAGGTAATCTAACTGGAAACAACGCTCCCAGAAAATGTCTGATGACAGGATGTTTTCGGATGTTTTGTCATTGTTATATGTGCATCACAAGGTATATTTCTATATCCTTTGTTTTTTAAGCTGTACATACATCCTCTTGAAATTTCTTCTATACTAATGAAACACAGCTATATATATATATATATATATATATATATATATATATATATATATATATAATAATAATATATATTTATAAAGCGCCAAAACCAGGTAACCCTGTTCTGAGGCGCTGTACAATAAAGAAAGAGATGTTTAACAAAATAACTAAATATAATGAGTACATTAACAATTAAAATATTGTTTGTATAGGAATGTTTTAACATGTTTTTTTAAAACATTTAGTGACTTAGAATTTCTAAAATGACTAGGCAACTTATTCCACAATGTCGGCGCAGCAACACTAACATCATTCAGTCCATAAGTTTGGAGTTTGTATTTAGGAACGGCAAGGATCAGTTCACCAGATGATCTTATTGTTCGAGTGTTAGCCTTCCCATGAAGAAGTTCTGTCAGATATGTCGGTGCTAGACCATTTAACGCCTTCTATGTGATCATAAGTGTCTTGAATTAATTCCGTTTAATTATTGGCACCCAGTGAAGCTCCTTCAATATCGGAGTGATGTGATCAAATTTCCGACACCCTGTGACTATCCTAGCTGCAATGTTTTGAATCCGTTGCAACCTTTGAAGCAATTTATCAGACAAGCCGAGAAGAAGGGAATTACAGTAATATAACCGTGATATATAAAATATATATATATATATATATATATATATATATATATATATATATATATATATATATATATTATAGTTAAGATGTCTTATCTTCAGGAAGAACTAAGAACGTTGTATTGTTGATTTTCGGCATGGATAACTCAAAATCTTCTGAAATTGAATGATTATAAAACAAATATTAAACATTTGACACTTCACTACGTCATGTTAAATCTCTAAAATCACCGGCATTAAATATTGGAGCATCTTCCATTACTCCTAATGGATTAGTAAAAATTATTTGGCTAATTTTTGACAAGTAAGAATTTTATATGAATATGTTACATCAACATTCCGAGTTACCAACAACCACCTTAAGAATATATACTGTCTAAAAGCATTGTTGACACATGAAGCATTTATTACTCTTGTCAATGTTTTTGTCACATCTAGTTAATTCAGACTATTATAATTGTCCGATAAATGACTTATCCGATTAAAAATACTAATCATTTTCGGTGAATTCAGAATGGATGCGTCTCACACAGTGACAAAAACTCGAAATTATTTGAAATAGTTTTTATCAAGAATATCATTTAAGAATATGTGGAGAGTATTCTTTAAATGTTCTTCATTACAATCTAATGAACTGCTACCATCCGATGAAACCTGTGATGCTATGATAATGAATTTACGGAATATAGAGGCTGCTATACTTGTCAGTAATACAGGTCTTAACTGACTATTTAAATATTATAAAAATTAATCAATCATGGTTGCTTGTATTTCTCCTCAAACCAGAACTTATCAAGTCTAATCTTAAGTGTCGTACTGTCTACCACACAAGCTGGAATTGATTTCCAATCATTGGTCATTCGTTGGCTAATCATATTTTGTCTCATACCTCGTCTCGCATGTAATTTAACCATCTTCTGGCTGTGCCTTCTTGCGCTCTAACCTGTCACCGTTGTGAAAAACATACTTGGGTTTATTATGTCGACGTTATTCGGGTTCTTATTATTTATACACTTGGAGGATATCGCCCATCCTCCTGCGGTGTTCGAGGGATGGCAACATCAGTATTCTCAATCTTTCTTCATAGCTGAGTCGATCCTTTCAGGCTTGGCATCATTCAGGTTGTTATACCCTGGATGTTGTCTATATCAAGTTTGTCGCGTCTGAATCTAGGGTGCCAAGTCACATTACCATTCTCTAAATGGGGGCTAATCATTGTGGTCTTGGCACTGTTGTTTCATCCAGGCAAGTAAAAGTTTCCTGGAGTAGGCCCAGCTTTCGCGAGGCCAGTGGGGCATTCATCTTATAATTATGACGTATATTGAAGCTGACTAGATGAATGAATTTACATTTGGACTCGTAAAACCCATCTGCCACTTAAGGCGGGACCAATCCACTAGATTGTCAAAATGGAAATGGTCAGACATAGATCGGACAGCTTGGGATTGTTTGCTGTCATCTGCAAAGATCTTCACAGTACTTATCAGCACATCTGGTAGATCATTTCTGAATATAATGAACAATATTGTGCTCAAGGCACAGCCCTGATGGATACCACTAAGGATATCAATCGATGTAGACATTTTGCCATTTACCATCATTCTCTGTGTTCTACACAGGAGGAGATTATATATCCAGCCCAGGGTTCTCACTTTGATGCAATATACACTTCCGGTTTTATCAGGAGCTTCTGAATAGTGGCGTACAGTTTTGGTTTTAACATATTATTATGATACGTCATATATTTAATTGCAATTTATAACATATTGGAACATCCACGATATGTTCAGAGAAACATAAAAAATTCCCTAACGTTCTGTGAATGTTATATTTTTCTAGGTAGTTATATATCTGTCTGGTAATATGCATGAATTTACTGGATACTACTTTTATTTCTAAGCTAATTAATGTTGAAATCATTATAATTATATACTGTTGAATGAGATTTTTATTGTTGTTGATATATGTGTGTTTTTCATATAATAAATTCAGTTTTAGATGAACCGCTAAATGGTTAAAACATTTATGGCTTTCCTTTGTCACCCATCCATAAATATTCTGATAGATGAACGGCGGGGGCGGGTATGTCGGCCATATTATTATTATTTGGGTGCTATCTACCCCCCCCCCCCATTTTTTATACAACTTAATTATAGGTGTTATTGCCTTCGTGAAAATATCACTACATTCTTAGTTCAATGATATCGATTTGTGATATCAAATCACGTGGTCAACAAGATCGAGAAGGGTTGAAATTATGAAGTCAATAAGCTGGAGCTAGACCCAAAATGGGGGGGGGGATCCAATCGGTCGAACATACCTGTAGCTGATCATATATCAAGTTGATGTGGTATTAGTTTAAAAAGCGAGAAATAGCCTACGCTCTTTCTTTCAACTAGATACCCCGACACACACACACTTATACACACACACACACACACACACACACACACATGTTCTGAGTCGAGATTATTGTTTAGAAATGATCATTTCGGGGATTCCCTTTGTTTAACTGTCACTGGCAAGCATTATATAAGTCAGTGTTTAGTATAAGCAGCTAATGGTGTCTTCGTTGTTTTATAGATTCTAGTTCATTTATCAGCTTTATTATTATAGGATATCTGTAGTCATGGCTATTACAGAAGAACGATTAAAGGAGATGGAGGAGGAAATGAATAGGTAAGTGGTCGTATTTGTTTGGGGACATAAGATATTGTTTGTTTACATTAAAATGATGTATCCGCTTTGACTTGAGCGATAATATAAGACTAGAGTGAAGCGTCTAGAGCAGTCGAATTGCGCTCGTTAGATACCTTTAAATTTAATAAACAATTAACTTTTTATCAATCCGATCATCTTTGTGAAAACCGACCTGTCACGTTAGTTTTATCTATTCAATGACAGAGACATGAAATGATGAAGTGTCATGCAGGGTTTACAATTACACTGGCCTAGGCTATGACTAGGTTGAGTACTGCTAGACACTTCGACCTATCGGACAGACCGCCCCACGCATTTCAATACACTTCACCCCATTGACATATCGCCCGATATGCCGCCTCACTTGAATTGATTTTCTTTCGTTTCATGATCATAAACAGGGATAGCACACTAAAGTGGAGCCACTTATTTCCATTGTGGTTCCTTTTATTAAGCGTTTTTTTTCGTATCTTCTTCCCAACCACACACATAGTACCGAAAGATGTAGCCTAAATACCTTGAGGGTGGTCGCTGCCACAGGGCAGAGACCTTGCTATACAGTTACAGACGGTCGCCCTGCCCCATCTACTGCTTGCCCTGCCCCACAAATCCCCCATTGATATACTGGCCCGGTCATAAACCAGTGTGATTCTAGGATTGTTAGGAAGTGGGCCCTGGGAGTCATGTCTGTTAATGAAGTCACCCCAGAAGTAGCCCGGGTGAGTGTCAAAGGCATGAAGATCTCTATATTTTTTATAATATAGCGGCTGAGCATAATACAGTTTTATTTGGTCTAAAGTTGGGTTGATGCTTTCAATATCTTTGAAGATGTTCAAACAAAAATAAAATATCGACGTGATTGTGGCTCGGATCTTTATATCCGAAACAAGCCAAAATAGGCTCATGCAGGTTCTGACAGGAGGCCCAGCCAAGCATTGCATGCATCAGCCAGTGATGAGCCATTGCTCTGACACCTATCCATAGCAGAAGCAATGGGTCGAAGTTGGTCAACAAGGTCTTTGCCATTTGTGCAGAGGGAGTAATCCATCACCTTGGCAACTATGTCTATCTCACTGTTCCATCTGGTATCCCCAGCCAGGACAGGCTTCTTATTACCCTTCTCACTGAGCCAAGCTTGGAGTTTGTGGTGCTTCCTGAAGTACTTCTCAGTCTTTTATACCACAGTGATGTGCTTGGTGATAGCTAATGGAGTACTGTCTGCCAAGCAGCTGCAGCCAATGTGCTGAATACCCATGCACAATGAGATCATAGTCCTGCTCAAGTAAGTTCTTTCTCGTCTTCTTCATGGACTTTGCATTGTCTGTAACTACACCCTTCACATCACAATTGTATTCATCCTTAGCCTTTTGGATAGACTCCAGACACAACACCTTGCAGTTTTCAGCACTCTTTGTCACAGAACCAGTGTCAAGACATGATGCTATGACCGATTCGTTGTGGATGGTGGACCAGCCATCCTCTACAAAGGTGGCTGTTTTGCCACTCACTGCCTCCTTCGTGTCTCCTCTCAGCTCCTCATAGACCTTATCCAGTAGTGAACCTGCAATATCCATGCAGTTAGGTGGTGTGTAGCCTGGTCAAAGTAAGGAACACACCTTTGTCCACTGGGGATGGTCAGCATGTTTGAATGGGAGATTGCAAGCATAGAAAAACTTTGCAACCTCTAGATTGAAAGCAGATTTCTGAGCAGTAGTGGTCTTGGTGAAATGATGACTAACATTGGGCTGAATGCTAGAGTAAGACACTGTCTGCTGGTTTGCGGTATGGAGAGGAGAGTCTTGCAATGTGCGCATCAGCGATGTAGAAACTGGAGCAACAGTTGGTACAGCAATTGAATTGATTACGATTACTCCAACCCTGGTATGGATGACACCAAGCTAGAGAATATTCTGTCAATAGATGCAGATGATGGTGGTGTTCCTAGTATTAGAAATGCAAGAGAGAAGCCTATACAGAGATAATAATGATCTTGTATGGATTTTAAGCATTAAAGGACAATGTGTAAATCCATTCAATTTAGAAAGCGTACCATTTTATTTTGATGTATATGTTTTTCAGTTGATTGGCTTTGTAAGTTAGGTCTACTCTCTTGCTTTGCTTTGCTGTGTTTGACTTTGTTTATCATATGCCCAAATACTTGGTCATGTGATGTTCCATGCTTAGTATGCATAGAATGAACCTAGGATGAGTTCATATGTGGATTGTTCACAGTGGCTGTAACACACCAATCTGACAATCATCATCATCATCATGACACATATGATATAATTGTGCAGTTGTTATAATTATATTGAGCCAAATAGCCTGAGACAGCATACAGACAGGTGGCAATGGACACTTTTTCTTTCCTTCATCATCCATGATTGGTTTATTGAATCAGCAAATCCTATCTGATACACAATATTCACTTATTCATGGCCACAAATGAGGCTATCCTTTATATGCAGATGACACCAAGTATATATATCTTTATCTACAACAGACACTGATCTTTCCCTTAAACAACTTGCTGACTGTCTCAGTGATATCTCTGGCTGGATGACAAACAATAAACTTAGGCTCAATGCCAACAAACAGATTTCATCATTATAGGTACATCCAGACAACGCAGCAAACTTACTCGTTTCTTCCTTACGAACACCTTAGCCATCAGACACTGTACATATTCTTGGAGTTAAATTTGATAGCGATTTTAATTTCAAAATACATATTTATCTGACATGTCTCTCCTGCTTCTATCTTATTCGTGACCTTCGCCGTATTCGGAAGTATATTTCTCTTTCAGTCGCCAAACCCATTGCTAAAGCACTCGTTATTAGTAGGCTTGATTACTACAACTCTCTTCTTTATAACATTGTATCTAAGGATATTCTAAATCTTCAGTGTGTTCAGAACTGCTTAACCAAAGTTGTCACACGGTCTCCTCGGTTTTCCCATTCTGTCCCACTTCTGAAATCTCTTCACTGGTTCTCTGTTCAATCTTGCATCATTTTCAAACTCTGTACTATTGCCTATCAAAATCTTTCTTCTGGAGAACCTTCATGTTTATTTGCCATGCTTTCTCTAGCACCCAATCCCAGAGAACTTCGTTCATCTGGTTTTCACTTGTTGTTTGTTCCCGGGGTTAAAACTCATGATAGGACTCATGATTTTTCAGTTGCTGTTCCTATTCTTTGGAATTCACTCTCTGAACATGTTATGTCATCAAATAGCATAGTTTCTTTCCATCACCATTGGAAAATTCACCTTTTCAGACTCCTTCCTAAGTTTCTTTTCTGTCTGATCATTTGTTGATGAACTTTGCATTGCATCTGGACTATGAGTTTGCCCAACCCTTGTACTGGGTGTGCCACTGAGCTCGATTCTTTTCGAGGATTTTGGCACAATAGATTTGTAATTATTATATTTGAGTTTTAGTACTCTAGGTGATGTGTAAGTGGAGTAGTCTTAAGTCTATTAGATTCTATAATTATTTCCTCTCCCTATACACACACACACAAATATATATATATATATACAATAGTTAAGTAATAAGTAGATGCCTGACAGTTTAACAATAAACAACAGTCGTACCAATTATTAACCAAGGCAACACAAGAGGTATTTTCAGGTGAACATGATTCGAAATGTGTCCTGGGTTATTTTATTTTGGTAAATTTTTTGTTAAGTTAAATGATGGAGCACAGACTTACTGCTCTATATATTTGTATAGTTTTCAGTCAGTTAGACTTGGGAAAATCTAATAAAAAATTGTAAATGTTTAAATAATATGTATGATTTGGCGTAACTTGATTTTTATTATCTATAGGCCTTTATAAAGTCTCCAATGAATCTGGTAATGTTAGCAGTTCATCATCAACTGCCATTTATTATCAACATCTGCTGACTTCTAAGAGGTTTAGTTGTGCGTTCTCACAAAATAAACTACTGTATTTACTCTATGTATCCATCCCCAATCATTTAATTAATTTTAAGATTGTACCATATCAAGGAGTAAATTAATTAATTCAAAGTAACCCATAAAACATGATCTCTTTGTGCCATTAAGATGGTATTTTGCAGCAGCTTTTGTGTGTGTGGTAAGTAGACCACTGTATGCAGGGTTCCCATGTGTCCTGTAAAACATGGAAAATAACAAATTCATTTTCCAGGTCCTGGAAATGTCCTTGAATTTATGAAATCAGGAAATGTCCTGGAAAAAGTATTGCCTGCGAAAAAATCCACTTTAATAGAACAAAAATCCCATGAATATTGATTATGCCTGTAAAAGAAAACTTTTATTATAGAAGATACATGAGATTGATATCCAATGTTAGTTAAAATTTAAATACAGGGGGGTGAATCAGACAGCTAGAAGGGGTGAGGTGAAGGCTGTATCATAAAAATGTCAATAATCGATCATACATTGAATAAATATCATATCCCTTTTCTTATGTAGCTTGATTTATTACCTTTAAATCTTGTATACTTTGTCCTGTAAAATGTTAATTTTGTCCTGCAAAATAATATTTCCTTGGCTTTGGGAACCATGTGTATGGTGGTTATATGCACAATTAGTGATGATTTATTGAAATCATAACAACACATTGCTGTGAGTGTAACAGTGTGTGTGTTTGTGTAGAGTATTTTCGTATATGTTCGGTTACATGTATATATATTATATGCATCTATGTTTGCTTATTAATTCTAATTTATTATTCCAGTATGTATCTATGCACTCAGTTTGTTGTCACTTGGTTACATATTACATTGACTTGAATGCTGCAATAACACAACACAAACTTAAGTAACTATCAGCAGTTATGTTGCAGTATAAAGTTTATAAACTGACAAACTTGCTATCAACCCATTGTTAGAGTTTAACCTAGATTAAACCAGCCTTAAATCCACACTATAAATGGGTTTTATTGCTTTAAATAGTGATTTCTCTGGACAATCTATATTGGTCTACAAAATTATACATATTTAATTTAGATGCACATGAAATCTAGTTGTTGGAATGACATGAATCTATAACTTATAAGCCGCTATTATTGGTATTATAATAATAATAATATAATGAAAAACGTGTTAAATTTATTCATTTCTGTTTAAATTGGTACAGTCAATCATAATCCAATATTTGAGGTATTCTGCTCTATTAATGGGAACCAATAGGAGAATCCAGTTAGATATGTCACAGTTATAATGGACTGAAATGTTTTGTTGGTGGCCTAATCCAGTCGATCTGTTCTGTGATTAATTCAGGTCGTCTGTTAATTTGGCTTTTAGTCTAGGAGGTGGGGATAATTCAATTATTCTTTTGTAGCGACTGGATGACAGAAAAAGAACACTTAATCCTCCATGTTGCAGAAGTTTGAGATATCTGCTAACATTTGATAAAATGGCTTTTATGAATCCAGTTGATACCTTTTCCATTAAATCAGAGTTAGGCTTGGTTAATTTCAGTAGTGGCTTCAGTACAACCAAAGGAGATATAAGGTGCAGAAACTGTAGGTGAATCATCATCACATTGTCTGTCAAAATACAAATATAACATCTGGATAAGTTGTATTGATGATGTATCTTAAAATGAGTTTAACCTAGTTCAGTCCAGCCCTGGTTTAACCCATGTGCTGGCTTAATGTGAAAATGTGGACTGACACTTATAGACTAATATAAGAAAACCTACAATAGAAATATTAAGAATTAGATCAGTTATAACAGTTTGGCCATGTTACAAAACATAGAAGCTATTTTTATAATTATTTTTGAAAGGAACTGACTGTCGATGGAAATAGAAAGAAGATTATTACATAGAGTAAATGAGGGTAATCCAAGAAGTGATTGTGTATAATAATATGTCTCATTCACTGAACAGATTTGAGGAGGAGATCTCCTCTGTCCATCCTCCCATGGGACATGGGCCTCCAAAGATGATCATTGGCTCAGGCACTTTCAATCAGGTTCAAGCTCGTTTGATAAACAGAGATGGCAGTCAGATGGCTCCACCTGGTGTACAACCCAGACCACATGGGCATCCACCAGTATCGTTTCCAAGTAAGAACTTAATAACATAGCATAATAATATTTTGGAAAATAGATAACCTGTTTATAATGAAATTAATCGTTGTACAATATATAAGTTATAACTATGATTTAAATCACTTTTCGTTACATCATAGTAACATTTCAAGACTAGAATATATGGCAGAGAAAAAGAGATACAGCCATCTAAAGAGGCATAGAATTAACAGTGGCTTATATGTTTGAATATACTCTGAATAATTATATCAAGACTGATATGTTAATGTTATGTATGAATATTCAGTATCTATGGATTGTTTTCTTAAACTTGATAAAAAGTTAGTTTACTATGATAATCTCAACGTTTGTTAATACTCCACAGTAATAATGAATCAACATGTTTACTTGTCATCATTTTGTATTCTATACAGATGTACCACCACCCCCTCCCCCACCTTTAGACATGGCCCCATCCAGTTCCGATGCTTCTATGTCAATGCGACCTCCTCCCCCTCCACCTATATCACGGCCAGCATTCGTACCTCACCAGATCCGTCATCGCCCTCCACCACCGCCGCCACCACCGATGTCCTCTGGACGTCCGCCGTTCCCGCACCAGGGCATGCAGCTTCGACCACCCATGGGCGGGCCTCGGGGTATGCCTCCACCGCCACCACCACCCATGAGAGGTCCCGGCCCACACGGTCCATACATGCCCGGTCCTGGTGGCATGCCCATGCCACCTATGCATTATAACCCCATGTATCAAGGTGGTCCGGCCTCTGTTGTGATGTCTTCAGCTCCTATCTCCACTCAGTCTAATACTTCAGTGATAGAAGCCAAGAAAGTTGTGTATTCTGCACCCCCAGTTAAGAACATCACAGCAACACCCATAACAACAAAGAAAAAAACGAGTGAACCCGTCACAGTGGTGAAACCAAAGATTACAGAATTGGAGTCTCCCACAATACCAGGTGTGTTGAACTGTCTGAATGCTTTTTTACTGTTCATGTGATATCGGCTATCATGTTAATGATACACTTATTGTTACTCTGCCACATTCTGGGTTATTGACAATAACTGATTGAAAATGGAAATATGAAGTAATGGCCAAACAATAACTAGTAGATTTGCATGTAAAGTTTACGAATAAATTACTGGTCTGGTATCTGTTCCACTTTGGAAGAAATTTCCCAATAAAATAATACTGTATTTAATAGCTTGGGAATATATAACCTAGTTGCACAGCTCTACTATCTAGTGAATACATTTGGATTGAGGTATCCCATTTTATTAATGTTGTTCATAAAAAGATAATTATTTTCAACACTTACCATAATGTTGTTCAATGATTTTCTTGTGTTACAGAATCAAATCATTATAATTCATTGGTTTAACAATTAGAATAATAACATGAAGTGTAGTTCGTTGTTTGAAAATGAAATGCAGGAAACACATATATATGTATATACTCACGTATAAGACGCCCCTGTTTTTAGGACCAATAAACCCCCCTCGATTTGAACCCCTGTTTAAGATGCACTAAAATCAGCAATATTGATTCAAAACTAAAAATTTCATCATCATCACTCTCTTCACTGAACATCTATTGTATCTGTTCCTGTGTCATCGCCTTCTTGAAAAGCAGTGAAAAACAATATTATTGTATTTCCTCCTAAATTATGCCCAATATTACCTTCCCTTTAGTATGACCAGCATATGAAACGCACTCGATTTTGCCGTCAATTTTGAAGTATAAAAAGTGTGACTTATATACAGTATGTCAGTACAAACTAACAAAATCAGAATTTTGCTAGTAGCCACATAGCATTCTTAAGTCACACAATCATGTACAAGGTAGAATATTTAACAAATGGCACAGCAGCAGTTAAGATGGTTCATTATTTGCACATCTCTGTTATGTTATTATACGAAACATAAGCTAAAAATATGTACACCTAATTTATGATAGTACTTGATAAAAGTAATGTATTGTCAACTTTTTTCATCAGATGGCAGTATTTTTAGCTCTCCAATTCAGTGAGTGTCAAATTTAATAACAGTATGGCCCAATTATAAAATGGTTTAGTATAATGTTGAAGTAGATACAATGTGAAGTGCTTGGCTCCCAACATTTTTGATCAAAGGTGTATATTTTTTGGCAATTATCAAAGGTAAATCCACTGAAAACACTCAAAGAAAGTTTTAATACTTTGTATTTGTCAGAGTGGAAAATTAACATTAATATTGCTCACCAATTACCAAGTTTGTAAGGTATAGTAGTGAACATTTAATTGGAGCTATCAAAAAAAACACCGATTCATGGCAACAGTTTCATCCATTCAATCAGCCAATCACTACTGTCTGTGTTACGTGGCTCTACCCATAAATTAATTCTGATTATTTGCATATCAATTCACAGTTATTATTTGTATTTTATTAATAATGCATAGAAAAAATATTTTAATATATTAAAAGCCTCTATGTTTCCATCATTATCATATGAAATCTCAAATACTGTACTGAATGCATAGCACAACAATAGATCTGAAGATGCTGAAACAATAATTGTGTTCTGTTAAAGAGAAATGGTCATAAGAGTGAAGCAAAATGAAGACTTTTGGTTGTTTGTTATGTTTGTTATTCGGTGGATTATTGTGTAGCATAGCAGTGGATATTGTCCGAATGAACAAATAAAAGAGTGGACCTATTTGTGTGAACTTCAAAATAAACGGCGAGAGAGTAAACGTCCATCTAATGATCAAAGATAGCAGCATATGGATAGATGTAACTGGTGGCACCAGCTTTAACAACACTTATATATTGTGTTGTTGTCAATTCATCATTCCAATATGGTTAAAAATGTTTGTGTCTTGACATGTAGCCAGCACGAAAATACAACGTACTGATTAATGTTCCTAAATTATGCGATGTTGCGTTTGTTTTCATGATCACAAATGGAGAAAACAACTTGCGAAATGGGCCGACAGTTAAGTCATGTCAAGTAGGCCTAGACTATACTTGTATAGCCCTCTAGTTGTATCATTAATGTACACAGACACTTCGCCTGAAGACAACCAATGCTTACCTCAGACCACTCATAGTGTGGTCCAAGTCACTATGTTTTAATGGGGCTAGACTGTAGTATGAAAATTTGCTTCAATGTTTTATTTAAAATTATTATTATCATGGTAATAACACTAGAAGCCCATCACCTTAGGGCAAAAACAGGTCGATGGTCACACGCGCCATTACAGGATAGGATATGTGGTTGTGGAATAGGAATCCAAACAGAAGAGCATTGTGATGGTAGGTGTGTCTGAGGTCGCGCCATCTGAAAATTGTACATAATCCAGGAATTGTTTGACAATGATGATACTAAAGCACTGAACAATAGCAGAATACATCAAAAATATATTATCTTTTTTAGGACTTGATATACAGTAAATTTATATGTGCAATGAGCATCTCATCCTGTAAATATATTGTCAACAAACTACTACTACTACTATCACTATGAATTTTTATTTCTTACAGAACTTTAGATAAATGAAGAAGAAAAAAACAGCTCTCTCTCTCTCTCTCTATGTGTGTGTGTGTGTCTCTCTCTCTTTCTCTCTGAAACAGTGATATTACTTGTACTGTCCCTTTTTTTCTCTTGCATCACCGGCCATCACAGTGATGGATACCAGTGCCCCATCAACAACAACATCAACAATAACAAATGCCGATCCTGACCAACAGCAAATGCCGTGGACAGCCGATGGCACGATGGAGACAGATGAATCTAAGAAGGAAAAGAAAGAAAAGAAGAAGAAATTTTTAAGAATTGCCGCAGGACAACAATGGGAGGATCCAACCCTAGGAGAATGGAATACAGGTAAAAACGTAGTTGTCACAGTGATGGTAGTATTAATATCTATATAAGATGGGGAAATAATTCTACTGGCTTTTATACACCAGCCAATTTTCTCTTATCAACAAACTGAACTCTCCTGGGTGATAATGGGAGAAGTTTACATTAAAAGCTGTCTGAACTATAATATTACAATGGACACAATTGTATCAAGTGTCGTAATGTTCGAAGTTTTAGGACATTTCCTATCCAAATTTTATTTGAGTGATCCTTCGCGTAGGGATCAGCAATCCTCTGTAAATTGGTCGACCAATCAGGAGCTGGTTAGCTTTTTGAGTTGTTTTGTAATAACAGTCATTGGGAGCCGTGATTTATAGTATTTTACTCTATTAAAATCGTCTTTGATTACTATACTGGAATGCCATTCGATAAAATCAAATACTATTATCTGTTTTTAACATTTTAAAAGTAGATTAGTTAGTTGTGACTGCAAACATAACCAAAAGTTAACTGCATTGTGAGAAAATAATGACTCCCTTTTGAGGGTGAAATCCTGAACAGGATTTACTATTCACTGAAATAATCGTTTGTTCATAGTCCCTTCGCTTCAAATTTGTGGGGCAATGTAGAAGGTATATTCAAGCTTGTAATATAAAATATTGAACTCACAGCTTATTTCTAACTGTGGCCTAACAAATAGGACAGATTATATTGATCTTTCAGATGAAAAAAAACAAAACATTTCTGACCTAGCTGAAAATAGTTCAGCTGGATTCTTGTCACCGGGGTCAAAAGTTAGCCAGCCTCTGATTGGCCAATACTCCGGGAATCTTCAGAATGGTCATTATTCTGTGAATAATTCTTTTATGACGTGGGCATAACTTTCTTGATAATTCTTATTTAGAGTAAGAGAATGAGTAAACAATATTTTATTTGGTAGCCAGTTGTTTCTTTTCTTCATTTTGAGTAATAGTGGGAATATTGTGTGTTAAAGACTAAAAAACTAACATTTTGGGGGTTACTTTTGCTGATCGGAAATTATGGTTGGCCACTAAGCTAATAATATACTGTATATCCTCATGTATAGGATGAACTTATGTATAAGATGAATGGTATTTATGTAACTAAAAAGGAAATCAGATTGAATCTGTGTATAAGATGAATGGCAAATTTGAAAAATAAACTGCATCTGAAAAACTGCTCATTTCCTCTATTTTCCCATTCTTATTGAAATACTGTGACAGCATTATGATAAAGGACTGTTCATAAAACATTATCTTGTAGATTCAAATAAGATTTCTATGATCTGTTTGTACCTGTGGCAATATGTAGTTCATTTTGAGGTATCATTTGATCAGCTAAAGTGGCTTATGAGGTTAATGCTTTTTTACTGATTAATGTCTATCCTCTTATAGTATATGGTCATGTGGTGTTGCATGTTTGTATCCACTGTATGAACTTGTGGTACATTTACTTGCGAATTCTTTGCAGTGACTAATTATATAAAAACATGTGACATACAATATAATTGTACCCGTAGTTAATTCCTATGTCAATGTGCTGGCAGCCATTGCTGTAGATTTCTTCGATTATTACTCATGATAGTTTGGTTTGTTTAGCAATAAATTCCATCCAATAATTGGCCCTTCGTGTTACTCATATACAGTCAGGCTCCCATTATAACACGGTTGTTGAGATCCACAGCCAGTCGACGGTGTGTCAGTGGTGTGTAATTAAGTTTGTGCTCAATAAATATACGCGTGGGTACGTTGTGGCCATTGGCTAAGTTTTTTTTACCTGTGAATTACAAACTGTGAAATTGCATTCAATTTATTTCTAAATATTTTATTGGTCAGTTGCGGATTTCATGCCATTTCGTGTAAAAATGCTCTGTCGTGGATTCCACAATTCGGGGTTCAATGTTTGACCACGTTATATCTGATTTTGTGCTATAATTGATCCCTACTGTATAAAATTAAATTAAAAATAGACCATTATATACCAAATTCTAGAACTATTTCCGTGACTTATACATATGGCAAGTGTATGTAGTAAAGTTACTGGCAATTCTCTTTGAAATAAATAGATTATTCTATGGCTAGACTACTGTGCTGTGAACCTTCAGTTCAGTGTTCTAATTGAACCCATAACCATATTTGTTTTATATTTCTCCAAGAATTGACCTACAGCTTTACTTTGAAATGGCCATAGGTAAAATTTAGCTAATACATGAAGTCATCTTTTAGATAAGAATATATGTTAGTAGCAGTGGTAGTAATGGTACTGAACCCAGTTTTAATTCATGTTCTGGTATCTGAAACAGTTGACAACTATTTTTCAGCTTCTACCAAACGCATAAGTTTCACATTTAGTGACACATCTACTCTATCTGTTATATCATTTTTCTCACACTTTATGTCTGATCCGATAAATTTTATTGTTTTTCTTCACTATTTTGACAGATGATTTTCGTATATTCTGTGGCGACTTGGGTAATGAGGTAACAGATGAAGTGTTAGCCAGAGCATTCAGCAAGTATCCCAGCTTCGTAAAGGCCAGAGTTGTACGAGACAAGCGAACGAATAAAACACGAGGATATGGCTTCGTCTCATTTAAGGATCCAAGTGATTTTGTCAGAGCTATGAGAGAAATGAATGGTAAGGATAATGTATACAGGTTTGATGAATGGCATTTTATGCATAAATGTAATTTATCTTTCTGTATAGAGAAGGAAATTAGATGGAAGTGTATACGTCAGTGTGTGTGTGTGTGTGTGTGACTGTGATAAGAAATGAGATACTTATTGCATGTATTAGTTAACCGGGCAAATAAGTTAAGGTCTATAGATGCTGATTTTTCTCCTAAGACTAAGGTCTGGAAAAAGATCTGAAGCTGTTCAACACTACCTTTGATCTCCATGTGTAATTGCTTTGATGATATAATTAATAAACAAACTCCTGTCACAGTCCTATCTGCTGGTAAACAATTGTGAGCAGTGATTTCTATTGTATTGCTAATCATCCAGAGGTACCGGTTGGTAATGGAGCATGCCTATCAAGTATTATTACGTAAAGATTGACATGTTTGGGAAATCCCGTAATTGACAGTTACACAACACAGACGTTTCCAGGGCAAGAAGTTTGTAGATCATTAGTCGTTGTCCTTTATGTCTTTTAGTCATTTTTTATATAAAAAATTAAATCAAAGTGAAATTAAAAGATACTAGTTAATATTTATTGTAATACTCATAGTTTGGTGAAAACTAATAATTATTTATTGAATAATGGTGGATTAATAAGTGGCGATGTCGCGATTATTTTCTGACTCTGGCTCTTATTGGGTTGAATGCTGTAGTGTTGTGTGTCGAGGATGGCTGAAAATATTGTTCCTTTAGCTGATATAACATGCTTATAAGTTGAGGTGCTTCCGAGAACTCCCTTTTCCCTCCCCCCAATTACTTAACCGTGAGTATTTACAGTATTAAATGCCAAATAATTTCAGATTATAAATTGTTGAAATGATTGTTGCCAAGATCCTATCTGTTTGTGACATTGTGGAGCTACATATATGCTTTATCAGTTACATTGTACAACATATTATTTGGGGAATTATTAACAAATATTTGATTGTTAATTTTATGTACCTTTTAATCACATCAGAGATTTTTGTAGGACATAAAGTTTAAACTGTTGTATTCTAGTGATCATTTTTTTTCATTATTACAACACAATCAGTTTGAATACTAATATGTGTATAAGATGTGTATAAGAAGCTGTAGAGGAAAGTTATTAATTTGTTTCTAAAAATTGTTTCTATAACGTTAAAACAATGCGTCGTTTTTATTTAATTGTCTGATATTGTATTCCTTTCTATTTGCCTCCTCTGCAATAATAGGTAAATATGTCGGCAATCGACCAATCAAATTGAGAAAAAGTGCGTGGAAAGATCGACAAGCTGAGATTGTGAAGAAAAAAGAGAAAGAAAAGAAGCGTTTGGGTTTTAGATGATTTCTAGTTGTCTTGTTAGATATATCGTCTGATATTGTCTGTGTGTGTGTCAAGATAAATGTTGTCTACATAAAAAAACTAATAAAACTGTAAAACTGCTCCCCGGTTCATTGTTTCTCTCTTTACCAGTAATGTGATACAGTAATTAAATCAGTTCACTTTAAATTAAGAATTCATCTTTGGAAAAATTAGCATTAAATATAATCCTGTGTCAGTCAACTTTATCCTGATTAGCTAATGGTTATATTTATTTTTGTTGAACAGGTAAAATAAATAATTAAACCATGAAAATATATTGATGTTTTGCATGTTATATATGTGGGTGAAATTATACGGATTTGATTTGGAAGAAGTTGTTAACACAGAACCTAGAACTAAATATTATAATGGTACTAAAATACTTTAAAAAAAATAAAACAGGTATTTAGGTAAACAAATGTCTGAGGCCAAATTTGCTAAAAACTGATATTAAATTATATTTAACCTTGATATCAGTTTGTATAACTGTATTATTTGACCGTGGTATGCAATATCTAAATTCTAGAATTGAATCTTTTGTGTATTTATTATTGATATTCTAGTCTCCTAGTAACAGACTTCTGACATTGACTATATCATAGGGATACACCGAGTGTGATTTGAAAAGAACTACTATCTGATAATGTAATGGATTTAACATTAAAGGTCATGTTTTCTGTAACAAGTTCAATCTGCAGCAGATCTGTGATAAAATTAAGCTAACATTTCATCCATCCTACATGTGATAAGTGGCAGCAAAATGTAAATAAAACTAAAAACTTTGTCTTCGTATTAAAACTTCACGTAATAAATCAAAATGTCACTGGTCACACAGCCATTATGACTTTTAGTTATCACTGACAGGCAGTTAATGTTAGTAGTCATGAAGCAACAGGTTTTTACAGCTTTACTAATAATAAGTGTTGTGTCTAGTTATATAACAATTATTAGTAAACATTTAATTCCTTTGCTTGTGCTGAGATTATAAATAATGAATCTGGGGGATTAAAACTGATTAGCTTAATTGGCAAGGTCCATTGTATTACACAGTAAATCGTTGTTCAAACCGAGATGTTCAGAACAAGAATCCGGCCTACATTGAAAATCATGAAAGTCCGCCTCCCTGCTCTGGGCGGTGACGCGAAGTGTAAAAGCCCGCGAAAATTAGTTGGCAAGGTCTGTTACTAGATTAGTGTCTTCATTTTTGTATGTAGACTCCGTGAGTATTTATAATTTGGCCGTCTTAATTTATGCTATTTTGTGAAGATTGAAGATTGACATTTCAGAAAGTTATATTCCTTGGGAGATGGTTTGAATTCGATACTACTAAACTGCATACCATTACTCTGAGTATTCCATGACATACCTAAGTAGATTTCAGTGCACGTCTCACGTGCTTTGACGATATGCCATGGAATTTGTTTCAGTGAGTGAGTGAGTGGTGAGTGAGTGGTCTGCTACCAGCACTGGTGATATATGGCTTACGGTAGCTTGAATACCGCTCTCTGGTACCCGAGGAGAACAAGGCCATACGTCGGCTAGGTTTAAGGATAAATATATTCAGTCATGTAATATTCCTATGTATAATATTTTCTTAATACACTACCGGAAGTTGAAGGATTAATGGAAACGAATTGCTAACACTTGTTAAATAAAACTAGTAAAATCCAGAAGCATCTGAATCCTTAAGTGTACATAGGACACGTCCCAGTAACACAAGTAAGTCAACTCGATTTGAATTCTGATTTAGAGGTTTGCCTCATGTTTTTCAGAAAGTTTTATTCTAATCAACTACGAGATAGTCTTGTCTAGATTAGTAGATAGGTCAGGTGCTGTTTATAAAAAATTTATATTTAATAAAGGGGCCTTATTAGCAGGAGCCATTCAAAAGTGTTGTACCGTGATACTCCAAATAATATGTCAGTAAAATCACAATAAAGGATTTGAACAATAATCATTATTTATCTGTGAAAGCAACATTTAACAGTAACACTAACAATTTAGTAACAGCCAAACAGGTTCGTTTTGAGAAGAGATTTAAATTTTTCAAGAGATGACCCATTTTTAATATTCATTTATTCCACGAAGTGGGAGCTGCAACACCAAACGCACAATCACCATATGACTTGAGCCGTGACACGGGTACCTGTAATAGTATTTGACTAGATGACCTGAGTTGTTGACATGACACGATTGAATAGTTAACGTTAATACTTACTGCTTACTGGTGTTATTGGCAAGTTTTTGGTCAGTACATTTCTACTTCTGTGCTTCTCTGTTCCTTAAGTTCAAATATATGTTGCTTGACACACACACACACGCACATTATAACGCCGTTTCAATATAAGATTTTGTAGAGGCTTTACTGAAGGCGGCGCATAATATATTTATATATAATATAATACTTCTTACAGATAACTAAGATATGACCATTTATCGTTATTATTAATAAAACACAGATTATTATTTTTTGAACAGTCAACGTTATGATATGCGCTTGAGCCTTGTTTAATAAATATTATTAAATAATATTTCCTATTTAGAGTTTGTGTCAAAAATAGTGTGTGCTATAGAATAACACTTGAAAACTCCGGCTTATCAAGGTGGGAGCTTGGATCAAACAAATAGTATGCATAGTTATCAAAACAAGCGATTAATATAAATATCGGATTAGACGGGATTCTATATCACTTTGGCGGCCACGAAATAGGTTTTAAATGGTGGGAGCAGGAAATACGGACTGTCGTTGCCGGCATTGCTCTGTGACATCTGCCCTCGCATTCCCGATGTGATGCTCTGCCTATATTTATTGTATCAATATCATTATGATCATGCACCAACTTGGGGCGCCTCCGTGGTCTAGCGGTAGCGTGTTGAACCACAGATCACTACCACCCGTGTTCGAATCACGGCGTGTGCATATCTGAAGGTTGTTTCGTCTTTCACTTCGTCTCATTACCTTTGGAGGTCGCTCGGCCCATTTAGCCTACCTCGTGCACAAAAGTGGCCGTAAAACATCAATCATCATCATCATTATCATGCACCAACAATCAAATCGGCGCATTATGACCATATTTACGAGGCCATGCTGCGCTCTGTTACTCCATATACCGTACACAATAGACATATACGATGATACGATATACAGAGAGGTAACACCAATAACCTTATAGGTTGAGGGTCCATGGCAACAGTATACATTATTTGATATACAAGATAAGATGTACACTGATATCGGGTTAGGTGTTACCTAAAAGAGGTAAATAAACAAATACCTGTGCAAGACATATAACAGTACCATAGACATAATGACCTATTAGCAAGATAAACAATCTATCAATATAAGGAACACATATGGAAAAGCTACAGATTATCAATGTACACATTTTTCACACTACGAACAAATAGTTTTTTGGTGGCTATGTTTTTTACTTTGGGGTGTAAATTTCCCCATATTGCAGGACCTTCGTATAAAATTGAATTGGAAGAAAGACAAGTGCGGGGCTTGTTTACACGAGGTACTTAACTTTGTTGTGTGTTGTGATCGTGATAAGTAATATTTAGTGTGAAGTGTTCTGTTAAAGCACACAATCGAACGTGAAGTTGGCTGTTTTTAATTCGTACATTGACTTTAACGTCAATATGTTACATGTCTTGAAAAGTTTGGCTTATGAACATTGTACTCACTATTTTTGGAGCACATTGGTTTTCTTTAAACAAGATTGATAAGTAGATCCCGTATACTATATGAGGTTGAACTATGGTACTGGACACTATCTTCAAATGGTGGCAAGATATAATTTGTTTAACAGCGTGCAGCATATAATGTGCTCCTTCCATGTTAGCTTGTTGTCAGTATGAATTCCCCCAGACTTCACAACGTCATTCCATTGAATCTTCTCAGTACCAATACAAACACTAAAGCTATTGTTAGCATGATCATTACCATATGGGGAAAATATGTAATTGGTTTTGGAAATATTTTGTGACAATTTATTAGCCTTGAATCAGTCAAATAGGCAATCTAATTCATTATTAATTTTGTGATAAAGTTCATCAAGTTGTTTGAAGATGCATACAGTGTGGTTTAGTATCTGTAAGAGAAAGTGGCAAGTCATTTGTGTAAATTATGAAAAGTATGGGCCCCAAAACGGACCTCTGTGGTACCCCGCATGTGATACGCGGATTATCAGAAGATATACATTTATATTATAAATATTGACTCCGATCAGATATCTAACTGTTGAACTAGTCCAATGATGATGTAAGGTCGCGTTGTGTTTTTTGTGTGGTCAATTTCTCGTGCGCGCGCGCACAGATACACACACACACACACACACACACACACACACAACACACACACACACACACACACACACACACACACACACAAACTGTACTTAATTAAACTATAGTTTTAGCAACACAGGGGATTACCTCTTTCCCGAGGATAAAAACCAAGAGTTAGAAGACTTAAAAATCAAACTTGATGAAAAAGTTAAATCATTAAAGATTAATGTATATAAATTGTGAATTCTTAATTAGGACTTCATTAAAAGGAATATTATTTCCATTGAGCATGTTAAATAAAAGTGAAATTGAATAAGTTTAGTATTCATGGTTTTTGATGTAATAAGAATTGTGGTGTACGTACATTATACTAGATCATTGAAGTAAAATGAGATCCTAGAGATTCGTGGATCTCTAGGATCATATAGTTATTGTCTTACATTCTCATTTAATAATAGCATCACATATCTATTCAATTAATCAAATGTCAAAATACTCCTGGAAAATATTGATTAGATCCTGGAAAGTAGATATTTTGATAAACAGATGTCTTGGAAACTCCTGGAAAACCAATTAAACCCTAGGAATGGCTTGTTATTATGTTTTGTTATAATTTATTGTTATAACCTACAACATACACCAGATAGCGAATCTTTTGACGCCACTTCTTGCTATTTGACGTTAAGTATTATAAATGCTGGGCAGAACCTTTTCAAAAAGTTCAAAATCCAGAAATGCTTGAATGTTGGTGAGTTCTTAATCAAACGCAGCGAGGTAAACTCAGACGGCATGGTATTAAAAAGAAAGGTTTTGTGAAAAAGTTCATTTTTCACTTTGGTCTGAAATTGAGAAAAATTCAAATAAAAGTGGTATTTTTTTCACAATGGTTATATTTCCAGTTTCCGGTTATTAATAAAATAATTAATTGGTTACGATAAATCGGGCTATCGTTGTCCTGACTTAAAGTGATATTCTAAAAGCCTTAACAGTCTTGGGATATATTAGCTCCTTATTTGCTCACTGCTTCCAAATAGTTTGTATGAGAGGATTGTTTCAGTCATTAACTATATCAGGATCTCCCCGAAGAGAAATGTTTTATGTTTCATCGCCATATGTCACACATTAATTAATTATGTTTTTAAATTCGGCTGAGACGTAATTATTGTTTTTAGTCAACAAATTTAAATTTTAAATGTCGCTTTCAAATGTCGATTTAAATCACTCAGAGTCGAGATTATCTAGATTAACCAAAACCGTGTGATAGGAAACATATATTATTATTTTGATTCCACAATGACTGTTTTGCTCCATTTCTTGAAAGTAATGTCAGATATTTGTTTGTTTAGTAGAGATGTGGATGTATAGACTATATATCCCCATTTTATTATCTACTATTTTTCTTTAATAAATCAGTAGGTAATAGATTAGAAACGTAAACAAGAAAGTGAATTATGTCCATAAACAATTATTGGTGAAAGATAATTTATGCAGATTTTAATTATATATTCAGATTTGAAATGCAAGAAAGGTGAATTTGACACGTATAAAATATCCATTCAATCATCCAAAGTTGTATGATAGGCCATTTTGGAGAAAAAAAAGCCGTATTTATGGAAAGAAATTGATCGAAGAACTCTTCACTGCAATTGATTCAAAGTAAAACGACAAATATGATTGTTTTTATTAGCCTAGGCTCTAGTCACCCCAGTCACATATGTTGGATCACAGATCACTACCACCCGTGTTCGAATCCCGGCGAGGGCATACCTGAAGGGTGTTTCATCTTTGACTTCGCCTCATTACCTTTTGAGGTCACTCGGCCGATTTAGCCTACCCTGTGCACAAAAGTGGCCGCAAACCAACAATCATCATCATCATCCTAGACAAACCTTTCACAAACGAAGGTGCAAGTTAGAATCAAACGCTCAACTTAGAGATTTGCAGCACAGTGCTCCAACCAAAAATGTCGTACTTCTCTGAATAAACTGGTATCTTACGTAAACATCGTACGAGTAAATACACGCATACGATGCCATTTCTCCTGGAATATAGCTTTAGGCCAGTCAGATCATTCAGACCTTGCTAAAACAATAACTCCTGCAAGATCCTGCTGGGTTAAATAGGTAAGGAGTACGTTAATTAGACACGTTTGTCTAGGTACTGCCTCCTGTTGACTTTGATCTGCGATTGATTTTGATAATAGCTATCTGAGAGAGCTGAAATAGAGCCGTCTTATTATTGGCACCGCTCTGAATGTCGTATGTTATTCTATAGTTAATAAAACCTGTTGACGTGATTGTTGTCAGCTGATTAGTGTCAGACTTGTTGACAGCCAGGTGTTAGTATAATCTCTTACCGTCTCTCACTGGCTAGAAACATTGACCATCCGTAAACTGTGTGGCATTGGGTTTTTGTATCCGATTAATTATTCACCTGTTATGTAACTTTACTGTGTAGGTAGGTAGGTAGGTAGTAGTAGTAATAATAGCAGAAGTAGTTTACCACCAAATCAAAATATATTACTTGCGCGTATTTCACATATTAAATAAAATGTTTCCAAAACGCACTGAAGATGCGTTATAAGATATTCTTATGGGTCGTAAGGTGTATCATATAGAGCAGAACGATCATTTCAGTCCCACACAGAATCCTCTGCTGTTGCCTTATTTTGGGAATATGGGTTTTCTTCTTGCTCTGAAAACACTGTTTTATGCAACTTTCACTTAAGGGAATCCCACCATACAAATATATACCTTACTCGAAAGAATGGCTTTAACATGGTAAAATACTTAATTATGAATATAAAACACTCAATATTTAGTTATGTACAGTGTTTAAATATATTAATTATTTTAAAAAGTAATGAAAGGTTCTTTATAAATCCAAACAGCATCATATATACGTTTGTAGTGGTTGTGGTAAGCATGTTCCCTTATAGAATAAGGCTAGATAATAGGTTCCTTTGTTGTAATAAGTACCATAACATGTTTCTTTGTGGTGTTGAACATCAAAATAAGTTATCTTGTGATGTTAGGCATCAACATGCGCTACTTACTAGTGTTAGGTACGAATAGATAAACATCACACATGAAATTTATTATGTATATGGATATTTGTCGGTCTTGATCACTCACTCACTCACTCACTCACTCACTCACTCACTCACTCACCACTCACTCACTCACTCACTCACTCACCACTCACTCACTCACTCACTCACTCACTCACTCACTCACTCACTCACTCACTCACTCACTCACTCACTCACTCACTCACTCACTCACTCACTCACTCACCACCACCACCACTCACTCACCACTCACCACTCACTCACTCACTCACTCACTCACTCACTCACTCACTCACTTATTAATTAGTCTTCTAGCGTGAGATGATCCGAGTAACGAAGATCGATATCTTCCACTAGGAGATACTGATATGTGTACCTAATAACCTTGTAGAGCTCTATACGTCAGTCTCTATATAATGTATATGTATATGATGGAGTTATAGCACGCCCCGATAGCGCGATGGTTAGAACGTTCTGCTGCAAACCTCGAGATGTTGTTTCGAATCCGACTCATAGACGTATTTGCGGAACGCTTTCCAATGGAATCGGTAAACAAACCTCTCAGTTTCTCAACATGAAATTACAACCTGGATTAATAAATTGTGTTATCTAATTACCAAAGGCCGATACCTGAAACCAGTTGGGACAATACACGCCTTGAAATATAACCCTTTGTTAGGTGTTCTGTGTATACAATAGAGCGAGCAAAGAGTGGCTTTAATAAATTACATATATACTATTTGTCTATTGATGATCTGTCATTTGAAACACGAATACATATAATTTATTAAATGATAAGTGATCCCGGTTTTGGTTAACTACGACGGTGTCTTCTATAATGTCTGAATCAGATACGATGGACTTAATTAATGTAATGTTGTTTGTTGATCAATTTTGTTTGGCTCTGGTCAGGTGTATGACGACTGTACTTTAAGTCTAACAGGTGATTAGGGAGTAGTTTAGTATGATGGGCTCTCGATGAGTACTGATACCAAGCCGCATAATGTGTTGGTGGTCACGACATGTGCCTGTCTGTCTGTCTCTCTCTCTCTCTCTCTCTCTCTTTCTCTCTCTCTCCCCCCTCTCTCTCTCTCTCTCTCTCTCTCTCTCCCACCCCCTCTCTCTCTCTCTCTCCCTCCCCTCTCTCCCCCTCTCCCACCCTCTCTCTCTCTCTCTCTCTCTCTCTCTCTATATATATATATATATATATATATTCCCGCAGGTTGATATTGTGTATATTTATGCCACTTTATTTGGCCAGCATAAAATCTTATAGACAGTGGATAGTTTATACAAAATCAATGAAAGAAAAACGTAGAAGCAATATAAACAAATCCATGATACATATTATTAGATAACACATTTATTTACCATTAAAAATCACAATTATGATAGCAACTTTTAACATATATCTTGGTATTTACTCGCACACTAAACATTCTACTATAACAGACACTATTTACAACAAACGAACAACATTCACAGTCTGAACACTAATTGCGCACCTTAAAAGTCTTGTTTCCTACAGATTTTGTTCTTGAAAAATTGATAGGTAGTGTTTTATTGTAATTTTTTATTTTCAAATTTTAAGGAAAACATGTGCCATTTTGGGGTATTTTTGTAATTTGTTCCTAAAATACCATCGATGTTTCTTATTAATTTATTTCTGAGTAGGTGACCCCTTTACCCTATCAACAAAATATATGATGTCCATTCGTAGGCCATGCTAGGGGTTATATAATCAGATGCGTGTTATAATTTCATTACATTGCTTTTGCCCAATTATTGGAGGATGAAATCAACAAAATATCAGGAATAAGAAATTTAAAAACAAAAACAAATGTTGGGTCGGACTTCAAAAATGGGTCAATATGCCTTATAATGAAACAATTATAATTCGATCATACAATGCTGATTAAATTGAAACCTACGAATAGTCAAAAGGGTCTATGTCCAGATATAAAGATCATGGTCGGTCATAATATTATTTTTAGATTTGTGACTTAACCGAGGATATACGCACGCACGCACGCACGCACGCACGCACGCACGCACGCACGCATATTTATCAAGAATGGTGACTTTTCCCTATTGACTTTATTACCAGTATTAAATAAAATCATCTGACACCATTATATCAGTTAGTTTAATTCTTTAAAATGTTAGTTTTGTCGTTTGATACCAAACGTCAGTGAAACTTCCCTTGAAACTGTCTGGTATTTTATGTTGTGATATTTATAACTTTCACCTTTTTCGACCAGTTACTTACAACTTGACAAGTAAGCCGTGGATGATACTGTTTTACCTGATAGTTTATTGTTTGTAACCAGTGCCCTATAAAATAATTCCAACAACAATGTTAAACTATCATTTATTGTGGTATTTGATGACTTTAGAGTGTCCTACTGTCGTCTATTTAAGTAGCGTTTTAGCTCTAAACAAAAACAACGTACCTAATTATAAACATTATTTTCATACACCGACTGGTTGAAAATATATGTTACTAATTGACCCCAGCAGAAGGTGAAATTATCAACAGCTACAACGATATAGGTCTTTGAATCAGAAGGCACGACTTTGCTCTCCACAATACATTACATAAGTAAAGTGGTTAATTTAGTACTGACAAGGAGACATATCATATGACAATTAGGATTATTTTCTGTCTTCTTTTTAGTACACGTTTTACTATTTACAGATAGTAGTGTTTCTATGAAGATCATCTTTATAATTTTGATCGAGAATTTGTTGAATATCATATCGTACACGATAATCAGACATAATCTTAGATCGACTCCCATCGAACGGTATCTTTTCAGGTGAGAATGGTCTAGTTGATAATTATAAGCACTAAATACTGACAACATTCAATCACTACAATTTATTGCAGAATATCAATGCATTATAATTTCACGTTATCGATAGAACAGGATTGTAATATAACTTGTTATACAATGTACATTTGGCTTCTTTCGAATAGCAGATATTAAATACTAGTTAGACGGCTTACCCTACAGTGCTCTAACCCTATTATCAGAAATCAAACTTCGTTTGGTGACATTGCATATACTTGCATTCAGATGACCTTCTTGGTCCGTGCAGTTAATGACTGGAATTGGTTCCTATGATCATTAATTAATTCAATTGTTCAATATAATGACACGATATCATTGCGATTGATAAAGTTGTCATTTTTATACGAAAACAAATTCAGTTAAAAAAATATGAACACAAAATAGAAAAGTCACGTGAGATGATTTGTTTTAGACTGTGGGGATTTTTCCACTTATGGGGATGGGCCTATCCCGAGAGGATTTTGTCCTGAGTGAATTTTGACGTGGCGTCATTTAACAATAGACTTGATCGCCCTATAGTAGTCATATTAAGCTGTGGACAGGTATCCTTCTTTCACGCAACATCTGAAAATAAATAGGTGAGATTTTATAATTAGAGTTTTTGTTATCGTTATAATAAACTTAACTCTAGTATGGCATTAAGCCACTGATAGAAAATGTAGTTCAAATTATTCTTTAGTGAGCTACCATTAGAATAGATGAAAATGTTTGGATTAGTCAACATTTACGTTGTTGTTGTGGTTGATGGTGGTGGTTGTGGTTGATTTGGTTGTTTTTGGTGGTGATGGTTGATTTGGTTATTGTTGTGGTTGATTTTGTTGTTGTTGTTGTTAGTGGTTGTTGTTGTTGGTGGTGGTTGCGGTTGATTTGGTTGTTGTTGTTGGTGGTGGTTGCGGTTGATTTGGTTGTTGTTGGTGGTGGTGGTTGATTTGGTTGTTGTTGTTGTTGGTGGTGGTTGTTGTTGTTGTTGGTGGTTGTTGTTGTTGGTTGTTGTTGTTGTTGTTGGTGGTTGTTGGTTGATTTGGTTGTTGTTGTTGTTGGTTTGGTGGTTGTGGTTGATTTGGTTGTTGTTGTTGTTGTTGGTGGTTGTTGTTGTTTGGTTGTTGTTGTTGTTGGTGGTTGTGGTTGTTGTTGTTGTTGTTGGTGTTGGTGGTTTGGTGGTTGTTGTTGGTGGTGGTGGTGGTGGTTGTTGTTGTTGTTGGTTGTTGTTGTTGTTGTTGTTGGTTGTTGTTGTTGTTGTTGGTGGTTGTTGTTGTTGGGTTGGTTGTTGGTTGTTGTTGTTGGTGGTTGTTGTTGTTGTTGGTGGTGGTGGTTGTTGTTGTTGGTGGTTGTTGTGGTTGTTGTTGTTGGTGGTGGTTGTTTGGTTGTTGTTGTTGTTGTTGGTTGTTGTTGTTGTTGTTGTTGTTGGTGGTTGGTTGTTGTTGTTGTTGTTGGTGGTTGTTGTTGTTGGGTTTGGTGGTGGTGGTTGTTGTTGTTGTTGGTGGTGGTTGATTTGGTTGTTGTTGTTGATGGTGGTTGTTGTTGTTGTTGTTGGTGGTGGTGGTGGTGGTTGTTGTTGTTGGTGGTGGTGGTTGTTGTTGTTGTTGGTGGTGGTGGTGGTGACAGAGCTGGTGTTTTATGTTTGTTTTCTCCATTGAATTTTTTTATATAGAAATACATTGTTTGTCATAATAGATAGTGTCACGTTAGATAAATAAGTATCGTTTATATTGGATGTTACAATATTTATTTAACTTTTTTTCAACTGGGTATTCTCATGTAATTTATTGTTGTTGTGGATGTTTTTACTAATGTTAATATAACATATGTGTGATAATGTATTTCTTAAGGCGTCTTTTCGAGCATCAGACAGATGAGACATTTCTAATCTCTACCAGCAGCCAATTTTAATAATATACGAGATGTAAGGAAGGCACAAATCACTGTAACAAGATTGTTTCTTGCGTCAAGAATAGTTTTAAACAATGCACGTTTTAACCGCCTACTAGCCAGATATGCATACTGACGTGATATTCATATCAACACACATACAGACATTTATTGGTCTATTCGAGTAATGAAATGGCTAAATACTGGAAATGCAATTTTACAAATCTCTGAGGAAGGGAAAGATTGTGATTCATCGTCGGGATACTACTTTACATACATCTGTGTGTCATCAACATTTAAGCGATATGTAACATCGTATCGATATGCAGTGAATAAACATAGTTTATATTCTTTGTTTATACTAAAGAGGCAAGAAATGAACCTGAAATAAAACCCATTGAACAACACTCTCCGGGCACATTGTTCTAAATATAGTTAAATGATTTCAAACACTTTAACTAAATATACAAAACTGTCTCAAATAATTTAGTATGTAGGTGTAGATGGACCAGTAGTACTGGATCAGATGATGATTATACAAGTTTATAATGATTTTCCAAATATTGTTCATGGAGACACAATGACATCATAAATCATATATTAAACGTGATAAATGATTTCTTCCAAACATTTAACCGATTATCGCCTTGAAAAATTTATTTATTGCGAAATGAATAATAGGTCAGAGCTCTTCTAAGCTACAATTCTCAACCAGTTATCAGCATTAGGAGGAACATCCTTCTGAAATGTCATGATCCATCCCACCAATCTTAAGCCATAGCCGTTGTTTTCCTTGTTGTTGTTAGATGTTGTACTAGATGTGAACTTCTATTCGTCATTGTATACATATAAGCGTTCGTTCCCGTACATGCACTTATATGTTTTCCAATAGGTGGTGTTGGTACAGGACACCGTAACTAACAGTGTTATGGGCGATGTAACACAATTGAAGACTGTACTTAATAAACATCAGACATTACATGACATGACCCGACACCTTGCCTCAGGTGGTAGAAAGACAGGTGGTTGTTTGTATAATTAGGACGAATGGAAACACACTACCCAGATTGACTGTATTATCTTCGCCTCGAGATATAATACCATCTACCACTATCACTCAGCTACTGCACCTGAGCTCCACTACTTTCTCATCAACGCTATATAAACCGTTACCTATTGTATATTTAGTTCATTTGACTGTTGATGTCAAATTAAAAGAAATTATATTAATGAACGAGTATTTTGTTTATTTTATTTCTGCCTCCACAAAATGGAAAAAAGATTATATACATACTGGGAAGCAACATTACTTGTAAAAACAGTAGCAAACATTTTATTTATATATATATATATATATATATATATATAAACGCAAAATAGGGTTAAAGTAACTAAAACTACATTTGGAAAATGATAAGGGTATGACTAGAGTAATTAATATGACCTAGTTAGATAAAGTGACTAAACTGTACTCATCCGAATGTTGTCTGAACAACGTTACGATGTATATAATGACACGTCTGGAGTTAATGTGGTCATTATCCTCATAGATAGCTTATTAAAAGTGGATGATAACGGACGAATTCCAGTCGTTAGAACTTCACCGACAATTGTTCCGGGAATAACCATCTAGGTATATATGTCCAAGTGGCTATTTCCTTAAGAAACACCCAACAACTATAGTTATCAGTCTGATTCGAGCCTACAGTCTAGAGGTTTGTACCGTAATGCTATGTTAATTGTGCTATCTGAGCACCCGATTTAGGTAGAAGACTTTCTATCCGTTATCGTGTTGTCGAATGGATTATGGTGTCAAAATAAGAGTAGTAGTCTAGATTCAGCTTCGTTAATCTAATTATAGATTTGTGGTGGTGTTATGAAATATATCATTAAGGTATGTCTCTGTCTTCCATGATGTCTGATCACTTCCTTATATAACATTGATGTATCTTTTTTAACTGAAGGGGAACGAGATGATTGAAAATGGGATTTTTCTAGCCTGGTTAGCCACAATTTTATAACGACTAAATTGAAGTCCAGTCGGGCTATGTCAGAGGGGTGTTTCATCGCTCACTTCGCTTCATTACATTTGGACGTTGTTCGGCCCATTTAGTTCACAAAAGTGGCACCAAGACAGCAACATTTACACAAAATTAGACGTGATCGCAAAACAGCAAACTTTTCATGAAATTAGACACGGATGCAAAACAGTTAATATTTACATGAAATTAGATATGGCCACAAAACAGCAAGATTTATAATAAATTAGACGTGACCGCAAACAGCAAAACTTTCAGTTAGCATGTTCTGATGAGCTCTCTTACAATGATGGTTAGTCACTATCTCCAGGAAATCTACGATGCAAAACCGTAAATAAAAGATAAAAAAGTGTTACGTTCTGGGGTTTTACAAGCCTGTTTCAGATTTAATATTTTATTTAATATTATAGAAAGGATACTTAATATCCGTCTAAATAAGTATTTATTCACTTATATTAATAGTAAACCACGATAATCTAAAACTGAAATGCTCCACAGTATTGAAACAGCTGTTAGTTGACCAAGGTATATCAGCATTAATAGTTCTGGATCCGTCTGTTGTATTTGATACAGTTGACATATTTCAGTGGTTTCGGTTCTATATTTCTCTGATATACTGTATTTGTTATCTATTGTCCCACAGGGTTCAGTTGTTGGTATTTAAGTTCTCATAATGTATAGACGTCCTCTTTGGATCTTGGCATCATAACGATATATATATATATATATATATATATATATATATATATATATGAACCTTCACTGTTTAGAAGTATTCTTTGCACAAGACGCACTTGTTATTGCCATTCTTTTATTACCTATCATAAAGATTATTGTAATTTTCCATTTATTTACGACATATCTAATTATCTGATTATTATAACATCAACCATCTTCAGCGATTTAAGTATGATACAGCTTACATAGTGACAGATACTCGGATATATAATAGGCTCATCTGATTTTAATAACAAAATATGGTAAACTGATAAATAAATGATTTTGACAGATGTCAAACGAGAGAGACATTCTTTATCCCAACTCAAGTGTAAACAACGAGTAAGTGGGTAATAAGTATAACGTAAACTCTAACCTGACCCAGTTATGTCTGACCTAGTTCTTGTATCCGTGTAGTAACACGTAGCGTTTTTTATTAGGTGACAATGGTAGGCTCCTTTTTCCAGTTGGTCCCCAGCTGCCTCCTGTATGTTAGAGAAAGTGGAAACGTGGTAGTGGAAATATGATGCAGCATAAGCTATAGCATTCACATCAGACTCGCACAACAAAACTAGCTTCACATAGATAGACGTACACGCACGCACACACATCTCTTACAAGTATATACATCAGCAAGAGTTTACGAAGTTGGTGAATGGTTTTTACAGGATATTATCAGATAGAAATGGGATTGCATTTATTAAAAGATCGAACCAATATGTTCACGAACACAGTGTATTGAGGCATATGCTGTACTTATCAGATAAACTGTAGAAATATTACTCGGATGAAGAATGATTTATTTGTTTATTTTCTCAAAGCTTTTTAACAATTAGTAGTTGATTATTATATAAGTTATCAATGGATGTTTTCATTATCACTAGTTTGTCGGGAAAACTGCATCTTATATTCAGAACTATGTGGCAAAAGTTAAGACGCGTTATTGATGTTTTTAAATAATATTGTTATCAGTGAGTCAGCGATTTGATGACATCATGTAACGGACCAATTCTGATCAATGAACCAATACGAGCTACTAGACATGGGATCAATTCCATGTTGTCAATTCTAATTCCACTCAATTCCATTTTATGTTTCAATTCCAATTCCACATCATAGAGAAATTCAATTCCATACCAACCATACAACGTGTTCATAATGAATGTTACAGTGTGCGTTCGTTTGTACTCCGAGAATCTAATCGAATACCTACTCAAAATATTTCTCAATTACAAAGTTTAAATGGTAAATTAATTTGTGAATTTAATTTGTTTTGTAACAAACTTCAATTCCAAATTTATCAATTCCATGTTTAAAAAAAGACAATTCCAATTCCGGAATTGATTTTACCCCATGTCTGCCAGCTACTTATAACTGAGATTATTAATGTAATGGCGTTATATATATATATATATATATATATATATATTGACGTATACCGTTCTATGTTTAGTACCTTGTTATAAAGAGGTGTAATGCTGGTGAGGTGAATCAAAAGTGAACTTATTTCTATGAATACACTTTATATTCTTCCGGAAATTTGGCTTTATCCACAACAAATATAGTTTATTTTTATATCACTGCGAACCTCTTGACCCTGAATCCTTGTAGCATAACATTCTATTCACTGTAATATCTGGTCACACTTATTGGCAATAAATGAATAACATTAAAAGCTTATAAGGAAATTCCTCATTTTAAAAGATAAGGAAGGTAGTTTTTCATTCATCAATTAAAATAGCCATTTCAGGTTTTGTAATCTTCAGAACATCGAATCAAATCGTGTCCTTAACTCTTTCTAACTCAGAAGGTTTAGCTTGTAACCAACTATTAACAGTAAATCCAGTGTTACAATTTATTTACATATTCAAAGGGGGAGGAGTGGATCTAGTTCAATCGTTAAGAATGTAATCTCTAACATATTTTAGTGTATGGTGATTTAACTACAGATTCTTCACCTCGACGAGTAAATAAGGTATTGATGAATTTATTTTTCAATCAAATGTAGTTTATTGAAGGAAAAAGTTAAATCGTAGTAAATGTTGCTGTTTACGGCCAATTTTATTACCTGCAAAGGCAATGATACACCGTTTTCCTACATAGTTCAGCCTGGGTTTGAACCCTGGTTTTAAAGGTCTGTAGCCAACCACACTACCATTTGGGCTAGGACGACGACGTTTATGGCCAATGTTTCTGCTAGCCGAGCGAGGCATCTAACATTTGTGTTGGCGAGAGCTAATAAATATACCCCTGCCAACACAACAGGAACACAACTAAAAGTCATATCTAAAACGACATTACCTTTGTTCTTGGGATTATTGCTAAACGAATTTCTACTCATTATGTTACTTCAGATAAAAGTCTTTTGTTTTGCCAGAAATATAGCTCACATTTGCGCAGAATGTTTACAGCCCATAATAATCACACTGGACTAGTTTGATACGCGTAGTCATCAGCTCGACAAAGTCGTTATTCTGCTCTTTAACTTCGTTTTGTTACAGAAATGTGATCGATATAAATAAATAAAATCATTACTCGCCTGTGTTATTTGATGAACAATCCCATTAATCGATGTTTGTCATATGTCAGAAATGTGTCAATGTTTGTCATATGTCAGAAATGTGTCGCTGTTTGTCATATATCAGAAATGTGTCAATGTTTGTCATGTATCAGAAATGTGTCGATGTTTGTCATATGCCAGAAATGAGTCGATGTTTGTCATCTATCAGAAATGTGTCAATGTTTGTCATATATCAGAAATATGTCGATGTTTGTCATATATCAGAAATGTGTCAATGTTTGTCATATATCAGAAATGTGTCGATGTTTGTCATATGTCAGAAATGTATCGAGTTCTATCTAAAAAGGTTTAAATGAAAGTTAATGCTTTAATGACATGTAACTAAGTGACACGTATGTTTTTTAACGTGGCCAATCACACTTAGCTTATGTCATACGAATCCCAGCACTGTGAGCCCAGAACTTAATCTCTAAAATTTCTAGCTGGAAACATGATATCGTTTGATCTGTCTTGAAATGGATTCCAATCTAGAATGCCCTATTTATGTGACTTGAATACTTGCACTGGCTTACCCCTTAACCTGCTCTGTTGTAGTTTATAATATCAGCATGTCCACAGAATAAGATTTTCAAATAACTGGTTTAAAGTGTTAATAAAAAATATTTTCTGGAGTTAGACTAAGCTCTAATATTGCGCTCATAGGAATAGTATTTCGATAACCGTGTGAAATAAATGAAAACATTTAATATACGGATTTCATACAATGTAATATGAAAACCATTTATAATACGGATTTCATACTATGTAGTATGTGCAAATGTTTAACGCAAAGTAAATTTTTATGTATCTTCGTCTTATAGTCTGATCAATTTTTTTAATATGTGTAATGCCTTAAAAGAAATAGAAATGGGTTATAATATAATTGCATGAAATTATTCTCATAAAGTATACTTTTCTTGACCAAACTATTTACTAAGCCACGTTTCTAGCCATATATATATATATATATATATATATATATATATATATATATCCTCTAATAGCCGTGAGATAAGAAAACTTTACTGACAATGACAATAATCCAGATACACTATATTACCTACCGGAGGTTAGTGTAAAGAATGGTTCGAAGATAAAATTCCCATGTCGACTCCAGCCACCATATCTGGATCTACCTGGAAGAGTTATATCTAAGGACTTGCCGATACTTCCTTTGGTTCCCGCCGAGTGAACTGGATCGTTGAAATGGGTACATCCGGGACCCCAACCGTTGCACCGGAATATTCCCATCAATCTTTTCTGTTTCAACTGCGTTCTCTCCATTCGGTGCCCGTTATCCGGAAGGACGCGTTTGCGCGCATAGGAATGGTCAGTTGGGGCCACGTGACGTGAACGCTGCATTCTAATTGGCCATGCCCAGCTGCGCGAAATTGTTGTAACCAACAGAAGTGTGACGAGGTATTTGGTCAGCATTGGATTAACTGTATATAAAAATAGGTCAAAATTGTTTTTATATGCATCATAGGTTGTTTTTTAACACCAAATATGACAACAACAGCAATAATAACAATAATAATAATAATAATAATAATTGAAATTAATATATCATCCATCTGGATTAATTCAAGGTTCATTTTCTGTTTAAAAACACAAAAATATTTGCAGATAATTACTTTCATCAACCAAAACAAGACGATCAGCTGGTAAACAAATAGATTATATCAACAGAACTTCATCTTACGCTCATAACGCAGTTACTCCTCGATCATACCTTTTAGGTGTATAATTCGTCCAAATCTCCACGAGATGTCGCCACGAACTGATCTATCTACCTATCTATCTACAATATATATTGGGTATCATCTGCATGATAAGAGTCCACGGTTAATGTGCGGCTATGTCGATCAGTGATGTGACGGTGTGAGCTGAACTTTTGCTGAGTGATGACTGTGTGGGTGTCGTGAAGTGGCTCGTGTGACGATAACAGCGGTGACGCGTCTCCACAGTGACGGAATGGCCTGTTGAGGATAGAGATTGATGAAGTTCGTCCTCCCGCATGGAGCACTGCTCGGTCAGGGTTTGGTTGTACTATTGCTGAAGGCTGGGATTCATTATCGATGTTTCTTTGTTTGCTTGCTCGCTTGTTTGCATCGAGTGTGTCTAGCCTTTAGTTTGTTCTGGTTTGTCTGTCCGTCGGTATATGTGGATGCATATATATATATATATATATATATATATATATATATATATCGTATGTGTTTCTGTGTTGACAAGTAAAATAACACCCACCTACACGCACACGCACATACACGTACCCACACGCAGACGCACACGCAGAAGCACACACACACCCCTTTTATATATTAATTGAATGAGGTATCTCCATAGCCTGATTAGTAGCCCGGATGAGCTCAGAATGTTAACAGCTAACTTCAAATCCCGGCCGAGCTGTGTCTGAAACGTTTCATCTTTCACTTTGCCCCATTAATCGGGAGTGGATAGGTCCAGTTAGCGTGCCATGTGCACGTGACCGTAAAACAACAATTTCTACATTAATAAATAAATGTTAATTAGAAAGAAAAGATCCAGTGATTTTTTCACTACTACAAGCTTACAGCCAAAATAAAGGTCCACTCAGGAAAATCTGGGATAAGTCGATAATTAAAAGACGTTGAGGGTGTATTTGGCTAACTGAACTAGTCCAAAGTCAATGTGGCTTCTTGTGGTATTCCATGTGTTTATCTCCCCCCTCCTTTCTCTCCAGTGTCATGTAATTGTCGGATAATGGATGTTAGAAGCCAGCACCTTAAGGAACCATAAGTGTGTCCTTGCCCCTCCCTAGAACACCACGAGGTAGGGCTTGATCAGTACAAGTGGCGCCCTCCACCTACCATTCCACGTCTATGCCAACCTCTCCTTTGATTTAGAGGCGCATGCGTGAGAAAGGTCTTACGCCGCTTTCCCGATAGAACAAGAATCGCACCGAAAGAAGCTGTCATCCTCTCATAGATCACGTGTCATTTCCCTTTCAACCAGCCAACCCAGTTGACATGTAGACACGAACGTGCTGTCGGGTTTGTTTGATGGGTTGTCAGATCCAGAACGGATGACGAAACGAATTCCTTTCGACCATACACGCTATCCTTCTCGTCCCGAAATAGGATATCTGGAACGGTCACACCGAAGACAGTTCGTAATCAGCCTAATTTCGAGTTATTATATATGACGACCTAAAGACGTTGGAAATGTCTGTGTCATAAGGTGGACATAAGACGCTATGAGCTTATGATAAACTCCACGCGAATTCATGATGAGAGAGAAACGCGGTTGAGGGGAATTTTAGCCTCATCGAGATGGAAAAGACATCTCAACAGCTTAGATCCATTATGAAATCTAAACAGGATTGGCATGAGGTTGTCAATGGCTTGAATGTGTTGTCAGGATCCTTGAGGTCGGCATGACAATAGAATGAGCTTATAGTTTGAGATCGACGTAAGAGGCGTTGTGAGAGTAGCATCAGGTGGCCATGTGTTCGTCTTGACACCGACTTGAACTTGGCACATATTCCAGGGATATGGCGTCATTTTCTTGCGACGTTTGCGCGCCCCGAGACCGTCCTCTCGGAGAATAATCATCAATAATGGGTGGATTTAAAACCCCCCGGAAAAAACGTTTTTTACCAATTTTTTTTCTTTCACTTTTTCAATCTCCAATTCCCATTTTTTTTTATCAATGCCAACCGTGGCAAAATCCTTATTTTTTTGCCATTGCTTTTAAATTTCTTGTTTGATTTTTTTTGTTGGGCCCAAAGTAAAGGAAAGGTCAAAATGATAAAGAAATATGAACAAGAAAACAGAACAACGGGACATGCCCATTGATGACGATAATAATGACACTAAAGAAGAGTCTGATGAGATTACGAACTCTCACAATGCTGCATACCTTGATAAGAAACTGAAACTATTTTACAGAAATAAGCCATTAGTATCAATTTTTAAGCCTGATAAGCAAATAAAGATCACTTTCAATTTTATTTACAATATATATTTCATAATACGTTGAAATACCACACACACACACACACACACACACACACACACACACACACACACACACACACACACACACACACACACACACACACACACACACACACAGGTATGGTGTGTTTTGTTATTTCGTATGACATTGTAACCATTTGGATCTGAACAATAATTTATTGGAAATGAAACCACAGAAAAAAATAATTATTTTCCATTAAGGTCATTTTCCTATTAAGGTAACAGTTCACTTCGTAGATGGATATGAATAAAGTGTCTTAAAAGATCATACAAGTATCCCCAAATCTGACAATAATATTAGCAACGATCATCTAGTCGTTCTGATCCAGATGGAATTAGGTCGAGATACTCTATTTAGCCATCTTTGTGACCATATAATATCTGATTTACGGACAGATGGATATTTGATCCAGGTATAGCACATCTAACAATGCCGTCTTCAAGAATAAACTCTGGATTATTATTAGACAACTGTCATCCAAATGTGATTTTTACATAAGTTGATTTGCCAGAATAACTTTTCTAGATATACTAGTTTAGCATCGGCTTACATACCCATTTCGTTTTGTTATCTATTACAGGTAATTATTAATGAATCAGGAAAGAGAGCTTGGAATATACGACAATAAACAAATAAAAGCTTCTTTCCCTTTCTGTTAAAAGAAATGGTAAAACACTGGCACTTACTGTTTGAAATTTTCTGAAATAAATAATACGTAATTATAAAGCTATTATATAGCAGTCTATTCTACCTGACATTGTAAACATGACAATAAATAATTGTTTGGTACGAGGGATTTAGTGTGCGTAAAATATAAACCTATTTCATTAAGTTCGCTTTTAAACGTTACTATTTGTTAATTAAAACGATTTGATTGTCGGAGAATATTATCATTTAAATCGGCTTCATCGTCTCTTCTCGTCTAATATTGTACATGGTGCAACGATGGAAAGATCTACATGTACACGCGATAACTTCCGGTATGCGGGCAGGAGACCCCCATAAATAGATATTTTCCATACAGTATTAAATGTCTGTTCTCTATGTTGGAGATATTTGAAAAATGCCACAAGAAAATATGTTTTCTGTTTATGTCGGTAGGAATCCTGCATCGTCGGATTATACAGGTTTGGGTTAAATATGACTTCACTGTAACAAACAATCAGTCGGGGAAAAAACAACTGATTATGCCAACTCGATCATATACTTTTTTCGCACAAACCATTCTCTTCACATCATTCAATAAAGGGTAGGAACTATAAATATCTATCTATCTATAAATATACACAAAACAATCTTTTATCAGTACGGTTTAAAATCCACTTCCGGTTTGTGCTAGAAACAAAGACTCGGCCTCTGTGTCACGTTATCGAACATTTGATGAGCGTGTAATTTTATTGTTCACAAAACCGACTGTTGTTTGATGAAACGTGATGTCTGCCGACTAGCTTTGTTGTTATGGTTTTTGATGTAATGTGTAACAATGACGAATTATTGACGGGTTTAGTTTCTAGGTACAGGGAGACATCTGTACGTTTACGTGTACTTGTCCCGTATGTCTGTGAACGCCGTTAAAGAAGCGATCTGATAGGCGTTGGTGGCATATTACCAGATATCACGTGTCTGCATCTCATTTGGTATTGTAGAGTAGTTATATTAAGTTAAGAACATTTGTAACATGTTGTTAATAATATCTGGCCCTAAGACTCCCACTGGAATTCTCCTGACACACAAATGATAATTATGATCACAACAATAATAATATTACAAATGTATTTAAGAGTCCTTTATTAATGGAGTTCAATTAAAATCAGTTTACAGTGAGCCTGGGAAATTATAAACACTCGAAAAAATACAGCATTCAAGAGATCAGGTTGGTGCCTCCGTGGTTTAGTGGTAGATTGTCTGACCAAAAATCCGTACCACCAGTCTTCGAATCTCGGCGTGGTCATATCTGAAGGGTGTTTCATCTTTGACTTCGATTCATTACCTTTGGAGGTCGCTTGGCCCATTTAGCCTACCATGTGCACAAAAGTGGCCGCAAAACATCAATCATCATCAATCATCATCATCATCATCAAGAGATCAGTTTAAAGAACAGGTTTATTACTGCTCAGAGTGCGCGCTCTCACAAAAGTGGTTTCTGCTATACTTAATATGTAACCATTTTAAGACCTGGGTCCAGATCCAATACCCTTACTTATAGTATATAATATAATTCCCCATTAATTACATATTAGCACTTGTAGAAATAATTAGATGACGTACGCCATTTGGTGGACGACTTGGGAGATAAATACTATGACGTCAATGTGAGAGGTCAACATGTGACATCAGAGTCTCGAAATTGCCTTGCGGGCACTGATTAAGTGGGCCAGGTGTTAGAATGTAGTGTGATTGACAGGTGAAGGTAGAGAAGATGGTCATACGTTTATGGAGTGTACAATAGTCGGTAATGTTCTGTATCAGAGCTGAGTACTCCACCCTAAATATCTTCACCGTAGCTGCCATACGCCTCCTGGCAGGAGATCCCCTCTACGCCACCCCACATCGTATACCAAATGTCCTCAGTCCCGCTGTCCCACATCGACGTTCTGTGGCTGCCCCACATAACACGTTCCAGTATGTCTGTATATTCTCAGGCCGGTAACTATTAATTACCACTATTATCTAATGATAGACTCACGATGATCCTATGATGGCCTGTTATGATAATAATAATAATAATAATAATAATAATATGTGATATTTATATAGCATGATAAGACCTTAAAATATCTCGCTGAAAGTTGATAGGCAATTGGCCGAACTAATTAAGTCGATATTATACCGTTTTAAGCGAATCTTTATCACACTGATGCTAAATTAAGTACACAAATATTCCGGCTTACGTCATTTCCGCCGACGTCAAATTTGCAATTACGCCGTTTTTCTAGAGTACATTTTAGTGCAGCCATTCTTTTATACGTTACGTCACTCAGCTACGTCATCTACGCTATAATAAAAGGACGTAAAAACGTGTATTAATATAAAGGAAGTTAAAAACAATTTAAGATACAAATAAAACGCAACTAAAAACATAAAACAATTATATATAATAAACTATTTATATGGAAAGGTATTTTAAGGTATTTTCAAAGCACTAAGTTCTATTTACGTCAAAAATCTCTCCGATTTTGTAATCAGTTAATATCATAACGAGGGGTTTGATTGCATGTTTTAATTCCAACTGGGGTTGAATCTCGGTGTTTCCTGGATCCGTAAACTTTTTTCCATCTACTTCACTCATTTCGACATGACGTGGCACTACCTCGGTCACGTGCTCCATGTGTGACCAAAATGATGATAATTTGAGGCGATCTTTCGTAAAGTGACACGGAAAGTTCCGACAACCAACGAAACTTCTGATTCTATACGATGTGGGGGGAGAAATATCACGTGACCAAAAATCGGAGACAAGAATAAACTAAACGATAACAATTATTAGGCGTGTTTTGTTCAGTTAAAGGCACTAGGGGAAGGGGGGGAGTGATAGGCCAATCGCTGTCACTCATCAGCGAGATCTGGTATTAATAAATTAGACGAAATATGACACAGACATTAGCAATAATAACAATCAAATTGCCAGTCATTAGTCATCCTACAAATAGGTCACGGACTGATCTATTTGTGAATGTAGCCAGTTCTGATATTTAACCCCTTATCGGCCACGTCGCTATGTCTTTTGTACTGTCTCGGGGACATCTTGAAAAGTGAGAAGAAAAGGGGGGGGGGTGATTTACCTACAAGTATTGAAATACTTTCAACATTAGGTGGCTATTAATGGCTAATTATATAAATGACTATTTGTGCATTGTTCAGTAACAATACCTATTTTATATTTGAAAATTTGCCTCACTCAGCAAAAGCATAAACAAACGACTTAATAAACAAAATCCTACAAAAAGATATTTGTTTGGCCGTAATATTTATCGGAAAACCAAGTTGTCGGAACAAACATGTACAGATTATACAGGCATGAGTGTAATTAAAGTACATCTAATTAGAGATAGACATATTATCATTGTGTAGTCTGTTTCTCAGATAGTTCTTTATCTACTTACAGTCAGGTTAGTCATATTAAGGTCACATGTTTCAATCCACTCGACTGTAATTTTTGCGATCGTGTTCCTCCATCAAATTCCTCAACAATGTATACTCCTCGGATAGTTGAGGAGTTATTATTCCATACTTTAGCTTGAAAAAGCTTGTTGTAGAACATCACATCTAAACGTTATTTGATCGAACTGCTTTACTGTTAAATAAACGTTGTATAATAATAATAATAATAATAATAACAATAATAACAATAATAATAATAATAATGAGAAGAATGTTTTAATCATCCTTTACCTCGATAAATTGTCTCTTTGTTATATAGTCTGATCACTTTATTATGAGATACTCCATTTATAAAAAGTAATCCATGCCTGGAGACTGTAAGATCAGACAGCTCAGTGTGTGTGTGTGTATGGTTAATGCTAATTAAAATACCTTCTTGATGCTTTATGTCGGTTTTGTAGATCGGAACAAAGAATTATTAATCTCCTTATCTATACAGATTCAGTGCTGAAGAATGTGTATAAATAGTCTGAATATCAATGCCATCCATCAAACATTGTTTTAACCACGAGATTTGTATCACATTAACACCAATACCTGTTAATCAACAATCAGGGATGGCAAGGACCGATTCAATTACCCCTGCTGCCACCGTGCGGCTGAATTTCACAATATGGTTTCGGGTTAGAAGTCTAAGAATCACTGTGTTGCGTGTCGATTTGCGCATATAGTGGCCGATAAATGTCATACTGAAAAGCTGTATTAAAGCTAATTACCAGCTATATTTGGATTTTATTTATAGTCCATTAAGGTATGTGATCTCCAGACCATGATTTTGCATTTAATAAGAATGGCATAGACTTCATTCAACAGATATATGCCACTAAACTATAGATTATAATTCAATGGGCGATTCCTATTACTGTAATATTGGTATTTATTCTTGATATCTTGTATTGAAAGTGAACTAGCTATTTTATTTCTGAATCAGCCATTCGTGCAGTGTTTATGTAAATGTCAAGGGAGGCAATACTCTAATGTAATAACAAAAGTTATTTAATAATACACAGGTAATACATATATGATTAGTTCCCAGGTACAAGAAAAAAACCATTGAAATCAATTTACATTCAGTTAAAGGTTTTATTTTAAAATCATTTAATCGGTTATGTGTGTAATGTCACCACCATCCTCTTAGTGTCACACTGAGCATGCGTTCATATTCTGATGTATAATTAAGTAGCCACGTGACGGCCAGCTCGAAGTGATCCGTGTAAACACAAACTTATGACGTCGTCTCTATCATATCATAAGATTTAAGTAACAGAGTCATTATTAATTAGAATAAAAGTTATTTATTTTAGAATCATTCGAAAGAGTTACTTGTACCCTCGCTATTGTAATTAAACAACTTTATCGGTGATATAATATCCAAAATAAACAGTATAACGCATACAGGTGAAAATACACTTATATGTTATAGCTTTTGGGCTGTTAATTTGTTTTTTACAAATATGTGTTGACATTAAGGTAAGCAGTTGCACTTTAAGTTTGGGCATGAGAAATCGTGATGTACATTGGTCAAGCCTTCTACCTTGGATCGGGATCTTATGAAACAAAAAGTAAATATTTGGGATTGTGACCTGAACAGTAACAACAGAGTAGCATAATATACTGGAGAATGTATCAGCAATGTGCTGGATAAGGAGATATGTGAAGTATGAGGAAATAGGTATTTCGTTTCCAGGTCTAAACTCAGAGGTCAAGTCCAATCTGTATGAATTCTATATGTATCATCCATAATATGCTATTATGCAACTATAAATAATACACGGGAGCTCATATCTACGCAAGAAGGTCTCATAACTTCCACTTCAATATTCTACAAATAGCCAATGTGACTTAAGAAAACTTAAAATAAGGGTTAGGAGCTGATTTGTGTTATTTAGTTTCGTCGCTGGACCCA
>JAODUP010000998.1:35000-57500 GCA_025642065.1 Paralvinella palmiformis | reverse complement strand
TTTTCATATAAGAAATAAGAAATTAAAAAAACATTTAATCCGTTCCGGGCCCCAAAAATAATCAATTTAAAATACATTTCCGTTGAATCACTGAAGGATCTATGTATTGGAAATGTTAAATGATAAGTTAAAAGTAAAATAAAATAAACACAGTAAATTTATTATAAAATCATCCTCAAAAAGGTAGGTTATTATTGTGCAATGAAACAGTGAACATCAACGTACAATGGCTGGAGCAACGAACTGACATACTGGAGACTAAACGGGGTTAGAGTTTGGGAGGAGAATCCTCTCCAGAGGAGGGAAGCTCGTCTGCTTCCTGTTCCTCGAGTTGCACCTGCAACCAAGGGTTTATGTATGGCTGTCGAAGTCAATCCGCCATTACTTTTGCGCTTTTTCACAGCACTTGCGCTGGGTCGTGACACTGTAGAACCAGAACTGAAGCTAGATTTACTAAAAAAAAACTCAAACGACCTCTTTCGAGACCTAGCACTTGCATCTTTAACGCTTTCTTTTACAGCTTTTCTCTTTTTCTTTTTCTTTATCACTGTGACTAAAGTAGACGGATCTATTGATGCAATTTCCAATTCTGGCTCTGTCGCCAGCTCAACAACCTCTGGCTCTACACTTGGCTCTGACTCGCTCACGTTAGGCTCAAACTTACGCCTCACAATGAAGTTATTCATGGATATCTGTTTCTGTCTCCCTTTGAGGATATCCCAGAAATGCGAAATCGCATTCTGATTAAAACATTTGTTGATTGGACGTCCACTGCTTTGTCAGGGAGATATTTTTCAACTTAGGCGAGACACTTTCCTATTTGGGCTGAGTGAAATTAATACAATTATAGCTACATTATATATATATATATATATATATATATATATATATATATATATATAATACAGACAAGAAATGATTGATCTGATCAAAATAAAGCTGAGAAAAATCAAATATTAAAACACCGTATAATTGAGTAATATAAACACAAACCATACTAAATTCAGATCAGTATTCATAGTAGCGATATAAAACAACGACCGGTTTCGACTTATCACAGTCTTCATCGGGTTATATAGAATGTTTATATGAGGATTTAGAGAAACAGTTTAGTCTATATACTAAAGTTTGACTCTAATGTATAATACTACTAACTAACGCTGAGTATTGCACTCTTAAACACTGCTTACTCAAACAGACATTGGCACAAAGAAATGAAATGGTTTTGAGAGATACCTATAGGGGTTTCGAATAAAACTTCAGTGTGTTCAGAATTATTTAGCTAGGGTTGTCACACGGTCTCCTCGGTTTTCTCGTTCTGTCCCACTTCTGAAATCTCATCACTGGCTCCCTGTTCAATCTCGCATGATTTTCAAACAAGTTATTAAGGTTAATTATTTCATACGTAATGAACCTGCAAGTACGCGCCCATACACACAGAAGGACGCAAACACACAAACACACCAAATCTGCCAGACTAGATTGATGCTGTAACAACATATTATCTGTATCAATAGGGATATTATTAACTGAGAAGTTCTCCTCTCTTGAATAATTACTTATACACCAACCTGTTAATACACAGAGAATTGTACATCATCCATGTCAAGTGCATGTTGTTTATATGTTCCGGATATGTGTTCCTTCCGCATTTCACGTTGGCAAACACATACGTGGTACATCAGATGATTTCACGTCGGTCTCTACAAAGGGTCTCACGAATATATGTCAGAGATTGGTGATTTCATGAGTGACATGTCCTAGAGATACGTAAATCCTATCTGGCTGTGTGTCATAGATGAACCCACAAAATGTAACTCCGGAACTTTCATTACTTATCTCGACACTAAATATTAGATATAATAGGGCCACTCGTGATGCTAATAGTGAACCAAAGAACACAATACTCTGTGTCGTAACCTCTATGGCCTAGATAGTGGGTAATAGAGTGGGGTTTTCTTAGTCATGGTCATGCTGTGCGTGTGCTCGGAGGTTCGAATTTCGGCCGTAGAACTATAGTAGGGGGATTTGCTCAGTCAACCAGGCAGCTGGCAAGGTTTTCTCCCCCGAATATCCAATATATTGCAAATTCTAAATTTATTGAGAATTAGCCCCCATAGTGAAGCAGTAAAATGCAGACCATATACATCTCACTCATTAAAAAAGTGGGAATTAAGCGATCCAGTTAATTAGTAATCTGGATAATGAACCTTTACCCCAATCTGAAGTTGACGCAATGTAGAATAATAAATACTGCGATGGATAGCTATTCCAAAAACAAGTGACTAAACTTTCCTCTGGAGCAAACGACTAGGTTTGAGGCAGATGTCGACGAGGAAAGCCATTGTGAAGAGATGAATTGTCAGAATTATGGAATATATTGTGTGAAACCAAAAGGTTATGGATTAAATAAATTATAATAAATCACGACAGAAAGAAATCATGAAGACTAGGCAAAGAAGATTCCAGGTCTTTCTGGAAATGCTTAGGTTCGATTGGTATAGGTCAGGAAAGAATTGAGTAAATTCCAATTGAGATAGTGCAAAATGATGGATATGTTGTGACAGACACAGACACTGCGTTGAGTTGATGCAAACTGACTTTAACTCTCTACTCAATCCAAATGAAACTTATGATGAATCAGCTGCTAGCCTACTTCGATGATCTGCACAGCCGCCGGTCAGAAATGGTGACCCATTAAATTACTCTATCACAAAGCAGGATATTATGGCAGCACTTCGAAAGGTCAAGGCAGGTAAAGTTATAGGGCTGGATAACATCCCAATGGAAATACTCACCAGTGAATAATCTATTGATTTTCTGTTTGTATTATTCAATAGATGTTTTGACAAGAGTGTTATGTCCAAATTGTGTTGACTAGGTATAATAATCCTAATACCAAAGTCTTCAACAGCTGAGCCTAGGATGCCTCTCAGCTATAGAGGTATTGCTTTGTCCCCATATATATATATATATATATATATATATATATATATATATATAAATTGCATTGCTCTATTTTGAATAACATAATTACTTCCTGGTGGAAACTGACAGTCTATTACATGGTGAACAAAATGGTTTTCGTAGTAACAGAAGCCGTATTGATCGTCTTTCCTCGTTGACAAATATCATTGATACTATAAAAAAGTGTCGTCTTTCCCATTTTGCATGTTTCACTGACTTCAGGAAGGTGTATGATACAATACCAAGTTCTTTATTGTATGCCAAATTACACGATATTAGTATTGATGGCAAACTTTTCCAAGCAATTCAAACTGTATACCAAGATTATAAATGTTGTGTGAAAATAAATGAACTAATGACAAACTGGTTTGGTGTGAATTGTGGTCTGAAACATGGTTGTTTATTGTCGCACATGTTATTTAACAGTTATATCAATAACTTGGCAGATAGACTGAAGAAGGCTGGCGTCGGTATACCTGTTAATAATGATATAATATGTGTAATGTACGGTGATGATGATATTGTGATGCTTACTGAGACATAGACACAACTACAAATGTTAGTTAATATCTTACATCAGTGATGTACACAATGACAAGTGTCAGTCAATCCGAGAAATCCATCTGAATATGTATTTAATTTTGGGGTAGTTGAACTAGATATAGTAGACAAATATCTTAGTTTGATGATTGGATGATTGATGATTGATTTTTGTATTGCCGCTTTTGTGCACACGGTAGGCTAAATGGGCCGACCGACCTCCAAAGGTAATGAAGCGAAGTCGGAGATGAAACGACCTTCAGATATACCCACGCCGAGATTCGAACACGGGTGTTGGCAATCTGTGGTCCAACACGTTACCGCTAGATCACGGAGGCACCCTAGACTGAACACTTAGATTATAATGTAATGGTAATTATAATTGTCCATGCCACTAATGGAGCGTTAGATCTACTAATTGCCAAGTCAAAGGTCAACGATGGAATACCCTTTGACTATTTTACTGAAAGGGTATTCCACCTTTGACCTTTTGACTTTTGACCAATTAGGAGATCGAACTCTCTATTAGTAATGTCTATTATTATATATGGGTCTGCCAATTGGGGATTTTAAGAATTATAACTATAAATAACGTTCATGATCATGCACGTAAATACTTTCTGGGGATCGGTAAATATACACCAAATGTCGCCGTGCATGGAGACACGGGTTGGAAGGCACCTTTTTAATGGCGATAGTAATCTGTATGTATGCAATGGTGTAGATTGGTTAATATGAGTAAAACATGGATCACGATAAAATTAGTTATGTGGTGTACAAAGGAAGTTCATAATAACAAACTTAATTGGATTTATCATTTCAAATGCAATATGTGAATGAAGTAAATACGACTTTTAATGTTAACTATGTCATGAATGAACTAGACCTAGCAATGTTACAAACTACCTGCACCATCGGGAAATGGTAGAAATAAACGAACATATAGGCTTTTTTAAACAAGGATTTTCTACTGAGCCATTATGTTAAGATGATTATGTCTCGGAGCAATAGATCAGCATTATCTACGTTTAGGTGTCTAGTGGCACCAATTAAGATTGAAACCGGTCGATATTAACGTAACCATATATCTGTATACACGATGTAGAGGACGAATGTCATGTTTTAATGAGAGGTACATACGATGATGATCTTCGATATGAGTTATTCACAAAGGCCTTCACTTTAATTATCCGAGCGATGAAGATAAGTTCATTTATCTATTAAGTAACTCTGATATTGTTGGTTCTTCTGCCAGTATCCAGAACAAAATCCCACATACAAGTCGAATTTTACATATGTAATAGCAACTGTCTCTCATGCCTCAAATAGAGTGGCTTGGGTATATATTTTAGTGTGATTACTTTGAATGTAACTGGTATAATATATACACAGAGTGAGACTTAAATAAATTACCAATCTATCTATCTATATATCTACATTAATCGTTATGTAGCCTATCACCAGTCAGACTTACCTATTATATTGATCTGTTCCAGCGAAGGTCCACTTTGTTAGCATGTGACGAGCACTTACCTGTATTATGTATTATATCAACCTACTCCACCAGCGAGTTTATGTTGTTATAAACGTTCTAGGTCAGTGTAGTTCTTCTTATTGTAAAGTGTCTAATATTGTATGTATTAGTTATTATTGGATACGTCAACTGTTCATTGTATTTTCTGACTTGATAGATCAGTTTTGTTATTAATTAAGGCAGGTGATGGCTGAATGACAAGAAAGTTTGTATTGTTCTTATTATTATTGCTGCTGTTGTGTTCACATGGTGAGCTAAATTTGCAAAGCGACACCGAAAGTTTATGAGGGAAACTGAAACATGAAACACCTAGGTCGGAATATGAACCACGGTGTTAGATGTTTGTATCTAACAGCGCCACCATATTGGCCATAGAGAAGTCCACTTGATGACTAGAGAAATCCTATATTTAAATTCATGGTCAAAAGTTAAGCGCCACCCAAAAGTGTTCATAGTACTTGCATATTTTAACCCATATTTTCATTACTTCAACAAAATAAAGTCAGTTTTTGAAGGTTACATCTAATTGGATGAAATATTAAATAATCACAAGTCGGAAACAGATTTTTACTAAAAATCAACCAATAAACACAATGATCATAGATATTTATAAATGACAAAAATATTTGTGGGGCAAACAATTTACGACAAAAAAGTAACACATTTATATATTTCTGAACGAAATAAACAAAAACGCAAAAGTGTATATAGTCTCACTTACAATAGGATATAAATGACAATAAATTTATATGTCTTTTTTAGCAATCAATATCTATGATAAATGTCTCCATAATATAAATATAATGTTTGGCCAATTGTACAAAAAGAACAAGAATCAATCTGGAACAAAAGTAATAAAAACAAATTGGAAAAACTAAAACACGTATAATGAAATGTTCCAAAATTAAACCGTGTACATGTCAACTTCTCGTTTAGGACATCCGTTGTTGTTAGAAGAATAATCACCTTGTGTACCTATACCTCGTGTGATGTATACAGTAAATTAATGGAGTACCCAACATAGAGAGAAGATTATACAAAGCACAGGTAGAATATTATACCCAACACTGATAGAACATTATACCCAACACAGACAGAACATTATACCAAACACAGACGGAACATTATACCCAACACAGACGGAACATTATACCAAACACAGACAGAACATTATACCCAACACAGACAGAACATTATACCCAACACAGACGGAACATTATACCAAACACAGACAGAACATTATACCCAACACAGACGGAACATTATACCAAACACAGACGAACATTATACCCAACACAGACAGAACATTATACCAAACACAGACGGAACATTATACCAAACACAGATAGAACATTATACCCAACACAGACGGAACATTATACCCAACACAGACGGAACATTATACCAAACACAGACAGAACATTATACCCAACACAGACGGAACATTATACCCAACACAGACAGAACATTATACCCAACACAGACGGAACATTATACCAAACACAGACAGAACATTATACCCAACACAGACGGAACATTATACCCAACACAGATAGAACATTATATCAAACACAGATAGAGCATTATACCAAACACAGACGGAACATTATACCCAACACAGACGGAACATTATACCAAACACAGACAGAACATTATACCAAACACAGACGGAACATTATACCCAACACAGACGGAACATTATACCCAACACAGACGGAACATTATACCAAACACAGATAGAACATTATACCCAACACAGACGGAACATTATACCCAACACAGACGGAACATTATACCAAACACAGACAGAACATTATACCCAACACAGACGGAACATTATACCAAACACAGATAGAACATTATACCAAACACAGACGGAACATTATACCAACACAGACGGAACATTATACCCGACACAGACGGAACATTATACCAAACACAGACAGAACATTATACCCAACACAGACGGAACATTATACCCAACACAGACGGAACATTATACCCAACACAGACGGAACATTATACCAAACACAGATAGAACATTATACCCAACACAGACAGAACATTATACCCAACACAGACGGAACATTATACCAAACACAGACAGAACATTATACCCAACACAGACGGAACATTATACCCAACACAGATAGAACATTATATCAAACACAGATAGAGCATTATACCAAACACAGACGGAACATTATACCCGACACAGACGGAACATTATACCCGACACAGACGGAACATTATACCAAACACAGACAGAACATTATACCCAACACAGACGGAACATTATACCAAACACAGACGGAACATTATACCCAATACAGACGGAACATTATACCAAACACAGACAGAACATTATACCCAACACAGACAGAACATTATACCAAACACAGACGGAACATTATACCCAACACAGACTGAACATTATACCAAACACAGACGGAACATTATACCAAACACAGAGGGAACATTATACCCAACACAGACGGAACATTATACCAAACACAGATAGAACATTAGGAACTCACAGAAGATGAGAGGATACTCACAGAAATATTGCGCAGCAAACATCCAGGTTCTAGTTTCGATTCCGACTCGTACGTGTGTTTGTGGGATGTTTGTTTGTTAGTTGTTGTTTTGGGTTAGGAAGTACCATCATCGAAGTACCAACATCGAGACTAGACCAACTCAAAATCCAGGAGGATTTTTATTTAATATATTGCATTACGACTAATATATGTGTTTAGTTTCAGCGACAAATTGTCGGCTTACAACGTATAATATTATAAATTAAACAAAAGTCCTCCTGACCTTTGTGTTCAGTTGTTCTTTGGATAATTTAGAGTTGATATTCTATATTGTATGTTTTTTTAACCATCTCAGTTTATATCAAAACTTAAATAATTCGTATGTTTGACTCGATTTATTATAACCCCATATTATTAATCTATTGTTTGGTTTATATTTAGAGATTGGCCAGACTTTATTTATGTTATCCATCTTTGTCTTGTATTTTGGCGATATTATAAAATAATTATTGTCGTGTCTTCCTCGTATAGGATGCAGTTAATATTTAACAAATAATTTTGAAAACTAAGAGTCATAAGATATAGACATTAGTATATCTGTGATATTTCTGCTTTATACTTGATAAAAGTTTAATTGTTATTTTAAGTGAATTATTGTCCATTCAATGATTCTCCTTCGACTCAATATTTCTGTAAATTGCTGAGCAATATATATATATATATATATATATATATATATATATATATATATATATCAACAATATGAACAATGGCAATAATCTATTACAGCCAATACTTTCCTGGTGTTTATTAAACACATCTGTTTAAAGTAATACTGAAGGTACTTGCTCTTCGTCTTAACAAATATGTACTGAAAAAGTAACTTAACAAAACACGACTGAATAAAACAAACGAACTTATTTCGTGTAATTATAGTATCCGAAGTCAATCAGTTTGTATTTGTTATTTACGAACGATACAGAAGCTTATAAAGGAAGTCATAGCACCGAAACAAACAATCTTGATTCAGGTAAAACGTGACATTATGATATAAATTAATCAAAGTAAACCTCTACTATTGGGCCTTCTCGATCTAGACGATGCATTTGATACAGTTGACAATAATGTGTTTTTCTCTCGGTGGGAAGATATTATTTTTGTTAGTCAAAGTAGTTAAATTATTTCAGTTCTATTTGAACAATGTTTCCATAAATCACTGGAGTCTGTCATTGAATTAAGGTGTTCTTTTTCTTTGGATAATATTTAATAATACATTGTTAATATATTCGGCTATGAACGACTCAATGTCTTCTATAATTATTTGATAACGCAAAAAATGTTATCTGTTTGGTTTTACCTCTAAAATTACCATCATTACACATCGGTGAACCAGTTATTACCTGTAATGAATCAGTAAAGATAATCAGTAGGTATTTTTACCTATGTTTTAATATAATTTAATAATCAATATGTCGAGCTGCTTACTACTACCTGGAGTATGTCTACTACCCAGAGTCGCTCCTTCACCCAAGAACCACGTGTTATACTGAATCATACCTTTAGTTACATTTCGTATAGAGTATTGTAATTCCTAATTATAGATGATATCTAATTATGACAGCAGTTACCTTTAGATGATTCAGAATATACATCACAAATAGCTTTATATTATGGGATGTATTATCTGATCGATCCAAACTTCTAAATCTATCAATGACATGTCATCTAAATAACTCGATGTCCACTAGAACGTTATCTCCAAATTTCTGATCATCCAAACAGACACTAATTCAATTACCTTTATCTCGGTCTAAGTCATGTTATAGTTAGTTGTTTAGTGCAGCTGTATTCACTTTGTGAAGTCTGCCGTCTCTTGAAATATTTTTAATATATTGTAAAAACTAACCTGTTTCATGTTGTTTTCGTTCAGATTCCTAACAGACCCCTTCTTCGATTTTACTAATTCTACAACAATAAAACTAATTATGGTGCTAGACTACTTCCGGTTTTAGTGTTTCTCGGTTAAATACAATAACATTTGTTCTTTATAAAAGATACCTAAATTTATAAATGAATATAAGTAAATACCAGTCTGCAATATCGAGAGAATTATCTTAGAATCAAATACATATAGGCCCGAAATAAATCGACATTTGTAATACTAGACTTAAATATGTATACATAGGTTCTGTGAAAAGGTGTGTGCTTATTTTGAATAAAGAATGTAAACAAAATCAAAGAAAACATTTTAATCGATTTCAGCATGAAACTTTACTGCTAACCGGAAGTAACGAAGCCCACCAACATCGCTTATATTAACGTATTATCACTCGGGACATGAGGTTTAGTATTTCCAGTAAAGGAGATCTATTGTCTTTTAGATATATCATAATTGGGATATCAATGCAAAGCCTCTTGGTTATAAAGGAGCTTCATAGAACATTATTATTATTATTATAATTATTTAATGAGCTGATGATTTATATTTAATCTCAATTTAATGCGGTGATGAAAATACTATTTACTGTCCTTTGAAATTTTGTCAAAAGGCAATATGTTTATATGAAATAGGAATTTTACAAGACTTAATTTGTTGTGAAATGTTTATAGAAGTCACTAACAATATAATCACCATTATTGAGACTTCATGTTTAGTTTAATGTTGTTATTTCTATATTCAAACTTTTTAATGAGCTTATTTAATAGGTTTTTAAATGTTTGATTGCTTATGATTCACCTGTAACTGGTTCATGTGATAAAATACGACCCCATCTGTAAGATATTTATTATTTATAATGGTAGCTAAATCGGGATTAATATGTTCCACGCTAAAGTATATTAATATAGAATAACACGTTTTGACAATCTTCTGACGAATTTCGATGCTTGTCCTTGCTATTTGACCTATATTTCCATGCTTCAAATGCCGTGAAAATAGAGACTTATAACTAAATATACCAAAGGGAGGGTACTCGCTACGAATATTGTAAATAAATCACCTCAGGCAGTCCTAGCAAACTGGATATATGGCATTTGAAGAGTTTTGATTGAATACATGACAATATTTGTTCATGACGATGTAAACGAGAAAGATAATGGTAAAGATGACTATCTTCATGATGATGATGATGATGGTGATGATTTTGATTATGACGGCGATAATGATGATGATGATCCTAATAATAAAGAAAAAGGAAAAAAATGAGGAGCAATTATCAAGATTATTACAAAGATTAATTATCAAGATAAGTTAACCTTTCTAAGAATAAGGCTTAACATTACATAAAAGATAAATAGTCTGTTTAGGCATTTATAGATAAGAAGATTGTGTTCTGTAATCTAAACAGTATCCTTGGTTTCCAAAACATGAAATATTGATAATGGAAATCCTAGTTCTTTATAAAATGTAATTGTTTAAATGGATATGTGTTTTTTAGAAATCTAGAATACTAATATAGAATTAATAGACGAGATACACAACTAGTGCGACATCTTGCGGGAGTCTAGAACACTATGATTGTGGGGCGCGATCGGCGATCGTCTCGTATACAAACACGTCAATCCAAACCGAAAACATCTCTGACCGGCCCACGACTAAAAATGGACGCCAGGATCGTGCACTGCGCATGCGTCATGAATAAGGCGTACTATGCTGACAGCTAAATCATGACATTTGTGATCCCGGATATTGATTACAGTCCGATAATTATTAATACAGTAATTCCATAAAAATAGTGCAATATGTTAAGAAGCTTGAATGTTCAGCATTTGTTTGGGTTTATTACGTCATACAATACACTAAACCGTCACTATAAGTCGCTAACACTTTCTCCGTTATTGCTTTCTACTTGTAATTTCTCGTTATTTCAACACATTGTTAATCATATTACACTAATCTCAAAACAAAACACTAAATGATGTACAACGCTAATGTTATTGGTGAAGCACGATTTACCGCTGTATATATTTAATGATGCCCTATTTTGTCTTGTCTTATAATATCTGTAAGATTATATTAACCATATCATAAAGTTTAATCTTATGATTAAAGGGTTAACTTCATAGTTCTGTTCGCACGAGTAAAACTCGTTACAGATCTAATCTTAATATTGAGATTGTCTCAAATAGCGCACGCACGCACACAAACACACATACACGCACGCACGCACATACACATACATACATACACACACACAAGTACTAACCAAGTACAAGCATAACAATTTTATATAAACACGTATTACTATACAGCAAAAAATCAACACCATTATCGTATAATATAACAAAGACTCGTTGTCAACCAAATTATAATCACTTTACATCGAAACCGGAAACGTTTCATAAAATGGTTCTTTTCTTTTCCTCCGCATTGATCACGTGGTCATTTTTCGCTCTTCAACCTGCTGAGTGCCAGTCGGAGGTGGATCATGTGACCTAGTTTCATTCCCACGTGATTTAAAAGGTGATCATCTGACAGGTGAGGCAAGGTTGTGCCATCTATCCGCTGAGTGCGAAACACCTGAAATAAACAGAGGTGGACACGCTCGTATGAATTAGTAACACGTTATGATATACTTCTGACGTAATTTATTTCATAGAACATCGTTATGACACGATTTAGAGCAATACTCCATGATTTATTACCAACCTCGGCGTACACGTGACACTCCGGTATTCTAGACACGAAATTCGCAACTTCTTCTACGCTCCACGTAGTAGTGACATCACACCCGGTAGAACTCTCCACTAAGTCATCGGTCACCTGCTTACTGCCGGCTTCCGGTTTCCGTACGTCGACGCCAGTTTGTATTTTCGGGACGAGTTCCCGTCGGGCGAAATGACCCCGATCTTGTCTGGAACGTTTGTTCACCGACATGTCCAAACAGTCGTTCTCTTTTTCGCTATCCGAATCATTGCGCATGCGCTTCGACGACAGATCCAGAATACACGCGTCGGGAGCGGGCTGCCTTACCGTGTCGGAGATTGGAATATTCGGCTTGCAGGTGAAACATTTGTAATCAAATGGCGTTTGCTGGATTAAGAAATTTGGATTTCTGGTTGATTGGACCGCCATCTTGGCTCGTTCGTGGTCAGTGGTTTGCTCGTGTGGTGTGACCGGCGCGACGACAGCTGTGGCAGCTGTTCTGACACCAGTCAATAATGGAATCGGCGTGCGATATAGTGGCGGTGCGGGAAACGCGAACGGCTGCGACGTCATGCTGACGTCATTGCTCACCATCGGTAGCTGGCAAAATGGCGGCATGATTAGCGGTACGTGTGGTGACGAACTGGTCGGGTTACGTTTGGTCTTTAGCCATTCCAGATACTCATGGTAGTCCCGACCTCCGGCCTCAAAGAACCTTCTCAATGAGAACTGGTCCTCATCGGCTGACTTCTTTGCAAATGGTGGAAAACTGGTGCGGGCCTTCTTCGTACTTCCGGGTGGACGACCGGGTCGCCTCTTTATTGGCTGACCGGATTCGGCCCGAAATGACGTCACTCCCGCCTCCCCAACGCCATTAGATCCAGACGGTGCTATTCCGAAGATGTGAAAACGTTCACCATTATTGGAACGGTCAGTCGAATTTTGTCGCTTCCGGTCTGGATTTCCCATAGCCGGATCCTGGTTGTGATCCAGATAAACTGAATTTCTACCTGTCTGTCCACCGTCAGGCGTCCTGGAGCGAGGATGTGGTGAGTGTTCGCCAGGTGTCGTTGGATTACGATTCATTTCACCATCTTTTTGTTGTGTTTCCGGTCTGGAATCTCCGCTGTCAGTTGGAGGACTTCCGGAACAAAGATTGGGATGGTGAGGAGACGGGAGATTCTGATTGTTATCAACGTCACCTGGCGATGAAACAGTAAATTGTTAAGTGCTATGATCGATATACAACAAAACACCCTGTCATTCACACACACACATGTATACACACACATGCACGCACACGCTCGTATACACACGCGCGCGCGCGCATGCTCGTACCCATTTGCACGCACACACACACACACAGGCTCGTACCCACAAACACCTACCGATGTTATCATCCTTATTGCTGTTCCTGTTGTTGTTATTGTCGTCGTCGTTGCTGTTATTGCTGTTAGTATTATCGTTGCTGCTGTTGTTGTTGTTACAATAGGTTGTGTTGGCGTGTTCTTCACTACTGATGCCGTTGCTGCCTTTACTCATGTCGACCACGTGATCTATGACGTCGAACACGTGGTCTACGGTGCCGTTATTATAACCCATTATTGTGTTATTATGAGCCGTTATCGTGTTGTTATGAGCCGTTATCGTGTTATTATGAGCCGTTATTGTGTTGTTATTATTGTCACCTGTTATCGTGTTATTTCCGTGTTGATATTGCCACACACTGAGGTATTTTGGTGGCCTGCCTCGTCTCTTCTTCAACGGATAATTCATCTTCAATCTGAATAACAATAACAACAACAATAATATTAATAATAATAATAATAATAACACTTTAACAATAACACAATAGTAATAAGCTAATAACAATAACAGAGTAACAATAACACAATAACAAAAACACATTAACAATAACCAATTAAAAATAATTCAATAACTAATTACATAAAGATAATAAACACAGATAAATTGCACCTTTTACCACAAAATCCCTATCCTCATTTAATTCAAGGCCCCTTCAATCCCCCCCCCGGGACTTCCCTTCCCAAACTGAATTGACATAAATATCATTCCTCCTTCTCGAGGATTATATCCAGATGACCAAAACACATCCACCCCCACGAATTTTGCCGAAGGAATATCTTTGCCTTAATTCTATGATTAAATCAGGTTATGTCGTATATGGCTGACAACTAGGGGTCTGTATCCCAAACTTGAACAACTTAATTCAATCTTCTATCATATACCCCCCCCCCCCCATCCCGAGGTGGTGCGCCTCCGTGGTCTAGCGGTAGCGTGTTGGACTACAGATCACGACCACCCGTGTTCAAATCTCGGCGTGGGCATATCTGAAGGTTGTTTCGTCTTTGACTTCGCCTCATTACCTTTGGAGGTCGCTCGGCCCATTTAGCCTACCCAAAAGTGGCCGTAAAACATCAATCAGTCATCATCATCCATCCCCGAGGTGTATCCATGGGGACAAGTATTTTGCCTAATCTAGAATGCGCCTCATCCAAGAGAAAGTTTTTTCCATAGATGAACTTTCCAGTTTAATGCTTTCCAATAGTAAATGACCACTGACACGCTTCAGTGATTTAATCATAAGGGCAACATATAACATACTAAGTAGTCTAAAAACGACAACTAGCAAACGACATTAAATACAGGTGTTTACATCCAGAATATCCCGCCATTATAAGATTCTCACCTTTTATCGTCCCGATCATTCCTTTCCGCTCACTAAATGAAGATACACGCTAAAGCGACAATCCTTTTGTCGCCTCATCCGAGCTCGTGGAGGCCAAAATTCGAACAAACTTGGAAATAGGCAAACAGAGAAAGACGCAGAGCGAGACAAACAGACTGACAGACAGAAAATATGCTTCACACCGACGTGATGTGTGTTTCTTGAGTGACTAAACCGCCAAATACTTTCTCTTGTTGTTGGAGAGAAAGGGTTGTAGGTACTCAGCCACGCGAAACGAGCAAGGCGACATGGCTCCATGAACATCAGTTAATTTTAACAAACAGACACACAATCTCTTACACACACAAATATGTAGTCATCTATCTATCTATCTAGCTATATATATATATATATATATATATATATATATATATATATCACCCATGAGAGAAATCTCGCAGGTAATGAACCCTAAAGAAAAGGGAAACACCTAACATTGTCATTTCTCAGTATCGTTCTACCAGTTGAGACCCCCCCACGCCCTCATGACCAAGAGGAATTTGCACGAGTAAAACCTTCCTCTGTACGTATTTGTTTCGGATGGAGTGGGAGAGGGGGAGGGAGAATAGGGGGGTTTCATGGTAGGCGGCGAGGGGGGTGACTTTGTCTTGTCCCCAAAAGACCAACACCACCAGGAGGCGTTCGTTTGATAAACGGTTGAGATTTTACTCATAGTTGTTCTGGTGAAAGCGTTCAGACACGCTCCACTGACGATACGAAGCCCGTAAAAGCGGTGAACGTCGGAGATGAAGCGTGAAGCGACCTCTCTCTCTCTCTCTCCCTCTCTCTCTGAATGTCTTTATTAGCTCGTTTTATCGCCCATCTCAGACAAACGCTTCCCCAAAACTGATAACGAGGTAAAAACGGCAATCGGTAGACCGCCATCTTGCTACAGTGACGTATCGTTTGACCGGATAACCGGATCATGTCCCTAACTTCGTTTAGAGATGTTGAGGGATGTTATTTGTTCTACTTTTGTTTTGCTTCCGTTTTCAGTCTGATTTTACGCAGTTATCTCTTTTTTTATTTATGATTATTTTTATTCATTTATCCGGTTTATTTTATCCGGTTTGAGGGCTTTTCTTCTGATATTAACGTAACGTAACGACGTTCCTTATATATCATACACATTTTTGACTGTATGTATATAGAGTTATTGTGTATTACGGGCTCCGTGAGTACAAGGTTATAATGTATTATAGATGATGTGTGTATACGATTATCAGGTATTAAAGTTCCTGTGGATATAAAGCCACCATTTGTTATAGATTTTGTGTATATAAAATTATCACAAGTTATATATCCTGTGTATATAAAATTATTATATATTATAGATTCTGTCTATATCCAATTATCATAAATTATAGATCCTTCGTATATACAATTATCATAGGTTACAGATCCTGTATATATACAATTATCATAGGTTACAGATCCTGTATATATACAATTATCATAGGTTATAGATCCTGTATATATACAATTATCATAGGTTATAGATCCTGTATATATACAATTATCATAGGTTATAGATCCTGTAATATATACAATTATCATAGGTTACAGATCCTGTATATATACAATTATCATAGGTTATAGATCCTGTATATATACAATTATCATAGGTTATAGATCCTGTATATATACAATTATCATAGGTTATAGATCCTGTATATATACAATTATCATAGGTTATAGATCCTGTAATATATACAATTATCATAGGTTATAGATCCTGTATATATACAATTAATATATACAATATACGGTTATCTAGGTTTACAATTCCTGTAGTTAAACGGCTATCATGACTAGACAAATTTGTGCCACTCATATGAGACTAAATCATCCCCCCACACTTTCTGTATTCAGCATTTCAGTTATTTTTATATACTTTTTAAAAATATTTTTGAAAAGTTTGTTCTCTCCCTCTCTCTCTTCCTCCCCCCCTCTCTCTCTCTCTCTCTCTCTCTCTATATATATATATATATATATTGTGTGTGTGTGTGTGTGTGTGTGTGTGTGTGTGTGTGTTATTTCTTATTTATTTGTTTAATTTTTTTATGTTTGGCTTGTTTTGTGGGGTATTTTTTACTCAGGTAAAACATCGGTTTTTTTTTCTTTGGCTTCACGCTATCTTTGATCAGTGAAATTCACGTTCACTTTATAAGAGAGCGGAGCTGGTTATTTGTGTCAGAGATAGCTAACGTCACGCATCAGTGAGATAAATACAAAAGGTAACATTGTGTTGATGGTGATGGCAGGATACATGGCCAGTGGTGCGTGACCCAAACAGACAGACAGACACAGACAGACACAGACAGACAGACAGACAGACAGACAGAGAGAGGCTGAGTGAATGAATGACATATTGACTGATTGACAGATTGACTGAATGACTAGAAATAAACAGACAGATGTTTATTTGTCTATTAATAATACTATTTTGGCATATTTATTTCCGTAATATATTTCTGTCTGTCTGTTTTTCAGTCTCTCTGTATGTCTGTCTGCCTGTCTGCATGTAGTATCAAATTGTGCCCGCTTCCTACAGTCTATACTAGTACACCATTTGATGTGCGCAATTATGGGGGAGGGGGGGCGGCCATTTTGATATTAATAAAAATTGAAACAATTATTAATAGTTGATGGTTACGGATGATAATATCACTGAAAGGCCGCTAGATATATCAACAAAAGGAAATGTCACTAAATCACGCTCCAAACTTCGTGTTTTGGCATTGAGTTGAAATTTATATGATATATATATATATATATATATATATATATATATATACTCTGTCTATATCCGTTATCAATAGTCCTATATCAATATACTGCTACAATGTCTCTCCGATTTCACTATCCCAGCATTCGATTCGATGACGTACGCCGCGCATGCGCTCTATGGCAGCACTAGTAAAAAGGCGAAGCGACAAACCTTCGTCTCGAAACTCGCCATCAAACGCCAATTTCTAGCCAACGAGGCACGCACTTCTTTAATAAACTCAACCGTGCATAATATAAAGCAATTTATTCACACGGCTCCCGCATAAAATAGACTCAGATATGAATCAGATCTTTAGGAAATATTTCAATGGGGCGGATGTTCATACCAGACATGTTTGTTACCCGAGGGGGTCTGGAAGGCATATTTTTGCCCGTCTCTGACCCCGGCGCGTACACGTGAATGTGAAATGAGAAAGGACATATCGTCCTTTTGTTTGCCGGCTTTATAATCAGACAGAGACGATCACAATACGACTAGTTTTTGGTTACGAAATGTTTACTCGTTTTCGTTGGGAGAAAATTGCTTTAAATTGGATATAGCTTGTTGATTGTGATGGTGGTGGTGCTGTGTGTGTGTGTGCGCGCGCGCGCGTGTGTGTACAAGTGCGCGCCGGTATGGGCATGCACGCACGGATAGACGCACATACACGTATGCGCACACGCAAGTACGCACACAAAGGCGCATTGCACGTACATTAATAAATCCATATGTATATCTATATAAACGCGAATATATGTACGTGTATAGGTTCCCAAGTCTATCAATTAGCTTAGCAGTTTTTTTTAATCAGTCAGTCTATCTGTCTTTTTGGCTGCCTAAATCTCTTCTTAACTAAACAACTGACAAGGAATGTTAGTCAGTTTTATATTCTACACTGTTATCCTGTTTACTATATTTACAGCCATGAAGTCACCTAAGAAATATTTGCCGATTCTCAGTTTGTTGTTTGTCATATAACAACAATAAACCGCACTATCTGTGGCTAGTTTATAATTAGGTCATACATTGTCAGATAGTAATGGACATATTTCGAAAGTGATTCAGTCAAATCGTTATCGCTAATATTTTTATAACAAATATCCCTAGACAGCTCTAAAAATAATAAATATATAATACCCGATTTAATATAATAATAATAGTTTTATTATTATTATTATTATTATTATTATTATGTTATTGTTGTATTAGAGCACCCTGTATTTGTCAAAAGTGAATGCACGTGTTCAAAGAGGAAGTGAAATAGTGACGAATACTCTCATAATCTTTACTCATACACATTCTACACAATTATTATAACACATATTGTGTGAAGGCGTGTTTATCTCGGAGACAAGAGACGTTTATTAACGCGTTTTGAACACAACACATGCACACCGGAGTGTGCGTGTGTTTATATGTATGTGTGCCTGTGTGTTTGAGTGCGTGCGTGTTTGTGTGCGTACGTGCGTACATGTGCGCGCGTGTGTAATACAATAAATAATACTGGTAACCATACGAACGGCGCCTAAAGCACGTGACTAAATAAAATAATGGATGACAACAAAAAGTTGGTGGGCGATGATGGGTGAAAACTATTTGATATTCAAAACAAACATTTTATAATTTTATCTACAAACAATATCAGACCTGGATGTGACAGGTAGGAAATTAATATGGTTAATGGTGCGTGTCTGTGGTGAGACAGGACCGCGGGGGGGAGAGGATTTATAGATGAGTCTATATGGGGTACTATATAAGGACCGAGAGTGAGGTGTTCAGATCCATCCTGAAGTACGAAGTCTGTGATGTGATGGAATCAATGCGAGAAATAGGATTGGGAATGATTGATGAGTACAGCTTCTGAGGATTGGTGTGAGGAATGAGGATCGGTTTGATGAATGGAAGTGTGCTACTGACTGAGGATACGCTATACAAAATGAAGTGGGTACTGCGGATGAGCACCTCATAAAAATGATAGCGAACACATTTGTAGGGTAGAACGCCATTCTCCGAGGGTGGCGCCTCTAGTGATCATCATGGCAAACTGATGAATGTCAGGGCCCCCAAGGGGAGTGTTCCGAGATCGAATCGTATAAAATGTCGCGCACCAGAGAACAGCCAGTCACCAACCTGAAGTGTTTATCTCAGGATAGTATTATGCTCCGTTGGGAAGAACCATAAATCATTACAGAAATGTAAAATCTGTCACAGTTATTCACGAGACCGTCGCAAAATAAACGCGAACACGGCCATTTTGGAAAACATAGATTTCGTTCATAAAACAAGCAGGATTGAAAAAAACCTTTAAAAATCACTTTAACGATGCCATTAATGCAATCTGACATTGGTGTCTATCAGGTAATAACAGTCTGTATTGTATATTTTTGTAATACAATTATAGATTCAGTTTGAAATAAATAATTATATATCTATATATATATATATATATATATATATATATATATTATATATGGATAAAGTTCTCAGGTGTATATGTATGTGTGTGCGTTGTTTTTTGCTTGTGTGTGTGTGTGTGTGTGTGTGTGTGTCTGTTTATGTAGGTTTCACATTAACGTAGTCCTGAGCCATCCCATAATCATAAGTCAATGTGTTCAGACTGGCGCCATCTCGTTTCGCCGTCAAATCAGCATCATCTTCATGGCCGCACTTCCGCTTCCGGTTCGACAGATCTGTCACCGAGTAGTCACCGTAGGCTCTTACGTCATTTCCATACTGATTGTAGCAGTAGCTGGCTTCGGGGCGCATGCGCATTGCCGATGTGTATGCATTAACTTCATACGTTTGGTAGCAGCTGTTTTCAAACTCTCTGCCATAACTGTAAGTATTGGGGCAATGGACAGCTGTCTGCCTGTAAGCAAATATGATATATAAATTATATTAAATAATAATAATAATAATAATAATAATAATAGGAGAGTACACGTTCGACTAGATAAATGATCCATCTTCAAATCGAGTATAACACGTCTTTACATTTAATGGTGAGAGGGACTTTTGAAAATAAAACCTCTTTATGATACACCGAAACTGAAGTTACTTAATACTGATGATGATGATGATGATGATGATGATGATAAACGTTAGTGTCATTCTACCAGTTCGTTAATTAGCTAATCATAGTGTAGATAGGCATCACTATTTATACTCCACTGGTTGTAGAGATATTTTCCGAGAGCAAACTTTAACCAGGAAATTTGTTATCTAAATCTTTTGAAACGTCACTAATAAAGCAACGGAGCTTAACGCATCTCCATGACAACTGAATACAACAACGCTTACTGGTATGACGTCACACTGGTTGATAGGCTGCCATATTTGTTTGACCAGTCGCCGGATTGACCGTAATCCCTCTCTGAGTAGGAATACTGTAAAATAATATATGCTAATAAATAATACACTTATATCGTGATGGCAGAGTCATAAAGTACTGAACTAGAATCCTCTACCTCCCGGGTTCGATTACATTAACAACCCTTCCTACTGACATAAAACATCCTCCGGTTGGTTGTCGTAGCCATAATGGTTGTTGATTGGATAGCGTCTAAATAAAAATGACATCTGGATCTCCCGGAAGCAGTACATTTCCTTTGGCGTTGATGGTGATACAATGATGTAGAGGACAGTGAGTCTAGATTAACTAATAATGTACTCTAATCAATATTTATCGTTTTCTATAAGTCATAAAGTAACAATGTAGGCATTTGTCATAATGCATTTTGCTAAATTCAATGTTTAGTTTGAGCAATGATAATAAATGTTATGGCTACTTGCGCATGACCCTTTTTTTTCTAATTAATAAACAAATTGATCTACATATTGCGGTGAGAGTGTCAACGATTATTAATTAAACTTCGCAACCAGTTATGCCGTCTTTGTCTAGGCCAGTCCACTTGAATAGTTGATCTAATTGAGTCATTTGTGTACTTCCGGCTTCCGATTGATCAAACTTCACTCACCTGAGATGGATTACCACAGCCTCCAGTCTGGTTATAGTTACTACTGAGGTCGGTAGATGTCGCCACGTTTGTATCGGCCATGTTCATGTAGCGATTGAATGGACGGTTTTCGCTGCAAAAAGAAGCGGATTGATGTGGTGTTGGAAATTCACGTTGACAGATATGCACGCACACGCACACAGAGAGAGAGAGAGAGAGAGAGAGAGAGAATGAGAGAGAGAGAGAGAGAGAGAGAGAGGGAGAGAGAGTATTCGACATGAAACACATTCTTACGAGTTAACTGGCGACACTTGTAAATCTGAATCCCCTCTGGCATCATATGACGTCATACTCGAATGTGATGGGGATTCCCCGTTGTGACCAGACGCTGCGCGTGGTGACGTAGTTAAATGGCCTATTTTAGAAAACAAATGAAATAGAAGTGTCAATAATACAATATATATCCCCTCTATATACATTAATATAGTCATAATGTCGTGAATATTACCTATATACTACCTTCTGACTGACTTTCTAAAGCCGTCCATATTATTTTAATTACAATATAATAATAATAATAATAATAATAATAATAATGTGTGCATATATAAAGTATCTCATTGTCTAAGTATTCCAAGACTTGCACAATAAAATGCACAAATAAAAATACACAATGTTAAAAACTAAAAATATATAACTTGTCTGAGTCTTGTTTAAGCGAGTTTTCGACTCAGATTTACGACTTAGAGCACTCTCACATTGTCTCTGTATTCAAACACCGTTCTACAAGAAGCCGTATAAA
>JAODUP010000998.1:25000-30000 GCA_025642065.1 Paralvinella palmiformis | reverse complement strand
AAGATTAATACATCCAAAGGATACAGTAATCCATCAGAGATGCTTAACCTACATTAGACATCAGGAACTTATTAAGCGATATCCGTTTTATTTATTGTAGATTTTTGTTGATTTCACATGAAAAATAGGAAGTGGCGACCCAAAACTCAGAGATGAGCTTAATAAGTGATAATATATGGAGCATGGTGGTGTACTTTTCTATCAGTAGATTATCAGTAATTTCGCAAATATATTCAGTTACCTCGTCAAAGTTAGCCCGGATCACCGTATCCAGAATTCTCTGACAGTGTGTCCGGTACATCATCAAAAATGTGGTGACCTGTTCAAGGAAATAGAAATAATTATCTCTGTGTGTGTTTGTGTTAATGTTAGTGTGCGCGTGCGTGTGCGTCGTGCGAGCGTGTACGTACGCGCGCGTGTGTTTAAACGATCTATTGACTGGTTGTTTGAATGTTTGTCTGATTAGTTGAGAGCCACTCGGAGAGAGAGAGAGGGAGTGTGTGTATAGAACATTAACTTTATAAATCAGTTCGTTACCAATTATATTGACCACGTAACTAGACATTTACACGTACGCACGCGCGCGCGCGCGTTCGTAACTAGAGTCGACACAAACCTTATCCATGGCGACATCTGGCGGCCATTTAAATTCCTTTATGTTGGGAAACTCTGGTAGGAGAGTTCCAAGTTTAGATCTCGGCGAATAAGTGACCATCTGGTAATATAACAATATGTTTGTACTACATTTACTGCTACTGTTACTGCTACTACTACTACTACTACTACTACTAGAACTATATCAACAAATATAAACTAAAACTACTACTACTACCTCTAGTGTTACTAGTAGTAGTAGTAGTAGTAGTATTACAACTACTATTAAAACTACTACTAATAGTATTTTTGCTGCTGCTACTACTGTTACTACTACTACTACTACTATTACTACTACTACTACTACTACTACTACTACTCATAGTAATAACAGTAATAATGATAATAGATTATTGAAGATAATTATTATTATCGCCTTATTTAGTCTAAGAATCACACAGATACAGGTAGTATTGGAATTCGATCCCGAGACCGTTAGGTTGATACCATAATGCACTACTAACTGGGCCATATGAGCATCCTTAATAATGACGAAGACGAGGGTAATGATGATAATTATTGTGATGATGGTGATGATAATGATGATGATGATGACAAAAGATGACCTACCTGTCTAACAGGTTCCTTACGACCGTCAGGTGGACGGCTGAAATACATGATAATAATAAATTATTGAACAATTATTTGTTTATTGTTTATTTAATGTTCATAATAATAATTATATTAAAGATAATAATAATAATAAATAATAATAATAACAAATTATATTTTTAGTTGTTATTATATTCTGGAACCAATTATTACACAACAAGCAGAAAGATGGGAACACACACACACACACACACACACACACACACAACACACACACACACACACACACACACACACACACATACACATACACACACATACACACACAGACAGACACACACACACACACACACACACACACACACATATATATACTCACTTGTTTACTCCTTTCTTAGAGTACATAACTTCATAATATGGCGACCCTTCCTTGACACCTATTCCATAATAATGATACCTGGATCATGTCAACAAAACAATATGTTATTAATAAATGTTATAGGTGTTAATTATCGGTGGATAGATAATTAACTAGATTCTATTTATGGTGATATAAATGTATTATTGTGAAGTGTCGACACTGACATATGAGAGGCTTATGGAAGACAAAAATATATCTCTGTCTGTCTGTCTGTCTGTCTGTCTGTCTGTCTGTCTGTCTGTCTGTATGTCTGTATGTCTGTATGTCTGTCTGTCTGTCTGTCTGTCTGTCTGTCCCGATTTACCTTGACTGTCCTCGTGTTCCCAGTCTTCTAGTCGTCAGATGTGGAAATTGTTGACGAACAATCTGAAACGGAAGTCATAGAGATTTAAACCATAATTTATTAACATAATGCATCGTGTTGAAAAATTACTAAAATATTAATTATTAGTAAAATAAACAACTATATTTTATAAAACATATATAATGAAGTGATCCATTGTTTATGTGAATTATTAGCATGGTAAATAATTATGTCTCATTTTTTGTTATTCTATACTAGACAATACATAAAGGGTTACATGTTAAGGTTTAACTGATAACAATAGTAATTTCGTTATTATTTTTTAACCCCCCGCTCGGCGTGCCTCTGCCCATCCTCAATTTTTTAATTACTTTTTTTTCGAAATCGTGAGGGGGTTAAAGGCCTTAAAAGGCACTAAAACACGAAACTCAATGGCTTATTGGCGGACAATACTCGTTTACCGACATCTTATTGCAGCTTGTTGCGTTACACATCAGTTGTGTTTTTATACAAAACTTCCTATTAACCCAGATAGAGCTAAATATACCTTTAGAGAATGAGTTATCTGTGTTATTTAACAATTAAAAAAAACAAACTCCAGTCACGTGATTTACCTTTCCAAAGCTAGCAGCGTTGACTGGCTGTGAGTCATTCTTCTCACAGAAATCCAGATAATGAATGTACATCGTATTTCTTGGGATACAGACCCCATCAGCTAGCTCGTAATTGTCATCAAGCCTGTAAATAATAATAATAATAATAATAAGAATAATATATATATATATATATATATATATATATATATATATATAATATTAATGTGAAGCTATTATACAGGTAACAGGTATGTCTTGACGTGAAAACATTAATTAATTGAATATATCCGTGAAAATCAAAATGAAAAGAATACATTCTTAAAAGAATGCAGCCAATTTAATAGTTTTCAGATATAGTAAAAGGTCATTGTCCTCATTAGTAAGGGCAGATGGCAAAAGTACTTATATATACACGGTGAGCTGAATGGTCAAAACGTTCTTCAAAATTGTGAGGCGAAATGGAAGATGAAACCATTTTCTGATACAGCCAAGCCAGGGTTTGATCCTTTGTGCTAAAGGTTCGTTAGCTAACTGCGCTATCAGCTAAGCCACGAAGACCCCCCCCATACACACACGTAATAAGTAAAGTTTATGGTTTAATGTCTGCTGACGTGGTTTATCTGATTTTGTTAATGAAGCTTTGATATTATTTCACCAATTATGCCAGTCTCAAAATTCTGTCACAAAATCTGATAATTACATAATTTTGTTATTTTTGCTACCGTTATATTTTTGGTGTATTTTAAAAGTAATTATATTTTCTGTGATATACGTAGTACTACTTTTAGAATAAATAAAATACAAACATAAAACAAGTAAACAAATAAATATCACGACTTAATTATTTTCAGCTAATTTAGGATTTAGGATGGCGCATTGAGCACGTGATTGGTTAGAAAAGTGAAGGTCTTATGTTCGAATCCACTGTCAGCTGGCTAATAATTCACGTATTCCTTCGTTTATAAATGAATACCGTATTGGGTTGTAATTAGGTATTAGGCAGTACTTAGACATGAGGTAGTGGTTGGGTAGTGATCAGGTATTGGAGAGTGATCGGAAATAGGTAAGTTTGCGCCAATAATATAAAGCTATATTTGATGTGCTCGCGGGGATGTTGATAATTTGTCAGATTGTACAATTTTATATAGACTGGATATGGGGGTTGTCTGGGGGGAGGGGGTGTTGTAGAATATAAAAAACAAATGTAGAGCAGTAGAGTTAGTTCCCAAAATATAACTTGAATTTAAAAAGTGGAAAAAACCATAAAGATTTAATTACGGATATGACTCAGCCGGTGTAAACAAAGAAAGGATTCAGATATAGAAATTAGTATATCATATTATTGTTCGTATTATAAAAACGTATTAATTTCTGTCGTATTTCTCACCATTTTAATGTCAGTGGTGTAGAGTGTGGCTTAGAAGCTGACTTGTTCTCTTTCTGTTCATCTGAAATGAAGTAAATTGTGTCATTAATATAATAAGTAAATTATTCTTATGCATTAGCACAATATAACAAAAGTTGACTTTTACCGTTTATTGTTTAGCCAATTGTACGGAATGCGTTTTATTGCTAAATGTCGACTGTTTCACGAAGTTATATAAACATTTAAATATTTATATTCAGTTTTCTTCAGTTTTGCGTTTTATTTATATTACGCCTTAAACATCAACTAGTTATAACATATTTTAAATAAATAATTTTTAATTATACAAATTCTGTATGAACTGAAAACGTGTTGTTATTGTACAATAATACTTTTTCGTTGATTTCTTTTCACAGGTAACCCATATTGTGTAGGATTGCCATATTAGTTTGCGTACGCGCATATACACGCATTTGCATGCAACCGTTCACAATCTCCCATACGAAAAACACGTACACACATTTTATACCTTCCACTATAAAACATGTGACTGCTATTCTTCTTCAAAACTTCATTCACTTGAAATGTGTTTCATCAACAAATTTTCGAACAGTTATTGCAGTTCCCTAATAGCTGTAACAAGGCTAATAATATTACGTGCTAAACAGTGACTGTAATTAACATCTGTGTGTTCGTTTGTAGATTATTTCGTTGCTCAGTTTGTGTCCCGATGCGGCGACAATAGCAGAGAAGATGACAAACGCTAATTATCGCTCACTAATTATTGGCCAATCACGTTGCCAGTAGAGGAACAGTACGGGGCGTCTCCGGGCGGCGTAACAAACGATTGCTCCCCGACACGAGGTCGAGTGCTCGATGACAGAATGCTCCCCGCGTCCGGCCAATTTACCACAACAATGAACTAATTCAATCATTTCGTGCGCGTCGCTCCCAAAATGGCGGATATTAGAGCGGTGAGAAGGGCGCAGGGAGAGGAATTCGGACAAATTAGCAAATCCGAGAAGAGCCTATGAGGGATGAGGGATGATTGAGAGGGGGGTGGGAGATCTCCAGGACGTAGTGACACTGGGAGGAGGATGGTTGTCT
>JAODUP010000998.1:0-20000 GCA_025642065.1 Paralvinella palmiformis | reverse complement strand
TACACAAAAAAGATATAAATAAATCAAATCAAATTAAAGTAAAAGAAGCATAAACATGTAATTTACAAAGATATTAATAGATAGGAAGTTTTTCTTATATTTAATAAACGCACTGTAAAAAATAGATTTGTTTTCTTAAATAAACCACATGACATGCTGTGTGTGCATGTGTGTGCGTGTGCGCGCATATATATATATATATATATATATATATATACACACTTATGCAGGTTAAGATAAGCTAAATCTCAACTGAAAGGCTAAATACAGCACAGGAAATGATCATCTCGGTCATCTACTTCCGGTCTCTATAATCATTAATGATGTAAAATCGCCGATAGGTGGAGCGCTCACCTGTAATTGAAGCTCTGGTAAGTGCTACATAAACTCAGTCTGGTGTTAAAGTCCCCCCACTAAAGTGACCAGTACACGATAACGACAGGAGGAGATAGATTTCTTCGCTGCCACTTTCTCTAAGTTATATCGTCGTGTTAATTTCAGCAAAATGTTGACCGGCCTTTCGTTTGTTCGTACCCAATGAAGTACGCAATTCATTCGCGACATCTCTTTCCGAATTAAGTCGGTTATTGTGCTTTTTCCACCGATTATTGGCCCGTCATCCGTCAAGGAACGATTCCAATTACCTCTCTCGCCATCGACCTTTATCAACATATGCAAATCGGCTCAGCCATGGACGAGAATATTTGCCGATTTCATGGCGAAGTGGACCGAAGGCGGTGGTCGATTTGGAAATCGGGCGAATCGCATTTCCATCAGAATGGAAGACCTGTGGCCACTCTTCTGTCGGAGTGTCACTGACGCAGACATTAATATGCTAAGCATCTTGACGGTTCTTAGCGATTGCCTTTCATAGGACCAAAGCCGAAAAAGCCCAAACGCGAGGCGGAACTAACCAGGACCGTGAAATGCGACGAATTGGCGTACACGCCAGAGGGCGTGACCGAGCCATTAGACAAAACTACCACGTCACGGCCGATATGCAAATTAATGACGGATTGAATTTAATGTCAGGGCTTAATTGCTGCCCATAGACTGGCTTTCTCTTCTTTAGAAACAATCAACGAATATTTTAGCGGATACGAAGCTACAGGTGCCAGGTAGAAATTACACGGTTTCCTACATACTCTACACGTTCCATTAGATAAAGGTTTGTTGTCAGCAAAGCTGCGTGTTTCCGGCATTTCGTGCTCAAAATTTATTTAACTATTTGAATTTCGATCACTAAAAAAGGGAAACAGCAACACTAAATACACACCGCTTTATACTCGGTTTGTTTGCGTGTTTAAAAATGGCATATTTAAACTAATAATAATAATAGTATTATTATTAAATAAGTTTTATGCTACTGATCCTTACGGGTTGGTTCCACGTGTGGTGCTTCTATTACTAAAAGCCATTACAAAACGATAACACTTGACACCGGTGTCCAATATTTGGGCGTTTACTGGCGGCGCCTTTACGTATAGGTGTGTGAACTAAGACTCGTGTACTTGTTAACTGTGACCTTTTTAAACTTAGAAAATAATTCTAAAACGGTTGCGTCACAAGCTTTAGAATACATTGTTTTTGTTTTAATGTTGATATTAGAAATTGTATATCTGAAAGTGTTTAAAAATGGCGCCATATAGCACTTTAAAGTTGTGCTAATATTAGTAATAATAGTAACACACGTTTTAGATTCTTAAAACACACCATATTAAATTATCTGGATTATAATATTCGGGGACACACACACACAAACACGCGCGCGCTCGCGCGCGCACACACAGTCTCTCTCTCTCTCTCTCTCTATATATATATATATATATATATATATATTTTGTTTAAAATGTATTATGCTTTGTAACAAACACATCACGTGTTATCAGTGTGTAGCGGACTTTAAAGCTGACTTTAAATCTGACCTTTTGGCCCATATATAAGTAAGAATCTAGATAATAATAATAATAATAATAAATAATTTTAATAAGTAAACACCATATTCCTCAGCACCGTTTAAGACTCTTTTGTCAGATTTTTTTTGCGAACAAACAGACAAATAAGCAAACACACACACTTTCATTTATATATATATATATATATATATATATATATATATAATAATTCTATATTAAGAAATAATACTATAAATTTTAAAAAGCTTCCTTCTAGCGGGATTCATTCGGTAGCATTATTTTAGTAATATTCCAATATGCCGTTTTTTTTACGATTAATCTTTACAGTTTTGTCTCGTCAAATTTTACATCCAATTAATATTCGCTCGAGTGAAGTCTCCCGGGTTTAATAAACTTTGACCCGCGTATGGTTTACGGTTAGACAAGATGCGATCGCCAACTGGCTTTACAGCGAGCAAACAATTGACGTCTCATCACGCCCCACAAGACAACATTGGGGCCTTTTTAATAAAATCCCTTTTACTCTCACCCTTTCTCTCTCTTTGGTGGCCATCTGTGTGCTTTGATTGTTAACTCCGGAATACTGTCCAGGCCGTGGCAGGATGTCAGACTAAGGAACGTGTCCGGCTTTCACTCTGAGATGCGTGCTGACTGCCGAGCCACGTTTCCAGCTGTGCTAGCGAGAAAGGCGCGAGTGTTTCGCCATTATCGAGGTCAACCCCCCCCCTTCTCTGTTCAGTTCTATGCCCCACCGAATGGCCCTTTATAAATCGGTTTAACCTCGCCGTTCGAGATCCGTTTGTGAACGAATTTATTCTAGTATTTAGGCTGCTCCGCCGACCATACAAAGGTCAAGACGAAAGGCGAAAAGGAAACGGTACAAAAGGCTAACAGGTCAAAAAGCATCTGTCCATCGCAACACTATCACCGCTGCCGCTAAACATTACTATCATTGTTGTTGTTGTTGTTATTGTTGTTGTGACTCAGATGACTCGAACAGGCAACTTTGACTCCAGGACTGCGGCAAAATCTGAGTTGGTTTAAATGACATTCACTTGAAAACTGTTGAATCTCATTATCGGGATGTCCTATAAAGTTAGGTCAGCTTAGGATTTGAGTAGAATCAGATAATTGTCTGAACTAGACTCAGGAGTGAGTCTAATTGTAAACAAAAACCTATAACATGCACAACTGTTAGGATCGTCGTTATAACATTACTATTATTAAGGTACTTATAATTCGTTGTGATACCTAAATGATATGTTTTGATTAATGAGGTTTGTTGATTGTTGATAGTTTATAGTTCCAACTTGTATACGCGTGCGATTGATTGAACCTTTTTATGGAACGCCTACTAAAATATACAAGGTTGTAGTTGGACCTACATCGGTGAACATTTCATACGAACTTCGTTTTTCTTCTTCTTCCGAGCATCGCGAGCGATTAAATGTAGTCAAAGATGGACCTCCGTTACTATCACAGAGATCGTAATGTCGTTATGATTATTCATTAATTCGCATAGATCGTGAACACATCCAGTCAAAATTAATGATCCCAACGGAAAAGCCATCCAGTGAAAACCCGCAAAAGATATAGAATTAACTCTTCGCTGAAGTGTTTTGGTGTCCCATTACCTTCTGGGGGTCTATCTGATAACTCAGTCCAGTGTCACATCTAACAGCTCAGTCCAGTGTCACGTCTGTTTATGGGCAAATGACGGCCTCGCTGCTTTAAGGAAAATTTAATTTTCTGTTGATCGACTGAATTATACTATCAATTTGGTGATTATTATTACCCTTGTTTTATGTTGCTTGTTTTTATTATTGTTATTATTATTATTATTATTATTATTATTATTATTAAATTTTAATTTTTGATAGAGCAAAAGATCTGACTCATTTTCACTTTGGTTAACTGGTTGTTGTATTTGAACTAAGAACCTCGCGGTTTCTGGTTCGCATCTCAATTAAAAACTACCGCCACCATCATCAGGTTGGACGACAACGAGGCGAAGATTTATTCCAGAATCCGTCACATTTCCTCAGATAGGACTAACGCCTTCGCGCGCCTAACCGGGCCGGAAGTAATTAAGCGGCCCGCGATATCGGCGTCGCTGATTGGCTGGCTGCACTCGTGACGAAATTGGCTCGCCAACCATTCGGATGACGAATATCGGACGTCGAAGATCGGCTGAGAAGTGTGTGTGTGATTAACACGTTGTCGCTGATCCGAGCGATAACTAATTGGCTACTAGCGAGTGGAGCACTCTGCTAGCAGCCAGCCATCTACAAGTGGCCATACATCAATGATGACAGACGACAATGTCATAAGCGGCCCGCTTCTCTCGACGGGAGGCGCCGCCTGTAGGGCGACCGCGAAATAGTTCGCTGCACTGGAGCCAACATAAAAATCAAAACAGACTCCGAGCAGGACAAATGACATATTGCGGGGCACAGGTGTTTGGAGACACGTGATACGTGTGTGTTTTTATAATCGATGCTTTCAACACGTAATAAATGTTTTCTTCGCCCCATAAGCTCCCATAATACTGACTTAAGTGTAAGCTCTGTAGAAAGCCTAAGATTGGCCGGCGAATCGAGAATTAGCATGAACGTCACATTGAAACAGGTGACGTCATGATATTGATGGTCACGTGGTCTAGTCGAACTCAACAGATGATGGGCAACATGGCGCCTTCACCAAACAATGTCGACGTAGGATTGTGCATAAAAAGTGGCCTTTTAATGGGCGATAAGGTAATTGTTAGCAAAATTTGTTGTTCGTGTTTTGTATGTGGAGGTGAATGTGTTATAAATATACACAAGACACTAGCATAGATAATCTGAAACTCTGGTTCTAGAATCAAGCCATAAAGCTGTATAACGTTTGATACAAACAAACTTAGTATGCGGCCAGATACACATGCGTGCCCACGCACATACATACGAATCAACAACCCCCGCGCGCGTGTACACACACACACTGACATGCATATATATATATATATATATATATTGTGTGTGTGTGCGCGCGTTGTAGATGAAGTAATGTGTATTATTGAACATTTAGTTCAATCGGCCTTCACCCAGCCATCAATAATCTTCTGCCAAGACGACTAGAAGATAACAATACAATTAGAGAATTAGTGTCCGGGACACTATCAGAAGGAGAACATTAAATGTTTACACCTTTCTGACCACAGATAAATAGAGAATGACCGAAATAATGGGCGATAATAGATGGACAATAGGGTTCTGTTATCGGTGACAATCGATGGGCGTGAGATGCTACATCGATGACACGCCACTGACACCGTTTCCGCTGTGGCGGTCACATATTGTAATCGGTAACAGTAATTGGTTAGCCGCGAAACAATGGCCAACAAATGCTGGTCGTTTCGCCACAAAGGCACCGCCGTCCTACCTACAGATGGGCTTCTCGGCCCAACTGGTCGACTCGGCTCTCGTTTTCGGGCACCAACAGCGAAAAATCGGTTGCTCCGGCGACGCGGTGTTAAATAGTACAACCGAACAGCAGCCACGCTGTTAATAAAGTGCCGATGCGTGTCTCTCGGCTGCTATCATGGCGGAATTCCGTAGCCGGAGAAACGGATGCCGGTTTATTTTCGGGCCGATGGCAGTCTTTTGTTTCCTCCGAGTTCGTCTACTTTTAGAACAGCAGCGAGCAAAGGACAAAGTGGACTATAGAGGTTTATTGTGGCAAAAACGGTTCTTCTTTGTGGTAAATCATGTCACATAGTTAGGTGACATAAACGAAGTCACCCGCCGCACACATTACCACCCAACACCCATAAACCACCCCTCTCCTATCTCTGTCAGTTGGTCACCTCAGAGGATCTAAGGCTGTAATTGTTCGTTTTCGATCAAAGGCCAAAAGCTATCTATACAATTATCACTGACCGCTCGCGTGCCACAGAAACAAACTTATAATTATTGACGTGTGACTGACTACACGAGCTGGTCGATGAAACAACACGGTTATATTAGTGAATCAAACGATAAATCAATCAATCAACTAATCTCTATCTATCTATAGCTATCTATTTCGCGTTTAAAAATTGAAATCCGTATTATTGTATATACTTGATTTGATAGAAATTTTAAGCATATTTACTATTATTATTATTAATAGTTGCAGCAATGATAATCAAGAAATTAATCAGTGTGCGTGTGAGTCAATGAGTGGATAAGTGATTGATTGGTTGGTTGGTTGGTTGATTGATTGATTGATTGATTGATTGATTGATTGGTTGATTGAGTGAGTGAGTGAGTGAGTGAGTGCTTAACGTCGGAGTTGGTTCCATCTGAGACATATGACCGGGAAGATGCTCAGCATCGAAACATGACGGTCAGACTGTAGATGGTTATCGACCAATGAAATATCCAACAGGAACAGGTAACAATCGGATTCGACACCGCAACTTGGCGGTATGTTGCGCAGCGCATTGTCGATTATGCCACACAAACGCCTTGATCAACTCTTAAATAACTCCTCATTGTACGCATAAGGCTGGAATTTTTAAAATAGTGTTACGATATAAGATAGAAGAAGATTTTCTAAAGACAATTAAATGTTTTAAATAACAATAGAAGGTAATAATCTCTGAACATTAAATACAAATTAGAACGTATAAAACGACTAATTCGTGTGCCACAAACATTTTATATTTTAACTAAATCTTTCAACCAATTATAAATATTCGTGGATTTTAAAAATCCTGTAGTAAGACGAACATTTATATTATGTTCATGATGTGATATTTATATTATGTTCATGGTGTGATATTTATATTATGTTCATGGTGTGATATTTATCAGATGTGGATTTAGTTATATCAGTTATATATTATTGATGTCAAATAATAAGGTGGCTGTGTTTGTTTTGTATTATTATATTTATAAACCTAACTTATTCATAAATTAGGTCTTACGGCCAGATATATATCAATTAGAATATTTTACCCAACTTGGGGTGAATGTCACTGGAGTGAGTCACTTGTCACACCTGGGATACGTAGCTGAAGGACGACATCATTAAACTTATCATCAACATGGACTCTAGATAATATAATTATGTTTTATTTTACACACAAAATTAAAGTTATTATTATCAATTATTATTTTACCTTTTATATAGATAGAAGATTTTGTTAGTTATAGATAGATAGATAGATAGATAGATAGATAGATAGATAGATAGATAGGTAGATAGATAGATAGATATATAGATAGATAGATAGATAGATAGATATATAGGTAGATATATAGATATATAGATAGATAGATAGATAGATAGATAGATAGATAGATAGATAGATAGATAGATAGATAGATAGATATGTATAGTATGTGTGTGTGTGCACGCACGTGTGCGCACGTGATACAAGGACGCACACACGGGATGTGGGATATTTGTACCTGACATTAATTGGCTTTCTAGCCTAGCAACTAAACGTTCGTTATAACGACCAAGCACGCTGTCTATTGACTTCTTAACCACCAAACAACAAAAAGTCTTCTGGAAAATAACAGGTTAATTATCTGATGACTTACCATTGGCTTCTAGAGTAGCGTCCATAGCAACCAATACGGTATGAATGTCTGCTGAAGGTAAACTTGTTTAACTTAGGAGTAGGCGACTCATTTCAGTTTTCATGGAAATCTATTTTAATCCAAGGCTAGTAATATATCTGGAATATATATATATATATATATATATAAAATATATATATATATATATATATATAATAAAATACAGAATAAATAAGGCATCTTTAATATCAGGGCAATTCAATATCTTTTTAGAACAAAGCTTCACTAGGAAACAGTGATGAGTACTAATCTTTTCTGGATGAGTTTTAAGAAGAGATTATCAAATTATTAGGAAATAGTGCCTTTATAGTCCGTTCCGGATACCTCCTCTACATTAAACAGGAGCTCAAACAAAGTTATTAGTCAAACACTGAAACGGATATATTCAATCACTGCGATCCCGATCACCCCCCCCAACCACACACACACACACACACACACACACACACACACACCACACACACACACATCTCAATAGATTAAATTTGGGAACTGGTCCTAAGGGGGGGGGGTGAAACTTGCCAGGTCACGTGTTTATAATTTATTGCATTTTGTTACAATTATATTAATTGCTGATGGTTTAATGATCTTATCAATAATACGTGAGTACTGATGATAATGATGATGAAGATGAAGATGATGATGATAGATGGTAATGATAATAATAATGAGCTTTAACCCTACAGGTGAGGGTTTGGAACCGTCTCATACCTGCATTGATACAGGATGTCACATCGGGAAATAGCCCCTCGACTATATATACCAGGTGTGACCAGCGCCGAGACAAAACAACTCACTCACTCACTCACTCACTCACTCACTCACTCACTCACTCACTCACTCACTCACTCACTCACTCACTCACTCACTCACTCACTCACTCACCACTCACTCACTCACCCACTCACTCACCCACTCACTCACTCACTCACTCACTCACTCACTCACTCACTCACTCACTCACTCACTCACTCACTCACTCACTCACTCACTCACTCACTCACTCACTCACTCACTCACTCACTCACTCACTCACTCACTCACTCACTCACTCACTCACTCACTCACTCACTCACTCACTCACTCACTCACTCACTCACTCACCACTCACTCACTCACTCGCTCACTCACTCACTAAATTAATCAGTCAGACAGTATTCTAATTTTATGTTGAGGATCACTCACTACAATTTCCGTTTCGGACTCAAATTTAGATGAATTTAAATATTACTATCTCGGCTCAGAACACCCCGGGAGGTTGTTAGCAGGAAAATGCACTTCCGTTTCACCGAATTAAGAAATAAAAATATAAACATTGATAGCTGTATTAATTACACTTCCTATAGACTTTGGCGAGAAACTTTGGCTAGGACTGACGATCACAAAACGTAGAGGACTCACCTCGCGGACAAACATGAATGACAGTATCAGCCAATCAGATTACTGGAATTGAAGGGTTTGAGTTTATAGTAACATATACTCAAACTGGGAAGCATTGCTCAAATAACATATATCTAATATCCCCCCATTCTCCTTTTCTTCAACGGACACGCGGATAAACAGATATTCACTCTAACCTGTTTTACTTCCGGTGGCCAATGTTTCCTTTTAATCACCAATGCCTTTGGCAAACGCAAACGTTCGCTGACGAACGTTCGCCCACTGAACGGACTTCTCACTCCGAGACATATTTCTAATAATTAATTTGATCGTGTCCACATTGTGGTACAAAAGTCTCACTCTACGTGTTCGTGTGTGCCCACGTGTGCCTATGTATGTGCGTATGTGCAAGCGTGTGTGTGCGCGCACACATGGTCGCCGTATAATTAATTCCAAACTCGTTTTATCACGATCCATGCTTGATCTGTTCTCGATCGAAATATTTACCCTGTTCACGCTCCGCCGATCCTCTATTCTGTATACGTAGCATGTTCGTGTGTTTACACAAAAGACACGTTTATCGCGGATTTCCATGATCAGGACAAAGGCGCTTTGAGGGAATTGTGACAAAATCACTAAACACTGAATGGTGTTGCTACAATAATCAACTTTTTATTCGCTACAGACTTATATCTGTGGGGCTAGTATTTCTTCCCAGCACTTGTTTTAGCGTTATTAAGTATATATTTTTATATATATATATATATATATATATATATATATATATATATATATATATATATATATATATATATATATATATATATGTGAACCCTTAAGGGAGGAGTTCTTGCCAAGAACAAATATATATTGATACTGCTGTATTTTAAGCGATTTCTTTAATCAGTCATTGATATATAACACAATATTGTATATATTTGTATTAAGTAGTCATGTCGATACTTTGTCCCATTAGTACAGTAATGCTCTACGGTTCAATGCTATCCGCAACTCGCCATTGGGTATACCCGATCCATGTCCGTTATGGCGAAGTAGGTCAGTCCCAGAACTACGAGAAAGATCAACAGCCAGTGGTTGGACTCGAATGAATAACCTTCCGTTTCTCGTTGAACACTTGACCACTCTGTCATGTCGGATCCTTCACCGCCATTTGTTGGTTGGCTAATGCCGACGATAGGATGGTCTTTCTTGGGACACCATAAAGGGCGAGCCGTGAATACGGTTTGAATAAGAGGTTGTAATGAATAATGAGGTTGTAATTTTCCGTTGCCATGACGAGGATAACACTAGTCTTTATGTGGCGGCTAAGTGCTTACACTTCATCTGCGTCGGTCCGATCTATTATTGTTGATACTTCGTTGTTGAGATTCACAGCCCTACGCACAAAAAGACCATATGTGTGTCGGGTCAGAGGTTCTAAGGTCAAATGTTAACCGGTTCCATTACGGGATGTTAAATGCTAGGGTATCATTCGAGCGTCATTCGAAAATAAAAACAGCGAAACATTGACTTGTTATTAGCAAGGTTATTTAGAAATGGAATTAGTCGATAAATAGTTGAATGAATGAATGAATGAATGAATGAATGAATTAATACTTTGTTTAGTCCCAGAGACATATGACTAGTTACGCCTTTTATTGGGGGGTGAAATAGCCCAGAGATAATTAGATCTGATGACGGAGCAATGTGTAGAAGAGATTGCTACCAACATGTCCTACGATAAATACTCTTGAAAAGCTGAGCGAGTGAGTGAGTTAGTGAGTGAGTGGACGAGTACGTGGGTGAGTAAGACTCGACGCTGGTCACGTGTGAGACATATGGTCCAGAGCTGACTTTAGAGAGAAAATCAAATACCAAACAAAAAGTAACTTAACAGGTTTCGAACCCTGAAATGGAGTTTTGCCGCGAAGCGCTCTTACCACTATGCTACAGGGGAGGTAATCCACAACAGTTTGATACCAATTTGTTAATAATTATCATAATAATAATCAGATACTATATAATAATGGTAATAATAATAATAATAATAATAATAATAATAATATTCGTAACTACTGCCAATAACAGCAACATCAACAACAAAAACAACAACATTATTATTATTATTATTATTATTATTATTATTGTGATGTTTTATAGCGCTTCTTCATAAAAACCCATAGATGTTTTAAATATTTAATCTACAATTTCTTTTCGTTAGAATGGTCTATAAAGTTGTGTTTCAAGTATACAATGCTGAACCAGCCCAGCTCCAATGGGAGTATACATTGAGCAGTTCCCCACCGCATCGACCCATTGCAAGAAGCCATATACCATTACAAGAATATAATATAAATCACGACACTTACCTGACATTACACCTGGCTAATTCTCGCTCATAACGTTTCCTAATCACGATAATAAATTTAGAAGCCCCGGCCGGCTCTGTGACGTCAGATCCGGTTTGATTAGGTCATCCAATCATCGGTCACTGATAAGAGTGATCTAGAGCTGACAGCCCGACATCTAGAAGCTTGTCCGATTGTCCTCACTTAATACACCCTGAGGCTAACGAGATCCCCTAGTGTCTAATAGATACACACCGAGAGAGGAGTCATATAAGTAGACATTAGAGTGCCCCCCCCCCCTCTCTCTCTCTCTCTCTGGTGGTGGCGTCTTTAACCTTGCCATGTATTATGAGGCTCTAAACGGGGACTATCGCTGTTCAGCTTTGTGTTACTTCATAACATTGATGAATGTCTCGTGACGTGCTACACCAAGGATATGAAGGTATTTCCAGCTGTGGCAGCTGCAACAACAAGGAAAGATGGATACATATATAGATAGAGAGATAGATAGATAGATAGATAGATAGATAGATAGATAAACATACATACATACATACATACATACATACAGAGAGACAGATATATAGACAGACAGACAGGCAGGCAGACAGATAGAAGACATGATGATATGCAAACATGAATACACACGAACATACACTGACACCTGCTACATTATTTTGAGTATTTCAAAGTTACATTGCTGATTATTAATTTATGGTTATTAAATACAAATTAAATTGGGTACAAAACTGATGAGATATCGATTTATCGAACATGAGATAGCTCTCAATATTTTACCTGATCTTATAACATTGTAGTGATGCTTAAACTAAATGTTAATTGTCTTCTTGATGAAATAATTTGAAAACAAAATGTATATATATATATATATATATATATATATATATATATATATATATATATATATATATATATATATATATATATATATATATGGTGATATGATTATATATACTGTCATGATGATTATATGTACTGTCATGATGATTATATGTACTGTCATGATGATTATATATACTGTCATGATGATTATATGTACTGTCATGATGATTATATATACTGTCATGATGATTATATGTACTGTCATGATGATTATATGTACTGTCATCACTGTTGATAACAAGATTTTATTGTCTTTGTAATATATTTTTATATTTTATTAATTACCATTATGTCGCCATTGTTGACATAAAATTATATTATAATCAATATAGCATTAATTACTAAAATGGAAGAATAAAGAAGCAATAGTACTAGAACTTCATATGTTGTTCTTGTTGTTGTTGTTGTTGTATTTTTTATTCTTTTGTTGTTCTTATCATCTTCTCCCTCTTCATCTTTAACATCACCATCAACATCGTCATCATCTCCACCACAACCATAATTACCTCCAGTTGTGTACACGTGATAGACAAAATGGTAATGAAACGAAGTGAAAGATGAAACAGCCTTCCGCCATATCCCGGCTGAAGTTTGAACCCAGATGGTATAGATCTGTGGCCGACCAGTGCGCTACCAGTTAAACCACGGAGGAGCCCGAGTATGCTACGGTAGCTTAATAGTTTAATATCAATATACTGGCATTCTTAACTGTTTATCTTTACACAATCATACACCTCAGTGACAGGACAAGGATATATCTATATTTTACACCCTAATAACCCATCGCAGCGGCAGTACCCCACATACTACTATCTACCCCGTAGAGGGCCTCATCCCAAGTCATGACGCTCTCTGATAGGCTGCCGGGGGTGATAAATTGTGCTTTAATTTTCCTTTTATTCTGACCAATCACAGCTCGAGGAGTTCAGCAGCCCGGCTACGAACATGTCACCAGACTAGAGACAGGGCCAACACCCGATAAAGACGAATAGAAAATGAAATTGATGGTTTCGTGTTTGCCGGCGTGTTTAATAGTACTAAATCATATTTCAGATTTATGGCGATTGATTCCTAGTTATAAGTGTGAGAGATTTATTACATGTATATACACATACACATACATATACACGTGTACAAATACATATATACACAGGCGGATACGAAGACACGCATACATATCATTATTGCATTAAGTCTGCGTGCGCACAAACACACACTATTTAAACAAATTATAAGCGTACATCCAAACTTGGCCGGTCTATAGAGGACGCTCTCATAGCATATTTTACTTTAGCTCTCCAGATAATGGATTAGAATGAATTAATCTAGATAGCGACTTCTCTGTCAAATATACAAACACTGACGACACTAAACCAAACACTCAGTCACTAACTGAGTCACTGACTGGGTCACTGACTGACTGAGTCACTGACTGAGTCACTGACTGGCTGACTAACTGACTGACTGACTACTACTGACTGAATGAATGACTGACTGACTGACTGACTGACTGACTGACTTACTGACTTACTGACTGACTGACTAACTGACTGACTCATTCACTCACTCACTCATCACTCCTTCGATCCCAATACCGGTTATTTTTATATTTGGGTTCATATGTTTAGTACATAATGTTTTGTAAAGATAATAAAACATGACGTTTTAAAATATCAATTCGGCTTTAAACGAAAACCCTAATTCTAATGATTTCTCCATTTTTTTGCTTAATCAACCGTGATGTAATTTAGCAAGTATCAATTTGTAACCAATATATATAATCCGAACGTGGTTAATGTTTATAATAAATGTAATAAATCAACAGGATTCATGGGTGTATACGTAATATATGTGCGCGCACGTATTCACTTGTATAAGCCGTCTAAATACTGGTATAAAAGCCGTTTATTAATCTAATCTTTTTGTGAATGTTACTGTTTAATATGATTTACTAAGTATGCTATCCTATGGCAAGCACATCGTCAATTTAAAAACCAATAGTTCTAATATATAATATAAAACAAATACTTCAGTAGAGTTGATAGAATTAAACATATCCGAACACCATAATATTAGTCAGAGTTTGGTTTATAGATGATGGTTTATAGATTTACTTATGCCTCAAACTAATGAGTAAGGAAAATAACGAATCCTCTAGTGGTTAGGATTCCTGCCTTTCACGCAGGCGGCCCGGGTTCGATTCCCGGTGTGGGAGCTAATATATAAACAAAAAAAAAAAAAAAAAAATAACGAATCCTGGTAATGCGGGGTTCCTAGACGATTGTTCTAGAAGAATTTCTGAAAGGGTTTAGGTTGCCCTTGGGTGACTCACCTACTTTGTGAGTTGCCCTTGTTGTTGTGATCTACCCTCGTAATGCCAAGTAAATGTTAACTCGCTATAACTAATTGCTTACATACAATACGATATTTCATTCAATAACAAGCGTAATTCGTTCAAAACATCAAGTAGAAAATATCCAATATGACAAATATGATGAGCTATGCGGACCCGTCTACCTGTGATACCTCAGTAAACGTATGGTTGGTTCCCATTACGGTCGGGATGTTTTGCATCTTATATGGTGGTTGTTGAACGTCGTGGGGACGAGCACCGTATTAGTATTAATATTTATTGATAAGTTGTTTGTTTAGATGCTTGGTGAAGCATTTAATAGTTTTCATTGATCTAACACTGAAGCTGCCTAAAATGAAACCGAGGCTTTAAAATGTCATCTATCGAGGGCGCGCTTGTATGACCTCCAGAATAACTTTTATTTCAAAATGTCTGATCTGTTTGAAAATAATACTGTTTCGTAATAATTACCGAACATTCTGTTTTACGATAACTATTTCTTCTGTGTACCACCATCCTTGATGTAAATGTAAGTGAATCTATACGCAGACGTGTGTATAAGCAATAAATAAATGCTATAGAAACCGTTTATTAACTTCATTTTTAAATAATATTATTGTTTCACATGAATTACTAAGCACGCTATCTTGTGCTACATGATACTCCTATGTTGTTATAAATAGTTTTAAGATATTATCTTGGATATTTACATCTGCACAGTTGATATATCTAAACCCATCTGAACACCATAATATTAGTTAATTGCTGTTAGTTGAAGAACCAAAATGAATGGCATTCCACTTCTGGTTGTGCTAAACAAGCGACAGCCTGGAGATACTCCCCGAAACACAAGGAAGTAAATAAATGAGAAAAAAAATGAGCCCTTTTTTGGCTTGATTGCTTGCTTTGTTCGTCAATATATTATCTGTATTATTTATTGATATATATATATATATATATATATATACACGTGTGTGTGTAAAAAGCTAGTAATAACTAAAATAGGGGTAAACGTATTCTTGCCTTTAGAAAAGTAATTCGAATCGGTAAGCCAGTAAGCCTTGTATGGTTACACAAACATACGCACGCACGCACGAATACACACTCACATACACGCACACACCCTGACATCATATATGGTACTTTACTAATATTTAAAGAAACGCGAATACGCACAATACGTAAGTGGAATTCTAAGTTAAAATAAAAAATATGCCAAACGTGTAGTAAAACACTTTTCTCATCCGAAATTTGATTAGCTTTCTATTAGGTAAAAATCACGGTGTTCAGTATCAACTTCAAATACAGGTAATATTACAAAATTGATTGATAATAATGGAGACTATATTTGGTATATATTATCATGACTAACTAGCACATATTATAGAATGTGCATACACAAAGGGCGGCAAACATTGACCAAAGCTAAAGCTATTAATGTGCCTAAAGGGCTTAATATGTCTACAAATGTTTGGAATGACATTTATTTACCAAATGTGGTATATATATATATATATATATATATATATATATATATATATATATATATATATATATAGCTTGTTCTATTTTAGGCCAATGAAACTCTAATATCTGAATGAAATCTAAACCAAGATATTCTATTATTTTTAAACCTTCAGTTAGAGACTCGCGATACCTTCCCAAAAATTGTATTATAAGCTCATAATAAAAATGACCAGTAAACAACGTCAACTATTTTGATCTTTAATTAATATAATGATACACAACAAAATCATTTATTGTATTGTTTGTGGCAAATTTGGATTTGCAAAATTCAGTTAGAATCTCGCAGTATTTCACTTAATACGATCCCAACTAAGCGACGTGGAATTGATGTTGAAGCATTAATTTTCTTCGATATAAAGCACCGTCTTCTAGACAGTTTGAGTACCTATTTGAGACGTCTCAAGGTCACCAGACAGTATGCAGCATTAGCGTCAACGAGGGAAGTTTGGAAAGCGTCCATTGACCTGGTTTCTGTCCATGTGATTTTTTTTTGTTGCGGCATGTAACATGCCCAGAACATATGATTAGCGAGTGACTTCCTAGGGGAGCATATCAAACCGATACAGCTATGAGCCGGATTTGAACCCAGAACCAGTAGTGCACTTCTCTAACCACTGAGTCATCGGAACGCGAGAATAAGCTAGAATTAACCAGAATCCAGTCAACTGAGAAGCATATATGATCACTGTATTTCTTGCTAAGATATATTCTAAGAACTTAAAGAGATCTAAGAGTGGCAGCCCTTGTCATCATCTACTTTATCTGTCCTAATATTATTTACTTTTTGACTTTAGTCTCCACTTGAACTTCCGCCTTGGTGAGCCGACACAACACACACACACACACACACACACACACACACACACACACACACACACACACACACACACACACACACACACACACACACACACACACACACACACACACACACATACACACACACACAACATACACAAACACATACACACACACACACACAAAATATATAACACACACACCCCGATATATATATATATATATATATATATATATATATAGATAGATAGATAGATAGATAGATAGAGAATGAGACAGACAGAGAGAGAATGAGACAGACAGAGAGAGTGAGAGAGAGAAAGAGAACGAGAGAGACGCACGCACGCATGCACGCACACGGACACACACATAGAGAGAGAGAGAGAGAGTGAGAGAGAATGAGAGAGAGTAATAATTCTGGTGCCCCGTAGTTGCTAAGTTGCCGCAGTTTAGATCGAAATTGCTCGTCAGTTGATCTTCTAAATAGTATTTTAAAAAATACAGCAAGTATTAGGAAGAAAGAAATAGTTTGAAGGACGTTGTTAGTATGAGGACTACATTGTTTAATTTCATGTAGTAGCAACCAATTAAACGAATCAACTTGTCTTGACGCAAATCAGTATTATTTCTGGCGTCAGAACATTTTATTTGTATGTCCACAAATTCCGGATCTCAAAGCTAATTAACCTTTTTACAGCTTCAATTTAAAATAAAATAACTGTTTAAATAAGGGGTATGTCATAGCCATATACTGTCCTTGAATTATCTTAGACAGAGTACTTATAAGTAAAATTATTATTATTATTAGTAGTAATAGTAGTAGTAGTAGCAGTAGTAGTAGTAGCAGTAATAGTAGTGGGGGATAATACATGGCTGTAGCTATTTATACGAGCCGATGACTCACAAATCAAGCTGACACATGATTGGTTTATTATGGTGAGTCATTTCTATGAGGAAGAGAGTTATTAGGTGCAACTGATAATGGAATCATGTCGGGTATTATAAATGCGATTTAATGGATATTTATTGTAGAGATGAATATATAAAAATTACAAATTATATGCTACATTAAAATCCCCAAATCATAACAATTTGCTTTAATTAGTCATATAACAAACTTATCCACTTAAAGATATCAAAAGATAACACAAAATCACCAATATATGTGTGTGTGAGTTTGTATGTGTGAGTTTGTGTGTGTGTTTGAGAGAGAGAGAGAGAGAGAGAGAGAGAGAGAGAGAGAGCTAACGCGAGCGCCCTTGTATGAGCTCTAGAATAACTTTTTTTCGAAATCTTAAAAAAAATCTAATCTGCTTGAAAATAATATTGTTTCGTAATACTTACCAAGCATTCTATCTTGCGATAATTATTCCTTCTATTTAACATAATTATTTTATGTATATGTATTGCATGTACACCCTGATATGTGTATAAAGCATAGATATAAGTGTATCAAACCCATTTACTAATTTAAAAAGTTATTAAACATGCTGTCTTGTGCTAAATGGTACTCTTATGAAGTTGGAAGTAGTGTTAGGATAGCATCTTGGATATATACACCTGTACAGGTGATATACTGAAACCCATCTGAACACCATAATGTTAGCTAGTGACGGGTATATGGCTGTTAGTTGACGAAGTAATTATTTATGCCTCAAACTAATGAGTAAGGAAAATAACGAATCCTGGTAATGCGGGGTTCCTAGACGATTGTTCTAGAAGAATTTCTGAAAGGGTTTAGGTTGCCCTTGGGTGACTCACCTACTTTGTGAGTTGCCCTTGTTGTTGTGATCTACCCTCGTAATGCCAAGTAAATGTTAACTCGCAATAACTAATATAAGAGAGAAGCTGCTTAAAATGCAACTGAGGCTAATTATAGTTTTGAAATATCACCTTGGACAAATACACTACTACAGTTGATATATTTATATATACCTAAGTTTATATATATATATATATATGTGTGTGTGTGTGTGTGTGTGTGTGTGTGATTATAAACAACTTACCGATTCAATCAAAACAATAGTGTATTTGTCCTGTAAGATCGAGAGAGAGAGAGAGAGACAGACAGAGAGAGAGAGAGAGAGAGAGAGAGAGAGAGAGTAGGTACCGGTCCATTCTTTGTAATATCCATGTTGTATAGGGCTAGAACGACATATTTCAGGGGTCCAGATGGAGTCCGCCACCAGAAGTCCAACATATGTGCCTTGTAAACACTGAGTTTGTTGAAATCGTATGTACAATATGAACTAAAATATTGATTAATTATGATAGAGTTGGAGAACTATATTACAGCTAATGAACAACTGTTTAATTTTCTATATCAAGAAACCTAAGATATGTCCGTTTGATCCATCACTTTCTTGATTCATCACAAAATCTAAGCATGTGTTACATTTTGAATAAAATATCCTCGTCTCAGTTTATATTAATCATTTATCTTCGCTACGTTATATATATATATATATATATATATATATATATATATATACAATCTTATGTGATTCACTTAATCTTTGAATGACGTTTTAATAATTGTTTAATATATTGAAAAAATATCTGAGGATTTCTCCATTTAAAAGACTCTTTAATGGCTGAATTGTTCGGTAATAAATATCTCTAAATAGCCACGATTTTTGGAATGCCGAATCTTCTGTGACATTTTCGATCCTATAAATGCATCACTGTTTATAAGAGGGGAAGAGTCATGGTCAAGTTCCACGCAACTCCACAGTTTCGGGCCACGTTGAGTGTGTGCGTGCGTACGCGCGCGTGTGATAAAGCTGAGCCCAGCTAGTTTGATAAGAAAACTCCTGTCTGCTGAAGGCTTATAATATCTTGACCAGAGACCATTTAATGGAGTTGTTGTGTACCATGATGTCAAATAATAATTGTGTCAAACCATTGTCAAGTGAATTTGTCACAGTTAAGCTTCAAGCCTAATCATTTTTTATTGTAGATTGTTCATACACGTTTATGTTTATTTATAATGTATTATTTACAGCACACTAATAGATATATTTTTGCTGATTTTGCTCCTATTTTGCATTAATTTATTGATGTCATGTATACGAAGCTGCAAGGAACAGTTATCCATTCTTACAGAGAGAGAGAGAGAGAGAGAGAGAGAGAGAGAGAGAGAGAGAGAGAGAGAGAGAGATGA
>JAODUP010000997.1:267500-361564 GCA_025642065.1 Paralvinella palmiformis | reverse complement strand
TTTGAAATCAAGTTGAACTGTTCCTTTAGATGTAAAGGTATTTTTGAAAGGATTTACTTTCTTCAGACTATGCTTTGTTTATGATTGTATATATATATATATATATATATATATATATATATATATATATATATATATATATATATATATATACCGGTTATTCAGAAATTGTTTAATTGTTACTTTGGAAATGCTTGTATAAGCCTTAACATATATTACTCTTATTAAGAATGCGTTTATTAATTTGTAAAATTACCAGAATATATGGCCTCATGGGTTAGAGGGTGGGATTCCTTACCCATAGCCATTCTGTGCAGGAGGTCAGAGGTGTCATTACAGTAGGAACAATTTTAATCAAAGACCGCAACTGGCAAACTTGTATCCGTCGAATATGCCATTTATTGTAGATTTTGCCTTTGCTTACAATTAGGCCTTGTGGTGAAGTATTAATTTAAAGACCATGTGCTTTTCCTTCAGGTAAGTGGCATCGACACAAAGAAACCATGCATTTATACCATTTATCTGAAACAAAACAGTTAATTTTCTTCAGATCGACTCATTTGAAATATATAAAATTGTCACAAATATGAAAGCAAAGAAAGGTTCAGGGCATTACGTTATATCATGCATGTTTTTGAAACTGGGATAGTTCAATTATTTATTAAAATGTATACAGTAGTTAGTGGCTATGCGTAAATCAAAAGCATGCAAGTAGGCTTATTTATCATTATAACCGGTTTTGTCAAAAGTACTGGAAAAAGTTGTCCATAAACGACTTTATTTATTCTTTGGCACACACAATTTGCTGTTCAACGGTTAAGATCCGAGCAGTGACTGACAGTGTAATTGATAACCTAAAAGCCAGAGAAAACACACTCTTGCAACATATCTAGATTTGTCAAGGGGTTTTGATACGATAGATAATAAACTCTTAATTAGTAAATTGGAATATTATAGAGTGCGGGGACAATCATTAAATTGGTTCAAAAGTCATTTATTTGATCGAACTCAATATGTGCAATATAAAAATATATGCTCTGATAATAAATACATCACATCTGGCGTACATCAGAGATCCGTTTAGGAAGCCCCACTTTTCATAATATACACACATGACCTGCCAGTTTCTCTTACATATATTAAAGCCATATTGTTTGCTGATGACACAACACAGAATGCTTGTTCAAGACAACTCAATGAAGCTTATCACAAAATTAATAATGATTTGGATTACCTGTGTGACTGCTTCAAAACTAATACATTGACATTAAATAGTGCCAAAACCAATTACGTGTTTTCCCATATAAGAATGATAATCATAACAGTGGCTTTGGTATTTGTATTGGTACTGCTAAAATTCAACGAAAAGATGTGAATGTTTTTAGAATTCATATTGACAGCAAACTAGCATGGAAGGATCACATTAAACATATCAATTAAACAAATATATAAGGCACTATATATTGTTCGTACTGCTAAACATATTATATATTGCCACCAGTTGAAGATGTTGTGCAGTACCTTAGTTCAACCTCATATACTATATGGTATCCCTTTATGTTGTTATACTTTTCAATCATATCCAAAGAAATCTATCGTGCTTCAAAAAAGACTGTACGGCTGATTAACAATAGTGAGTACAAAGTTCACACAGCCGAAGTATAAAAAGAATGGAACATATTAAAGTGAAAGTAAATGTACGAATTAGACACATTGCCAAAATCTTTGATGGAGCAGTTCATACTAAATATTCACACCACGAATCCAGTAGACGACAAAATCAAACACTTCATGTAAATAACAGCTGCCCTGGTATTGCTCCTAATTCTATGTTACATCAAGATAACGTAATATGGGGTAATATGTGCCTTAAAGTAAGACATATAACCACCCGAAACAATTTGTTCGTAGTGTTAAAAGTGTGTACATTGAACATTTGTAACTTTTCAATACGTGCTCTTATATATTGATAGATATTTTGTCTCGCGAATAAGTAATTGTGTTATGATACTGTAATGTATTGCAGTCGTAATTGTTTTCCCTCTCACCTAACCTAATATCAGTTAGATATATTGTTTTGCATATCAGCTATGCATACTATTGCCATGGGATCTCAAACTATAAGGGTATTGGTGTTACGTATATATATATATATATATATATATACAATAGGCAATTTATCAGATCATGGAGACGCATATATAGGGTAGAGTGGGGTAAGTTGCTCCCATTAAGTATTGTCACTCATTTCTCAGTGGAAACGTTTTTAATATAATAAACCAATATGTTATAGGATTCTTATACGTACTGGGGATACACCGTCAAATAATATTGCATTTCTTCCAACGGAAAATGAGATAAAACATTATTGTAAATTTGTTATCATAGGCGTGTCTTACCCCAGCTGTGGAGGTACGGTGCTCAGTGGGGAACGTTTTACCCAAGCTGTATGCTGCAATTGTAGTCACACTGCTTTCCAGTTTCAGATATAACAAGATCTAGGCTAATATTAAGATAAAATAATACTGCACAGATTGCAATTGTTTAAACAAAAAACTTGTATTTTATTGAATACACACAGAAATAGTAAACACAAAGCCTACCGCGAAAAGTATAAAAAGAGGGAAAATATACAGATGCATAGTAAATCTGCAGCCTTAATTAGCATTGTCCCAAGTCTACGTGTCATGGTCATGCAGAGTCATAATTCTGGCTGATCCACCAAGCCATCACTGGAATACAAGCTTCATGTGCCCATAAGTGACATCTACTGCATCTATATCCACGTCTCGCATGACTTGCTGGTATTATCTAAACATACCAAACACGGCCACTGTCCTATTTCTCGTTTCTTTGCTTCTGTTTCTTTCTTCGACTATTGTGCTGTTTTCTTCCCTTTTCCTTTGCTTCTTTTCTTGCAACATGTTTTTAAATGGCGATGATATCAGGTGCGTTGGCCTTTCTGCCTTTCTCTTTCGCTAAAGCCCTTTCACTGCTTTGACAGGTGTGATCAGATTTGCAGCTGGATCTCTGTTAACTGCATCCTGAGGTCGTATATTTGGCGATCGTGAACCCCAACGTTGATTCCTACTGTGATGTTGGTCTCGGTATTTGTCGCCACTGTAACGGCGGGAACGTTTGAAGTAGGCCTGGTAGTGGTCGTGGAGGTGGTTGTTTGGCCGAGATTGACGTAATGGTTATACCAGCGGTCGTTGTTGTGGTAGCTGGAATAGTGGTAACTGACATCGCTCCACATGTGGTACCAGTGGATTGACTTTTACCAACAGTGGTGACGGCAGTAGTTGAAGGGTTGGCTGTTGTGTTGTCGTTGTTGTTGTCTTGTTGTAGGTAGTGGCGAAGGTGCTGGCCATATTAAAAAAAATGGTTCTCTGTCCCTTGTGGGCCACCATCCATGTGTCGGACCCGATTTGTATCCCTTTTATTGCCTTCAAAAACGTGCGATCAAGTGGCTGTATTGTATGGGTGCAATCAGGTGGGAGAGTGTCCAATTATATACCTTTGGTCCTAGCATATTCGATTACAGCAAGCGTTTTGTGGGTATGATTGTTTGGTAGTCGTCATAAAATGCTTTATCTACTTCATGAATATGATATCATCAGTCTAGCCAGTATCTGTGCAAACACTGATGGAGCCAGAAGGAGCATTGGTCATTAGATCCTCTGCCATTCTCTTTCTTGTAAAAATAAACATGGGTGGGATGTATGAGCCAGGTGCACTATTGGTACACAGAACAGTTACACGTTTTCTTCTCTCCCCACTTTTCATACATCCAACGTCTCTTGCACCTTTGCTGGTCACGATTTTTGACGGAATTAGTACATTTGTGATGCCGGTTTCATCCATATTCCAGATACCTGTTCGGCTGTAATTATGCGCAGTGAGTATGCTTCTAATGGAGAGCTACGGATGCCTTTCTAGAAAACCTCGCCACCAGTCCTTGCCAGCATGTTTGGTACTTGTGTTAAAGTGATGTATTACCACCAGTTTCTCAGAAAATCAAATGCCAGCCGTCTCATGTCCACAGAAGTGAAGCAAAACAAGGTTGTTTCCATAGTATGTATATGTTTACCTAGTATATATTCTCGTACTATTCCAAATTTGGCTTAAACGACCAATATATCCAGGAGTCTGCACCTTGCAGTCTCTATGTCACCGAGGGGTCTTTCCTTCCATCTTTGCTGCCGTATTCTGTCCCATGGCTAAGCTTATCGCTGATAGGGCCTCTCTGATTGCAACACGTCCGTATGATTCTCTCTGGCTCTTTCGTTTGTAAATTATTCGCATTTTCCTGTAACTGAAATTGGTAGAATAAATGTTATTCTAATGCAAATAATTTACAATATTAAATATAAAAGCAGTACCATGTCGATAAAAAAGATTAAAATGACTTAGTAAGCATTACAGTTAAAATGTGCGATTCTGACCATGTTCGTGCATCATGAGATTGTTCAAGGTTTCAACTACACATTCATGGCTAGTGTGCTCACTAGATTTCACTCTTCTTATAAATATGGATTCTAATGGTGATATTTCCATTCTAACCAGTCGTTCCACAGTAGTTCCTGCACATAGCTTCTTACGAAGCATATATTGAGCCAGTAAAGTTATACAGATGTCTTTATTAGGAAGTCTAATTTAAACATTCTGGAGAACAAAGACATAGTTTGTTGTCGAATAACTGTTTACAGTGGCTGTATTTCAATAGCTTTTAATATAGGTTATGATGATTGCGCTTAGGAACATCTATGCATTGTTTGACCAGTGTTCCTTGTTGCCACTCCATCTTGTCTATACAGTCTGTACCATACGTTAGAGTTGGACAGCACATGGTACGCCATAAGTGAGCATTCGTGTTACTGTCTAGTCCAGGGTATGGTATGCCACTGCCCTGGAGTCCAAAAGTAGTGCATAGACAAGCCTTCATGCATTCTTCTATGTGAGTTTCTGATTTAGCACTTGAGTGGAATATGGTGCCAAGAATGTTCACACTTTCGACTGTGTCCATGATCTGTGTGGCTAGGTTCCAATCAGCTTTTACATTAAGGAGACATTTACCAATCACGACGCGTTTAGATTGAATTACGTTAAAGGACAATCTCCAGGTTTGCGAATATTTCAGGCACTTGTTCATGAGAGTATTTAGCTCAGTAACTGTAGCACTAATATGATGATATCATCTGTATATGCCACCGACCTAACTGACGAACTGCCAATGCGTAATCCTATGGTCGACTGATATATGACAATGAGGAAGTTATTAATGAAAACGTTAAAAAGCCATGGCGATAAAAGAGGTTACGGGTAAGATGTACTATGGTGTGGTTTATGGCAGAGTGCCAGGAATGTACACTATATTGTCGCTGACAAGTGATCAGACCGACGGATTTTCTGTTGCGTGTCACTCTGGATTTGATTAACTGAAATCATGTGTGTAATTTATGGTAGCTAATGGCAGTCATAGTGAGGATAGCATTAAAGTACATGGTGCGTGTGGTGGTTAGTATACCCTTCGTTCTTCGATAAGAAAATCTGGGGTATAGTAGAACTTGGCAGATACACTTTATTTTGTCTCTGTTGACACCAAAGGTACTGTTACTAACTGTAATAATTATGGTAATCGCTAGGTGTCGCATCAGCTCTTATGTTTTTTTATAACACACCGTTGTTTTTCGATATTTCGTAATTATTCTACTTACAATTGTTTACTTTTCCCAGTATTTCGCTGATTTATGTTTATTTTATATATTGTGCGTACGATAATATATTAATTATAAAGTATACCTAGGCTATTTTGGCTTGAAAAATTCATTTTCTTCAGTATTATAATAGTTTCTAGTTAACATCTAAATAGTACTTAGTCGTCATTATTCCTACCAAACGGTTTTCTGCTTTTTCGCTGCTTCACTCAAAATATAATATTAAAGTTTGTTTAGGTCTTGCTAGTGTCGCCAGTAGAGTCTAAATTTCAAGTAGCTCATAACTACGATAGCAATAACTAGAACTGTTCTAACAGTTTCTCGGTGTTTTTCTAGTTCTTTTCTCTGTTTGGTATGGCATATTAGATACAGCACTTACCTGCATCCGCTCATTCTTAATAAATAATTTCAATCAATAAACAAAAATGTTTTTAAATGTAGTTCTTCTATTTTGCTGTGTTCCCCAAGGCTCTGTTCTTGGACCACTAATGTTTACTCTGTATACAACACCACTAAGCTAACTTACTCACAACCAGAAATTAGACCTCATTTATAGGCAGATGATATCCAAGTATACATATATTTATCTACAGCAGACATTGATCTTTCTCTTAAACAACTTGGTAATTGTCTCAGTGATACATTTAGCTGGATGACAAACAACAAAACTTAGGCTGAATGCCAACAAAACATATTTCATCATTATAGATACATCCAGACAACACAGCAAACTTACTCGTTTCCTCCCTACGAACATCCTTACTCATAGCATCACACCATCAAACACTCTATGTAATTTTTGTGTTACGTTTGATAGCGATTTTAAACTCAGAGAACTTATTTTTCTGAAATGTCGCTCCTGCTTCTATCAAATTATTGACCTTCGCCGTATTCGGCGCTATTTTTCTTTTTCAGTCACCAAAACCATTGCTACAGTATTCATTAATAGTAGGCTTGTGTACTACAACTCTATTCTTTCCAGCATTTCATCTAAGGATATTATAAAACTTCAGTGTATTCAGAACCGCTTAGCTAGGATGTCACACGGTCTCCTCGGTTTTCCCATTCTGTCCTACTTCTAAATTATCTTCACTGGTTCCCTGGTCAATCTCGCATCATATCAATCTCTGCGCTATTGCCTATCAAACTCTTTTTTTCTGGAGAAATTTCATATATAATTACCATGCTTTCCTTAGCACCCTAGCCCATAGAGCTCAATTCATCTGGTTTTTAGTTGTTGCCTGTTTCCATGGTTAAAACTGTTAAAGACCTAGTGTCACATAATGCCGAACTCATCACTAAGTGGAGTCCGAATAAATGTCATGCATTTCGTAACAACTCCCCCCACCCTTGTACTATGCTAATCGATCAAGCATTGTAATCGGCCTTGACCAGAATACAATTACACACACCGCGGTTAAGTGACTGCCAGGTGCTAAGGTGATCGGTTTGACTGACGAAGTAGATAAGAGTTATGATAGACTTGTGATAGTACGGGGGGGGGGGTGGTGTTAACAGTTGTTCCGATACCAAGGTTTTTAATGCAGTAGTTAGTGATTTTAAGGTCATCATTAACACTGAAATATGCAAAGCCAACATGATAACTATGTCTAGCGTGTGTCAGCAAAGTGATACATATTTGCAGAAATGCATAGACACTCAATGCAGCTCTTAAATGTTTTGTGCTGACTTATAACGTACCTATGCAGATACATCTGGATTCCTAAAACTATCTGTTGGTACACTCAATGAGGGTTATTATCGAGATGACCACATTCAACTGACACTGAAAGATCAGAACAAGCTGGCTACCAAATTGACGCTGATGGTAACGAAACCCCTAATAAGGTGGCAACTTTTAGAACTAGTAAATTAACGAAATCCAGAGGACAACCTCCAACCACTAAATCTACATCTGAGATGACGAGAACTGACGCTAGAAAGACATCGAGGCATATATCAGGACCCCAAGACCAAGGTATTTCATGCACACGAACACCACAAAGGGTCAATAACAGCCAATCACGCTGTGCGTATTGCGTCGAGCCACACCATGATACGGATATATGTCGTCATCATCCCCCTGTCCAGTGCTACAGTTGTTGCAAGACTAGACATAAATATAAATATTTTGACTCAGTCACTAGTAATTGATTGTTAGGCCAAGAATAGTGCGACTCTTGTAAGAATCATATTGCCGAAGAAATGTTTAATGCCAATGTTTATGATATAATTATAGAACTACAAAAAATATAGATTTTTATAGTAAGAATGTAAGAAAGTTAAACTTTGTCCATATAAATGTAACCTTGAAAAATCTCATGATGCACAAACATGTTCAGAATCGCACATTTTAACTGTAATGCTTACTAATTCATTTTAATTTTGTTTATCGACATGGTCTAATGTTAGGATTCCTTAAACAGCAAACGATCATTTAAATATGGATAAATTATGATGATTTGTATTTGTTATTAAATAAGCAATAACACATATAAAAATGTGAGCTCATTACTTTGCTTTTATATTGAATATTATAAATTATTTGCATTAGAATAACATTTATTCTACCCATTTCAGTTACAGAAATATGCCAATAATTTACAAACGAAAGAGTCAAAGGGGATCATACCGCCGTGATGCAATCAGAGAGGGCCTATCAGCGATAAGTTCAGACATCGGACAGAATATGGCAGCAAAGATGGAAGCAAAGACCGTTCGGCGACACAGAGACGGCAAGGTTCAGACTCCTGCATATATTGGTCGTTTAAGCTAGATTTTGAATAGTACGAGAATATATACTAGGTAAACATATACATACTATGGAAACAACCTTGTTTTGCTTCACTTCTATGGACATGAGACGGCTGGCATTTGATTTTCTGAGAAACTGGTGGTAATACATCACTTTAACACAAGTACCAAACATGCTGGCAAGGACTGGTGGCGAGGTTTTCTAGAAAGGCATCCGTAGCTCTCCATTAGAAGCATACTCACTGCGCATAATTACAGCCGAACAGGTATCTGGAATATGGATGAAACCGGCATCACAAATGTACTAATTCCGTCAAAAATGGCCCGGGTTTGGATGTATGAAAAGTGGGGAGAGAAGAAAACTGTAACTTTCTGTGTACCAATAGTGCACCTGGCTCATACATCCCACCCATGTTTATTTTTACAAGAAAGAGAATGGCAGAGGATCTAATGACCAATGCTCCTTCTGGCTCCATCAGTGTTTGCACAGATACTGGCTAGACTGATGATATCATATTCATGAAGTAGATAAAGCATTTTATGACGACTACCAAACAATCATACCCACAAAACGCTTGCTGTAATCGAATATGCTAGGGCCAAAGGTATATAATTGGACACTCTCCCACCTGATTGCACCCATACAATACAGCCACTTGATCGCACGTTTTTGAAGGCAATAGAGAGTGGATACAAATCGGTGTCCGACACATGGATGGTGGCTCACAAGGGACAGAGAACCATTTTTTTTAATATGGCCAGCACCTTCGCCACTACCTACAACAAGACAACAACAACGACAACACAACAGCCAACCCTTCAACTACTGCCGTCACCACTGTTGGTAAAAGTCAATCCACTGGTACCACATGTGGAGCGATGTCAGTTACCACTATTCCAGCTACCACAACAACGACCGCTGGTATAACCATTACGTCAATCTCGGCCAAACAACCACCTCCACGACCACTACCAGGCCTACTTCAAACGTTCCCGCCGTTACAGTGGCGACAAATACCGAGACCAACATCACAGTAGGAATCAACGTTGGGGTTCACGATCGCCAAATATACGACCTCAGGATGCAGTTAACAGAGATCCAGCTGCAAATCTGATCACACCTGTCAAAGCAGTGAAAGGGCTTTAGCGAAAGAGAAAGGCAGAAAGGCCAACGCACCTGATATCATCGCCATTTAAAAACATGTTGCAAGAAAAGAAGCAAAGGAAAAGGGAAGAAAACAGCACAATAGTCGAAGAAAGAAACAGAAGCAAAGAAACGAGAAATAGGACAGTGGCCGTGTTTGGTATGTTTAGATAATACCAGCAAGTCATGCGAGACGTGGATACAGATGCAGTAGATGTCACTTATGGGCACATGAAGCTTGTATTCCAGTGATGGCTTGGTGGATCAGCCAGAATTATGACTCTGCATGACCATGACACGTAGACTTGGGACAATGCTAATTAAGGCTGCAGATTTACTATGCATCTGTATATTTTCCCTCTTTTTATACTTTTCGGGTAGGCTTTGTGTTTACTATTTTGTTTGTATTCAAAAAAATAAAAGTTTTTAAAAATTTTTCAAAACTTTTTTGCCAATTTTTTTTACCCGAAACTGGAAAGCAGTGTGACTACAATTGCAGCATACAGTTGGGTTTAAAAAGCCCCCCCCCCCCACAGCTGGGGTAAGACACGCCTATGATAACAAATTTACAATAATGTTTTATCTAAATTTTTCCCTTGGAAGAAATGCAATATTCTTTCACAGTGTATCCCCCAAGCATTTTAAAAATCCTATAACATATTGGTTTATTATATTAAAAAAGTTTCCACTGAGAAATGAGTGACAATACTTAATGGGAGCAACTTACCCCACTCTACCCTATATATGCGTCTCCATGATCTGATAAAGTTTTGAACAAATATATAATATGTAATTACATACACCGAATATAAAAGTGCTTGACACAAGTATAGTATACCATGTATATATACCACTTACCTGAAACAAAACCCCAACAATTTCATTTTCTTCAGAACGACCTCCCCCTAAAAAAAAGGGTATCTGCTTGCTTTAGTGTTATAATAATACCCTAATAGCACACACAAAATATATTATAGAGAAGGCTTAATTTTGTTCTTGTTTTACAAATGTTGGACGTGGTTTAACTGGCATCGACAAATTCACGATTCAAAGAAACCATGCATTTATACCATTTATCTGAAACAAAACAGTTAATTTTCTTCAGATCGACTCATTTGAAATATATAAAATTGTCACAAATATGAAAGCAAAGAACGGTTCAGGGCATTACATTATATCATGCATGTTTTTGAAACTGGGATAGTTCTATTGTTTATTAAAATGTATACAGTAGTTAGTGGCTATGCGTAAATCAAAAGCATGCAAGTAGGCTTATTTATCATTATAACCGGTTTTGTCAAAAGTACTGGAAAAAGTTGTCCATAAACGACTTTATTTATTCTTTGGCACACACAATTTGCTGTTCAACGGTTAAGATCCGAGCAGTGACTGACAGTGTAATTGGTAACCTAAAAGCCAGAGAAAAAACACCAAAAACTTTTGGGGTTTTTATACGAAGATAATAAACTATTAATTAGTAAATTGGGATATTATAGAGTGCGGGGACAATCATTAAATTGGTTCAAAAGTCATTTATCTGATCGAACTCAATATGTGCAATATAAAAATATATGCTCTGATAATAAATATATCACATCTGGGGTACAACAGAGATCCGTTTAGGAAGCCCCACTTTTCATAGTATACACACATGACTTGCCAGTTTCTCTTACATATATTAAAGCCATATTGTTTGCTGAATGCTTGTTCAAGACAACTCAATGAAGCTTATCACAAAATTAATAATGATTTGGATTACCTATGTGACTGCTTCAAAACTAATACATTGACATTAAATAGTGCCAAAACCAATTACGTGTTTTCCCATGGCTATGGGTAAGGAATCCCACCCTCTAACCCATGAGGCCATATATTCTGGTAATTTTACAAATTAATAAACGCATTCTTAATAAGAGTAATATATGTTAAGGCTTATACAAGCATTTCCAAAGTAACAATTAAACAATTTCTGAATAACCGGATATATATATATATATATATATATATATATATATATATATATACAATCATGACACACACGCACAGTCTGAAGAAAGTAAATCCTTTCAAAAATACCTTTACATTTAAAGGAACAGTTCAACTTTATTTCAAAGTTTCAGGTCTAAAACAACTATGTTCACAAATATCATAAATGATGTCAAAATGTGAACACAACCAACCACATATTAAATAATCCCTCAATCATAATCTCACAAATCGATTATAACTAGCCTGTGCAGGCCGCTCTTTTCACTTAAAACAAGATATTTATCCGGAAGACTGTATAACCCACTTAAAAGCATTTAAACAAGTGTTTTATTTATTGAAAAAGTAGTTAATAAAAGCGCAATCTTTCTAAATGTTTGCACAATATTAGATAAATATTTCGAGTTCGCATTTTGTTGGAATATCAAATTGAATTCATTCGTCATTTGTAATGTAAAAAATTAAAATATTACCATATAAATGTTTAAGAAGAAATATATACTCTTAATCTAAGTATAATAAATGAGGTACTTGTCTTGTTTTAGTTATTTTGTCAAACTAAATTTAAAATATATCCATATTGAGACAAAACCTAATCAACGTAAAAATCTAATATGTTAGCTTTATTAAGGGCACCCAGTTTCAGAGATACCAAAACTGGCTGATTCGCTTGGTCCCTGACCTTTGCGTGGCATACGTATATCCACCACGAAGAAACCATATTCTTTCCACAAGACGCCTAATACAATCCATTTGAATGTGGAGAATTATGATAAATTCCGAAATCTCTTAGTATTTTGTGTATCAATAAAACACAACTGAATAGATCAGTTAATCAACACCTATCTCTAATTATATTGGTACAGGATTCGTAATTGCAAACGTAACAAATACCTTTGGTTCATAATGTAAATTACATAAGACTGAGTAGTTTTGTGCTACATTGTTTTAGAGGTATTGTTCAGGCTGCTTTGAAATTAGAATATTATAAATAATATTTCGTCTATTTAAACGCATGATCCTGAGGAAGATGAACACGAAAGGATAGATCGAAGCTTGGCCTTTACCCATTATGCAACTATACACTTGTGGAATAAATATGTTGTATTAAGCGATTGCAATTGTACACATAACAATTTTAAATCACGTTTAAAGAACTGTTTGTTACAGCGAATTACAACGTGTAAAGCCAGATCAGCTTCAGGGTCAGACTGTGGATAGCGTACTGGTACAGCAGTACTGTTATAATAGCTCAACCGATCCAGGAGGTGATGTACGATATCAGGATATTCTGACGAGACATCGTTTTTCTCCAATGGATCCGTCCTAATGTTAAATAACCAGAGGTTCTGATCTGAATTATAATTTTGGTTTTTGATCCATGGTTTGTTTTGCTGATAATGAGGCGGGGGAATCCATTTTCCTTCACCTAGAACGTAAACAGTAAGGTGAATTTGTATTAATAGCATATGACATATACTTCTGAACATTTGGCTTGATATACTAGAGAGAGAGAGGGGGGAGGTGCTGCTTCATTGTGTACTAATTCGGTCTTACAGTAAATAACTGACGTTGACACTACTGTATACATTATTCAATGAAATGATATGATAATAATAATAATATTCCTACCAGGATCTCCTGTAAGTAATTTCCAATCTCCGACTCTGATAGCAGCACGGACACGGATGTCAAAGGAACAATTAGTTAATATTTGACCTTTTGGTTCATGGAGAGGGTCAATATTGTAAAGAAGCTCTTTCCTTTGATTCACTAAAAATAAATTAAATTTATCACGTTTGGTTTCCTTTATAGAGAAAAGTGAAGAATTAATAACAATAAAATGGGAGCAGTGTGTGTGTGTGTGTGTGTGTGTGTGCGCGCGCGCGCGCCTGTCACTGTATATGTAATTGCAATAAGGTAATTAGTAGCATTATTGAACCTACCTAATAGCTGACCATAAATCATAACCATCCAGATGTAGATGATCTGTTCTACCTCCTGCCAGATGAACCAACGTTGGAAACCAGTCAGATATATGTACTAGGCCATTATATGTTGTACCTTTGTTTTTTAATAGTGTACTGTGAATGAAGCCAACGCCTCGTATTCCACCTTCCCACAACTGGGCCTTCCACCCTCTCAAAGGCCAATTATTACCACCTTCATGTACCTGACCGCCGTTATCTGTTATGATTAGATAGTATTATAACCAACAGGTTATTAAATAGTGTTACTTTAATAAATGAATGACAACTAAACGATAGTTTGCTCTATTTAATTGATCTGAATGGGCTTTCGTTTGCCTATATTAAGTTGTATAAATTACAGTTTTTAATAATTAAATATATGCCATTAGCAATTACTGATGGGTTTCTTTTTATGGAAATATAACCTTTGTAACACACACACACATGACTGACCTATCGAAGTAGGAATTTATCAAGCTTCAATCAATAAATATACAGATATGATTCATCATTCAGCAGATGGTACGCATCAGAGAGTTATATGTTACATCATAAAAATTAATATTGTCAATAAATCATAAATTATATCTCATATATTACACTCTTAATAACGGCACAATGATAAAAACAGTTTGTACGCACGCCAATTTACGTATACACACACAGAGACACACACACACACACAAACACATTTTGAATTACATTATTAACACATACTTTCACCATAACATATTCTTGTTGATTGTTAGATATATTAATTTTGTAATTATTATTGTAATTATTATTCAGGCTTGTTTCGGTATCATTTCGCAAGATTATTTATTTATTATTTCACCATTTCTATTGTTTAAGCAGGAGTAGAAAACGTTTAGACACAATATATTAAGTTTTGAATTAGTTCAACTAGTGTTTATATATATATATATATATATATATATATATATATATATATATATGAAAGAATACTACTATTACAGGTTAATAAATATAAATATATCAATATATACAATTTCAAAATCTTTTTCTTTTCCATGAATTCATGTTAATTGAACAACCTGCATATATCCTCCTTGATGCGTTCTTAGTAAATGAATATTTCTTTTTGTAATGTTCAGGAACTTGCAATGGTGCATGCACGGACTGAACAAAGGCTGAAAAAAGTCCAAAAACAATACAAATAATTTAATGTCATATTATATAATATTATGTTATAATAAACACGGCATAATACCATACCACATAATATATCATTACACATTTGTGTATAAACATGCTTATATGTATGTGCGTATGCGTATGTAGGGGTGGGGTAGGGCTAGTTGACTCAGGCGACATTATTACCAGAATAGCAATCTGTCAATAGATCTACTAACGAAAATCCCCAAAAATATTGAATTATCTTTGATAGCACACTTACCTAGTCTCTGTTGTATAGAGAATGTTGTCTTACTATTTGTATGGCTCTGTCAGCAAACACATGGGCCGAGTATGAACCATTCTGATTTCTGACCACCCCCATGTTATGTCTGAAGTCTAAGCCACTCAGCACTTTAACTGTTTTTTTATATGATGTTGTCACATTTCTCATATGGGTGAAGTAATCCTCAGCTCCAACAAAATAACCTAACGTTGTACAAATAACATTATTTCAGTAGTAGTTGTATTTGTGATTGTATTAGGTCATTGATACAATGGTGTTCTCCGTTGTTATATTATATAATATAGTATCAAACAATCAGCTGTAGCGTTGAATAAAGAGACTGAATATGAAAAGGAATATTAACTATAGGAACATGCATAATATAGGTCTTTTACATGATAATCAGAAGGTTGAAGCCCTTAAATCAGTATGTTGTTCATATGTTCAATAATTGTGGCTTGGAACTGACACTGATCAGGTGCATATAAATGATTTGGTTACGACAGGTTATGAGTTTAATCATAGTCCCCGTAAAATACTAATGCATATTTAATAAAGAGTCACTCAAAGGCGCTGTACAAATAATATGTAATATAGTAATACCCCAAATAATATGTCTGTAAAACACCTGTAAGTGATTTAAAAGATAATAATTATTTATCTGTGTAAGTGACCTTGAACAGGTGTGTTTTTATTGGCAGACCTATAACCTAGCTACTCTTCCATATCATATTCTTATAATTGGTGATTTAATATTTTCATACGGATAATAAGTTTGATGTTGAAACTCGTGGTTTTTATAGTATATTGTATTCCCATGGATTGAGTCAAAATATCATTCGTTTAACACACAAACAAGGCCACATATTAGATTTAGTAATCTCTAGAGATTTGAGCTCCACCATAGTAGGAGTGTCTTCTGTATGAGGCATCTATCCCAGTAGCAACATCTGGCTGTATAATTTGTAATTAACATAGTCAAACCTGATTGGATACGAAGAAAGATCACATACAGAAAGTATCGTGGCATAAATGTTCAAGAATTTATCGAGGATTTACAGTCGTCTCAACACCCGCGTGAATGTGAAGGATCGGTTGATCAGCTGGTAGAAGTCTATAACAAAGGTGTTCAAAGTATCATTACTCACCAATCTCCACGTTGCTCCCCCTTAGTAAGAGAGTTCGGAGGAAAGCAGAAAGAAGCTGACAGCGATCTTACTTACTTAGCTTTGAAATATGTAGGAATAGACTATTTTTCGAGGAGAAGAAGCGTTTCTATTCCCCAAAGATTGAATAATGCGGAAAAAATACCAAGAAACTATTTAAATTAACAAAGAACTTCGGGGAATTAATTTTAATGTAAATCTTCCACAGTTAGCATCTGCTGAACTCCCGGCGGACAAATCGAGCCGCTTGTCATGAGGAAAATACAATCATCACGAATGATATTATTTCTGATTCCCCACTTGGCTTTTGAAGGAATGTGTACACCAGTGTCTGCCACTAATGAAAGCCAATATCAATAGGTCAAAGGCTAAGTTAGTATTGCCGCTGTGTTCGAAAGTAGCCACGGATAATTATCTATGTAGAATTATCGTTCCATATCTAACATTCTTTCATATCCAGGTAGTAGCAATGCAATAGAAGAACAATTTGAGAACAATGACCTCCTAGACAGGTATCAGTCTGCCTATCGTCGAGATCATTCAACAGAAACTGTTTTCTTGAAAGTGCAATAATAACATTGCTGAGCCTCTTGACGAAGATTCGATGACTTCATTAATTATGCCTGATTTATCTGCAGCTTTTTATGTAATAAATCATCCGACACTGATGAAGCGTTTAGAATATTTCTTTGGGACCAAGAAGAAGACCTTAACTTGTGCAAAGTCGTACCTTGCTGACATAACTCAATGTGTTTAAGCCGAGAATAAAAAATCACCATATATAGCTCTTCATATTGTTGTAGGACAAGGATCCATTTTAGGCCCAAAGAATTACAGTATGCATAAGTTGATAAAAGTTTCAAACGAGATAATATTAAATATCATTGTCATGCCGATAATACTCAAATATACACGATTTTATAGCCATATGATAAATGGGATGATATGTTTATCTTCAACTGAAGCTTGTATTGAAGATATAAGTATTTGAATGAACAGCAGCATGCTGAATCTAGATAAAACCGAATTCATCATATCTTCATCCAAATAACATTTGGAGAAAACTGAGAATATTTGCACTGAGGTATGATCTCGTCATATATATTCTTCTGTGCGTGTGATAAATCTAGAGCTTATACTGGACAATACTCTAGGAATGGAGAAGCCGGCAAATGCTATACATAAGTCCTAGTATCAATAGGAAACTTAGGGCTTATTCGTAGTACATAAAATAAGACATGCAAGAATTTAGTCCAAACCCTTATAATTTCTCGGCCGGTTTATGACAATGCATTGTTTATTTCAAAATACATATTACAACATTTTAATGAAAGCAAACGGATATATAATGTTGAAAAGGAGGATGCTTAAATCATTGCCTATATAAAGCACCCCCACTTAACATAACATTAAAAACATTCATGACAATTTAAAAAAAGGAAAGATGTGGAATAGATATAATTATATCTTTTTGAGAAATTTAATTTTTAAATGATAATTTATTATACCAATAACATATTATCGTGCATAATATATAATATATGTTGTATTTTAACGGTAAATAAAATTACGGACACAGCTCAACATCAGTCGTATAAAGAATTAATTATGTGCCTAAAATATTAATTATTTTATCATTGCGAACATTTGCATCAAATTAGTTTAATAATTTAACACCCATTTTACTAATTGACATTAACTTCCTTTTCATCTTACAAAATGTTACATTAAAATTCCCTTTTTTACTAGACCTGGTACCATATGAATGTATTTATTTTATTGTTATGAACATTTATTGTAGATTGATAGGTAACATGCTGTTTTTGGCTTTATAGATTATAATCAAAGTTTTTAATTTTACAATATCTAAACATTTCAAACACTTATTTTGGACAAACAATGGATGGGAATAATCTAAATAAATAGCTTTGGCAATATTACGGATTGCCTTCTTTTGTAATAGCACCAAAGTATGTAATTGAGACTTGTATGTTTTTCCCCTTATCTCACATGCGTAACTTAAGTAGGGAAGTATTATGAACATTCGTGGTTGATTTCAAGCATGTATTTTTCGAGACATTTTTTCAAACAGCGTTAATATAATTAGACCGTGACAATGTTTCATCTATCAATACTCCTAGGAATTTACTAACTTGTACTCTACTGACTTCTCTTTGTTATATAATACCATATCTCTCTGATAAGATATGTGTTACATATCTGGTCACACTCACTGGCAAAAGGTAGCATATAACACTGGTTTTGTCCCAGTTGCACTGGTTTCCTGTTCGTTTCACACCACTATACACGATCCTGTTTCACACTTTAAAATTAATGAGTACAACAGCACCACATAATCTAAGCAATCTGATCTAAATGTATATACCAGTACGACTGCTGCGATCTAAGCCATTTTTACTTTTGATATATAGAGTTGATAAATATCGCATTAATATTATTATTATTATTATTATTATTATTATTATTATTATTATTACCAATAATCAAATCCCCTGTGTATTGGGGTATATGATTTCTTAAAGAAACCCAGATGCCACTTTCCGATAATGTGGGATGGAGTATGTTTGTTTTTTGAGACAATCTGCTAGCGTTGGCAAAGAAAGAGGCAGACCATTTGGTTGTGCAGGCCTAATGACAAAATGTTGTAGAACTGTATGATTCTGAAAATATATGACTATTCTGAAACTGTCGCTATATACACATTGTTTCATAATTGTTCGGAAGTATCATACTATTTATAGATGCCATCCAATTCTAAAAATAATGTTTCAGCTGCAAATATTAGGAGGGGTACTTTATCTTACTGGAAACTGAACTCGATTATTGCTAAAGCAGCTTCACCAAACAAGAATGGATCACTTAAGATGTTCTGATGACTTACAACCCTGTCGCATTTTTCACTCTTTAGTTCTTATCTAGATACACCTTAGGGAAAGGATTGTCTTTGACGTCCTTTGAATATTAGGTCACCATTTGAAAACTCACCTTTTCAGGATTGCTTATACTTCCTAAGATTTCACCCCATCTGATAATTTACTGATGAATATTGCGTTGTACCTGGACTATGAGTTTGCACAACCCCCATACTAGGTTCACCACTGAGCTCGTTTGTCTTCGAGGATATTGGCGCAATAGAAGTTTTGTAATTATTATATTATTAATTATTATCATCAAAACATTGATTTGTGTATTTGAAATGCCAATCTAATACTCTCAATAAAATATTTTTGAAGTCTAAAAGAGAATACATTTTGTCATGTTTAAATTTCCTAACTGTAACAACAATATTAGAACGTTTCTCTTATGTACGTATTGCACATGTTTTTATGGTTCTACACTGTCAGGTTTATGACAATTGTACACCAAATAAATTAACTGTGATTTGAGAATCTGTGCTCGTCGTATATACCATTGGTCTAATCAAGCGCACTCTAGTTGTTTATAGAACATCTTTATGGGGATGATAACTTTGAATGCAACTGTTGAGAAGATTTTCTTCCTTTAATTATTGTACACAGCAGAGTAAGAATATGTCGATGTTGCAAAACCTTTTATTAAATAAGGTTTTTACTTTATTGTTTGAATAATAAATGTATTCAGCTGTTACTGAGTTATGCTTTATGAGAGATGGCTGTTGAATGCTGATATTGGAATATATGATGTTAATGAGTTTTACTTTTTTAGACAACACTTAAAATAGTTGGCACACTATGTAGTATACACGTGAATTCTACGTAACTCATACACGTAGAAATTACGTATATTTTTGGTGAACTATGTTAGTTGAATCTACGTATTTTTTCTACGTGAAATCTACGTCCAAATTTACACGTGAAAACTACCTGTAAATTTCTACGTAGAAATTACATATTGATTTCCACGTAAAATGCATGTGGTAAACTTTATATTGAATCCACCTCATACTATCATTCATGTTATAATATCACAATAAATCACAATTTATTTAATAAAAATACAACTTCTTAAACCGTATTATCAACAATACTACGATGAAACTTAAAACAGAATAAATATAATCTACATAACATATTGCAGGTACAGTACCTGTCTAAATTGAAAGGATGGAGAATTTAAATACAATTAATACGCCTACGCAAGATATAAACATACAATACATATCAGTTGTATATAAATATACTCAAAACGTTGACCATATAAGTTTTGGTATTTCACACTATATCCACAAAATAAGAATTTTTGGAAACCTTTAATATCAGTAGCATCAGAGACTAACAATATAAATTTAAATGTCCCAATAAATGTATATACATTATAATAATATTATTATATATCCGTAACAAAGAAAACAAGAGCTCTCCTGATATGTTAGTTCCATTTCCCCTTTTTTTTTAAAATCTTTAAATACCTGGGTCCCAATTTAATTTATTTGCACATTCTACCTAACTGCCATTAGCCAAGGTGTAACACAAAAAATGTTTTTGAGAAACAAACAGTGAGTACAAAATAGTACCAATCAAGCCAAATATGTTGAAAAATTCTTAGCAATTCTTAGCAATTTTGAATAAAGGTCAGTTAAATGTCAATGTTAATATTTGATGTGACATTCACAACTACGTGTACCTGTAGGTACCATTACCTGAGGTTGATAACAAACATTTCTATGAGACATAATTTAATTTTCACAGGAATAATTAATTAAAAATATTCCATTTAAACACATTTACAAAAGTAAACAGCAGTAAATTATGTAGTGCACACAATTTGCATAGTTTGGGCTGTTGACTCATTTATTTATTTACAAATTATTAACAAATCCATTATATCTATGATATATATATATATATATATATATATATATATATATATATATATATATATATATATATATACTTTTTTACTCGCTAGCACTAGCAGGTGCACCACCTTCTTTCCACTCCTCCTGTTCCGCAGATGACAATGAATAGATATAATTAATATAAAGAATACCTCATTTGAACAACATGGGATTGAAATGAAGTGTTTATTATTTAGATGCAGGGGTTAATAAGGAGATCCTTTGTATACATAGATACAGAACATTTCACAAGATTGTACAAAGTAATAGTCAGACCACATCTAGAATAGGCCAACTCAGTGTGCATGCCAAGAAGGAAATAATAACCTTGGAGAATGTTCGGAAATGGGCAATCAAGTTGGTTCCAGGTCTTCGAGACCCAAATTACCATATTAGGCTGAACAAATTAAATCTACCAACTTTGGTGTATAGACGTCTAAGAGGTGATATGATTGAAATGGTTAAGATAGTCTCCGGGGCATATGGTGAGCAAATGATGCCAGCTATAGCTACAACAGAAAAGGGTTTCTATCAAAGAAGAGGGCATAACTGTAAGCTGCCAAGAAATCATAACAAGATCCGGATGAGACAACACTATTTTAGGGAAAGGATAACATGTTCCTGGAACAGCTTGCCTGATAAAGTAGTGGAGGCTGCTAGTATGCAATCTTTTGAGAGGAAACTAGATAAACATTGGAGGGATCAATATCTGATTTTTAATTATGAGACAGTTCTGAGATTGGGTCACAAAGCTAATTATGAACAAACAGCCCCAAATTCTGCTCAAAATCGGATGAGGATCTGGATACAAGAGACTAACAGATATACAAGGAACAGCTTTTAATATTTGTTTTGTCCTCGGCTTAGGAGGTTTTATTGAGGGATTTTGTCCGGATACCCATCTATATATATATATATATCTTCACTTAATTACTTAAACGTGGATTTGTCAGAGAGGTTCGATGAAACTGCTAAATTAAAAACATCAAGAAACATGGAGAAAATGTCGTCACTTCCTGGCTTCGATGCATCATGGGAAATATTTACCATGTGATAAACACATTGACACGTCGCTATGGACATGTAATATACATGTAAAAACACGTCGCGATAGGTAACGAACGTACACTTCGTGTTATCTACGTAGACTCTACGTGTACGTGCCGGCTGGGTATCAACTATTTTGCAGATGTATACATTGTACTATTTCACAGTATCTGGTTTTGGTTGAGTACGGGTTGAAACTCTTCCGTTTGTATATATTTATCCCTAAAAATTTATATATATATTATATATATTATATATATATATTATATATATATATATATATATTATATATATATTATTATAAAAATATAAAATATTTACTGTACAATATTATGTAAATATCAATGGTTTAATCTATTCACGATTGTATATACGTATGGTTTATTCACATAAACTTTATTTAGCTCTCAGTTATAAGAGAACTCGGGAACATTCGTTTATATTTGTTGTTGAGGCTTCCTTATTTCGCTTTGATTTTGAATTGATTTTGATATGATTAATGATATGACGCTAACATTATATATATATATTATAATATATTATATATATATATATATATATATATAATATATTATATTTGATGATAATCATTGTGTCGCGTGTGCTGTAATGATAATTTGTGATATTACTTACAAATCGATAAAATATTGATATAAAGTAAGTTAGACAACACATACAGATATACCTATAGATCAATTAATAAAATCAATGAGGTAGCTAGTACACACAACTAACAAGGCAAATGAACTGATCGTGCGGCCGCTTTAATTGTCGCTATATGTAGACGTAATCAGCACAAATACCAACACTCACCTGGTACCTTCCAGACATCAGTTGGCTCCTAGATGGTGTACATACTAGTTGTATATAATAATTATTCAATTTAATGCCAGTAGCCGCCAAACTATCCAAAACAGGCGTTTGGATCTCAGAACCATGATATCCAACATCATTCCAGCCAAAATAATCGGCCAATATAAATAATATGCTTGGCTGTTTGGCGATGACAACCTGTAGTATAGCTAAACAAAATACTATCCTATGCAAATGATGCATTATCCGCACAATATTGGACAATTAAATATAAAAACAATCACATATTCCACCACGTGGATTATACCGTTGAGTCAGCGGGTTATGTCACATGACTACAGCAGGCGTTTCATTTTAGCTCCTGCAGTTATAAGAGAATTCATGGGACATTCGTTTATATTTGGTTGTTGAGGCTTCCTTATTTCGCTTTAATTTTAAATTGATTTTGATATGATTAACGTATGATTTTGTGATTTTACTGCGCCGTTGCGAGGGTCATTTCATAACGTGAATTGACCAAGGTAATTGGCTTGATAAAAGTTCACCAGTTATTTTATAGCAGGATTAAAATGTAGACAGATATGAACACTGAACTAAATAAATTAAATGAATGGTTTAAATCCAACAGGCCCTTTTTTAATGTGAAGAAGAAACTAAATACCCTTTATTTAGACTAAGTACTGCTTATTCTAAGATAATTAATGAACATATTTACATAAATGGGATAAAAGTAGACCGAATTAGTCAAAACGAAAAAAAGGTAAAATCCTTTAAATTTCTAAGCATCCATATAGATGAAACACTTTCCTGCAAAACAACACAGTAAAAGCTATTCCAAAATATCTAGATCAAATTATATTCTAAGCAAAATATTTAAAAAATCCTTCCAAAATCATCCATGAGAACTCATACTTAGTATAGAATCACATTAATTATGGGTTGTTGATATTGGGAAGTAATCGTTATATTGGCAAAGTTCACATATTAACATTTTAACTATCATATTGAACTGCTCTTCAAATCTTGCAAATATTAAAAATCCAAGATCAATACACTTACAACGTTCTTACATTCATGCACTAATTAAAATGCAATACACTTCCTCGCTCATTTGAAACAATTAAATATTTTCAAACCACTGAAAAACCACTGACAAGACAACCTCAAATAACACACTATACTAAACCAAGAACCATATACACATCTCTTTTAGTTAGATGCGGGCCTTCACAAAATCATATGAGAAAATTATTTCAAGAAGCATATTAAATGTATACTAATGAATGATTATAAAAATCATGTTACCTGTTTAAACACAATATGTCAGAAATGTTTTCCAATATAAAATTTAACGTATTGAAATTATAATTTGCGTGAGTCTTCGACCAAATTTGGTTGAATTATATATGTGAATAGTGACTACTTCGCGAATATATATTTTAATATGATATAATAACTGACCTAAGTCCAGTGTGTATGTACCGGTATGTATGCATGTTTATATATATATATATGCATATGTTTGTTTGTTTGTGCATATTTGCATGTATTTATGTGTATATGTATGTATAGGCATGTATATATATGCACATTATGATGTCTCTTATGATATGCATGCTGGTCCAGCGAAACCGTTTTTTACTTCAAATATAAAACTGAAAAACATAAAACCACGCGCCGATTCAAACCAGCATTAGCGATGGTGTTACTGGAAGACAGCCAATTGGCCAAATAACACCAGGCAACATATATACGTAATGTACTTTTATAAAATTATGTTTATGTTTATCATATTATGTGGTAGCTTGACAAAGTTTGTTGCTTGTGTTGCTGTACATATGCGCCCAGATTTGCTTGAGTGAAGACGCATAGTCCTTTTCTCCCGCGAATGTTTGTTTGTGCTTTGTCCTCTTGTTTCAAGTTCTATGATGTGTATCTGTTCATCTGAAATTGATGTGATCTGTAGGTGTTCTAGGATGTATGTCTCGTGATCGTTTTCTAGGCATGGATATTAGCAGGCGGGTACATTGTTAACATTAACATTTCTGGAACATTCATATTGATATTCACATCCCTGAAAAGGTCTTCATATTCAGCATCAGGCATATCATCTCCTGGACTTGGATCTAGATCCAACACGCGTTGCAGACTGCCACCAGAGCGCAACTTAAAGTGTTCTATATTCACAGAAGAGCCATGATGAAATGTCTGCAACCTCTGTGTACAGGTTTCGGAACATATAATCCCGTCTGCTGTCTTTGCTAATACATAAAGTACAACACATCCATGTTTACAATGAGCCTCCGGGCCCATCCCTGATCCACACCCATACTGACTCTGCTGCACAACACTACAATCATTAAGCTTTATGTCTACTGTGTACACAGTAGACTTCCTCATTTCAGCGCAAACTCTCCCACAAACAAATGTATCTGCACAATATTTTGCATTCCGAATCGAGTGCAGAAACCTGGATCGGTACATGTCTTCCGGCTTCGATGACATGTCAGCATCAAACAGTTGCATGTACGCTGTGATCGATTCCTCAGTCACAGATGGGAGCTAAAAATATAACAATTCAAAATTATGAATTATTACAATTGATATTGTAATATGTTTTATTGTAAATGCTACTTAGTTCATCCTCCACCTAGTTGCTTCTATTTCATCAGTAACTCAGCTGTTTGAAGTTTCCATCTAGTACCCCTAAGTTAAAAAACACTAATGGAGCTCACTCACAGATTAGCTTATTCACTGGTGTGGATAATTGGGACTGTTCAAACAACTACCTAGCCCTGATGGAAGATTACGTTGAAATTGTTTGATTGTATCTAATCTTGTCTAATGAAACTGTTGGTACATTCGCCAGCAGTGGTGTACTTTAAACAACAGTATGCCACTAGGAGTTGATCTGATATGTTATTCTATATAATGAAGTGGTCCCTTGTTTAAGAAACAAATAATGCTATAACACAAAGATAATACATACTGCACTCTCACTGTTGATGTCTCGATATGATAGCAAATCTGGAGTTGACATCGCAAACGAATCCACTATGGGTTCTTGACCAAAGTCTTGGTTGCGGACGTACGATTCAAGCCTACAAAATTGTCACAAAACGTGGTTGATAAAAGAAATACACCAGCTAAAGTTCCAATATTCCTAATATTAATAATTGATGTTCATGGTCATGGAATCATGAATGTAGCCGAGCAAAGCAATATTAAAGTAACCGAGTTATATTTTATAATATACATCCTTTACCCGTATCAATTTAATGTTAATATTGTTCTCTAACTTAGAACTGGTTATATGGGCGAACATGTCCTCCCGTATTAGACAGTTCGTAGTACATTTCACGCAGTCAGAGAGTGATATCATAAACACCCATAATATCGCCCACACATACCTTTCCACAGGATAAACTTATCTTCCATTCAGTTTAGCATTTCTGCGTCTTAATTCGCCTTTCAGTTCAGGAATCGTCATCTCTCCGATATCCTTATTTGGGTTGGTTTTGATGAGAGAATTAGTGGTAAAATTAAATAATGAACAGAGAGGCTATTATATTCATTAAGAGCGGCACATGAGAATCAACAAGTGAATTGGCTAGCCCTGGCGCCCCCTGGTGAATAATGATCCTGAAAGTCCCTCATTTGTGAAGTTCGTGTGCAGTTAAGAATCCTTGGTTGTGTTGAGAAGCTAGGTGATATTTCTAAGTCGTGTTTTGTATAGGATTAGGAAGGATCAATTATAGTTATGAATATAACTTGGGAAATGTTCAATTGCTGTATAATAATCCAACTATGTGATTCTATATTGATTGAATGATTGTTTCTTTCTGCATCATGTATTCATATTGTTAAATAGTGTATTTTGGTATATGTATCATTCGTGATATAGGTAAGAAAGTATTAATTTGAATGTTTGATAGTTAATCGTCATAGGTCATATTATGAAATCGTCCAGTCATCAAAAACGTCGAGCAATAAAACGGCAGATGATGACCACAAGTCGTTTGTCTATGTCTATGCCAGCACATTATTTAGGTTAATGATATTTATATATGTTTGTAGTTCAGCAGCATACATACACCCATGGTTTTACTGGAGGTTTCGGTTTAAATTTATGTTGTTGGTTTTCCGACTTTATCACAGCAACATAGGTTTCATAAACAATAGGACAAACTGAAGTGAGGTGTATACAGTTATACAAGGTAATGGTATGAAACTTAAGTTGACAAGCTAACACATGTGCTATAATACTAGAAATATAAAACGGTTTTACAAATAAATTGATTAATCTTATTAGCATAATTCCAACTAAATAAGATAACACCTGTCTCTTCACAGTAAACCATTAATACATTACTTACAACTATTAGTTCATAGATGTTATTGGATAAACACATAATATACGGTTAACACTGAGTTAAATATATTGTAGCAATACCTTGATCCTGATTTATGTTAGGTGAACTTCCGTCTGTAATCGTTGTATGGTTATTATATATTGTGTCATTTCATTAATTGTAGGTATTACTAAAGAAAGATATGAATATAGAAATATGCAAATATTAGAGGTAACGATTTTTACTATTTATATAGATATATTTCTTTAAATGAATGGATGATATGTTGACAATTGGATCGAAACGGTGATCAATGTATTGTTTGAAGTCTCACGATAAATAAAACACATCTATCTACCTTGATTTGTGTTAGTGTTTCCTGAAAACTAAACAGTAAAATAACAAGGAAATAAATGGAAATAGTGAGACAGACATTGTAATACGCTTGAACTTAAACTCTCAGATGAACTTTATTGTGGCAGTAATATACGAACATCACAATAGCAGTAATACAGTTCACTGGACTGGCTTAAATCTTTATACTATATGCTGCTAACGACTATTACGATTAACTGAAATTGAATACAACCTATTAACTAATGTGCATTAATACTCTGATTAATACATTTAAATTATGTTACATCGGGGCGCCTCCGTGGTCTAGCGGTAGCGTGTTGAACTACATATCACTACCACCGGTGTTCGAATCTCGGCGTGGGCATATTGAAGGTTGTTTCGTCTTTGACTTCGCCTCATTATCTTTGGAGGTCGCTCGGCCCATTTACCCTACATTGTGCACAAAAGTGTCCGTAAAACATCAATCATCATCATCATCATCAAATTATATTACATCAATTATCCAATATTTCTAAATTTATAACATGAAATTCAAGCTGTAATTATTTTACCAAATTTCGGCCGTTTAGAACAAACTTTATATTTAGACAACAACAACATATTGGCTGAAATACCCAATAGATCTAACATAATAAAAATGAGAACATTTTATACCCTAGCAGTACTTGAACCCCCAACCTTGTGATCAGAAGGCTAACACTACTGACCGAGCTCTTGAACAACACTGTAGGGGAGTTGCTTCTAAGCCTAGAAAAGGGTAGCAGCCACCAGTGTATGCACTGAACCATGACGAAACTACAAGCTGACCACTCACTAAGGGAAATGATTCAGCAAATTCACCAAACTTTCTAGCATAAATAAGTGGCTAAATATTGCACATCAAGGTTCCATTAATAGCTAAATTCTAAACAGGAAATGTAAAATGACTGAGCTGTACCATGTGCATACACAGGCACTGACTATATAACACACATTCAGGACGAGGCCAAACCAACAAAAAGTGCAAGTGCCCATAAATTCTAAATGTGTACATTTGACATCTACAGACATTTAGACGAACAGACTTACATACAAGCATACATACAGACAGACATGAATAAAGAAAGACAGACAGAGAGACAAACATACAGACATACATACAGTCAGACACACAGATAGACAGGCATATATAAAGACATGCAGACAGACAAACACACAGACAAACGTACATACATACATACATACATACACAGAGACAGACATACAGACAGACAGACAGGATATACAAGATAGAAAGGTAGAATTACAAAAATATAAATCTACATTAAATACGTAAATACTGGCGCGCGGGCATACATGCACGCATGCACATACGCACGCATCCCACACATACAAACGCACACACACACACACACAAATACCGATGCACGCATGCAGACATCATAGGTATATTATTTATTTAAGTTTACTTACTCCTTGTTAGTCTCCTCTTTTCCATAGTACGATAAATATTGCAGCGACGGCAAAAACTAGTAGAACACCAACAACTATACTAACAATGATTCAAATATTCACTGTTATCAAACTAAAATATCATTTATTGCAATACACTGACATAAGAAGAACAGCTATACACACAAAGGTATCCAATGGTGAAGATAATTTTATAATAAAATGTTTGTTATACAGACATACGTGTATTTACTTCAATGAGCACAACATGTACATCAGAGTGTTGCTGATCTTCACCGTCGTACATCCAAAATGAGAATATGAGGTTATTAGCCTCCGGGTCTGCCAGAGAAACATATGTTGTAAAGTCATTGCTGGGCAATGTGATGTTAACCTTATCACATATGTTAGTGTCCGTAACACAATTAGGTTATCTGATATGAGTCAGAGGACCAGATATTAAAAAGTTAATCTACTTTCAAGAATGACAATCTTCGGATCAGTGTGGACGTCATCCATTGCTGAAAATTAAAACATTCAGTTTAAAAAAAGTGAATTATTAACTTCTAAAAACTGTCTTGTCTATATAATACACAACTTAATCAATGCAATAAATGTGGCTGGATATGAACTGTTTATTAAATCATACGCCACAATATTCCCTTTATTAACACCTGGATCATACCTGATGGCGCAGATTGAAGGCCTTGCGATGCATCTATGTAAAGCGATAACGCTTAATTACAGTGACAACTAACAGGTTAAAATAACAATGAAATATGATAAATAATCTTTCAGTGTTTGATTTATGATCATTTATGTGTTATGGTAGATCGCATCAAGTAATTACAACTTATTAATGTCTAGCGTAAAGTAAATTGATACACTTACATTGAATATCTATAATCATATTCACTGATATACTTTCATCTTTGTTGTTATATTTACACGTATTCGTTCCTGAAGTAGTCTACCTCTGATCTTCGTTATTTGTGTACAATGTTAAGCTAGTTGTTGTTATGAAATACGAGTTATTGTCAGTGACATATTGATGTATGTCAATAATTGATCAGTCATGATTATAAGACATATTATATATCCAGAAGATTTCGACAGGAGACTTTGTTTGATAATTACATATGACATTTAATATTTGATTGACCAATATTTTTGTGTCTTTCGGATGTTGAATAATCAAAAGAGGTACTAAAATAATAAAATAAGTAATGGTTAATGTACATGCTAACCTTGAATACTAAACTTCAGTATTATATATCTTTGTATAATGAAGTATTTCATTATCTGTTTAGCTAATCAGGTAAAAAATAAATAAATAATAAATAAATAAATAAATAAATAAATAAATAAATAAATAAATAAATAAATAAATAAATAAATAAATAAATAAATAAATAAATTAATAAATAAATAAATAAATAAATAAATAAATAAATAATAAATAAATAATAAATAAATAAATAAATAAATAATTCAGTCAATTCTTCATTCAATTAATATGTCATTTTCAGTGGCCACAAACATAGAACCAAAATCAGGTCATAGTGATGTTGCAGAATTTTACTTTTATATAATATCTATGTGTGATCTATTATCATGAAACATGTATAGACATACTCATAGCACAACAAACATCAGTGTCCTCATTACTTTAATAATGGGTTGATGGTTCATTCATTATTTTGTTTTTTCTTAATGGGTTCTTAGCAGTTAGAAGCATACAGTTGTGTTTCTTACTATGACTTCCCCCATTTGAGAAAGTCACTTTTATTCTGAAATTTAAAGCATTTAATTAATCGAATCTAAAATTGAGTAAAGTATTTAAAATACTTTGACAAAGTATACATGATACAAAGACATTCCGTGTTATATTGTTATTAGCCTGAACAAGATGGGAAGGGAACACTCACACACGCACACGCACACATATATTTGAATGTATGGATAAGTGGAAGGAATAATAGGCGACGCGCACAAATACACACACCCACGTGCACATGGTCGCACACACATGCATATACACACACACACACACACACACACACACACACACACACACACACACTTATATATATATATATATATATATATATATATATATATATATATATATATATATATATATATATATATATATATATATATTTGTTATTTTATGTAATACCTTGTCTACAGTTTACATTTTATTTTTCGGATATTTTTCTTTCAAATAGCTAATTCGACAATCATTGCCAGTGTCGTAATTACTTTTGCTCTTCTCATTGTTTGTACTATCACGTTATTGACATTATGGCGTAAGGGAGCTTTCTTTAGAAGTAAGTTAACTTTTTGTTATCGATTTTTTGTTCTAGAAACATATCTGTTTAATAAATTAAAATCGTTTAAATAAAGGGCATTAAACTCCAAGAAGGTGTTTTATAACAAAACACATTTCAAGAGATTTGAAAGAAATTACTTTAAAAATAAATATCGGCATTTTAATTAAACTGGCCATGATAATAAGACAGCCTTAATCTTTACTAATAGAAATGGTTGTTAAAATATGAATATGAATACGGCATTATTGTGTTAGAATAAACTCATATAATATATTTCATTAGTGTAGTTTTCGCGTTAATTAAGAACAATTTGTCTTGTGCTCTTCTAGTTAACCAATATATATAATAAAGAGTCATTTTCTATTTCGCCGATGTATTTCATATTTCAATTACAGATAAACATTCCGATCAAACAGATGACAGGTAAAATTATCAAATTAGACAAGAACAAAAGATTAATTATCTGTAATAACATAACAAGGAATTGTGAAATCAAAGATTTATATATGCCAACATATTGATCAGATTGAATAAAATGATACATTTCACAGAGAACTATCTACTGAAAACACCTTTATACAATGCGAAGAGATTAATCCGGATATTGTAGAGCTTTCACAAATTAACAGTAATCACGATTTTAAGGGATTTAAACAAGGTAAGTCACAATATATTACTGAATGATATTTACTGGTCATAAATATTTCAGAGTATCATCAGTATAATTATGGCAAGAAAAGAGAAAGGAAAGGAGGCAGCAGATTGTTCAATGACACTTCTTTTTCAGATACTGGAATCCTTCAGACGCGCAAACAATGTAAAGTAGCTGGCTTTGTAAAGATTCAGGAGAACGAATATGAAAATGTTAGACATTATGAAGACATTTTCGAACAGGTTAGATATAAAGATGTTTTGTTCAAAACAATATTTAAGACATATTTTTCAAATGTGGTAATACATTCTTTACTTTATCCAGGATGAGAAAAGAAGCAGCACATATGAACACTTGAACTGTCAAACTTCAAGCGTTCAGGGGCACACTAATGAAAATTATGAACATGTGATGTTTTATATATATATATATATATATATATATATATATATATATATATATATATATATATATATATATATATATATATATATATATATGGTCAAGGACGATTGTAATGGTTACGATATAGGAATTATCGCGTGTGGAACTTATTCTCTGATAGACAATAATGTGCAGGAATGTGAATTTGCTGGATAAACGATGTCTGTATTACCGGATTCTAACTGTATTTTGTATTGTTCTTTGTTCACGATTGATAGAATAAACAAGAGAGCGAGTAAGTGAAACAGTAAGTATATTGGTGGCTGTGAGTCAGCGAATGGGTGAGTGAGAGATCGAGCAAGAGAGCAAGTGAATAGTATAGCGTGTTCCAATTCTCTTTTTATGTTATTCTTGTATTTGGAAAGCTCATTGGCAAACTAATTATGTTTGCATATTCTTTTGATCCTGTTTAAATTATTTCAGTAATTAATAAAATTGATATATATCTGACTTGATTTCGGCTTATCGAGACACTTTGTGTGCAATTTATCTCAAGCTTTTGTTGATTGTAACAACCATGCAGTCATCCACGGTTGACTGAAAAAAAATTTATATGGAATTTCCATTTCTTTCACGGTGGCACATATGTCTAGCGAATTATGAATATGGCTTGTTAACATATAATTTGATTGGTCTATATGCAAATCATATAAAAGAGACCGGTCGGTGTTATTCAAATGGTTAATGATACAGTTAACATTATTTTCATTAAAGGAACAGTCCACCCTCAGAAAATATGTTTTAAATATGTAATGCTTAGAACAGTAACCAAAAAGTCCACAATAATAATCAGGAAATAGACCTGATATCATAGACATAGGGAACTAATCCAAATTACTGGCGGGCCGCCAATACCGCTGTACCGGAAACCAGATTCGAAGGCGGAAAGGAGACAACTGAAATGCTGTGACGTCACACTGGAGCTATTTAGACTTATTATTGTTTCTGTATTAGTCTTAGCTGTATTAGTCTTTAAAATTTGAAATGAAGGTGGACTATCCCTTTAAGTGGTCAACAACGTATTTGCTGGGACGTCTTCTTTCTCGCGTTGGTTTCCCCTAAATGTAAATATTAGGAGATGATCAGACAGTTAATATGCATGACACCAATTATTCAGGTTGTTTCATCTTGACATATATATATATATATATATATATATATATATATATATATATATATATATATATATATATATATTATCAATAAGTGTAGCTGTGTTATTTATAATTCAAGTTGGATTGGCAATTGTTGGAACAAATCAAGAGGAAATAAAGGCACCAAGAAGATCGCCTATAATTCCATTATGGTCAATGTCCATGTAATTATTTTTTTATCAGCAACAATCATAGTGTTCCCACTAATAGCAAACAGCATGTGTAATATTTTATGATATCGCTGGAGGGAAATTTGAGCATTTGTACCCGGAACTCGAAATATATCACCAATAATTAATTTGTGCAAGCTTTGATCAATCTCAAAACAGATTCGAATTCATTATTAATATACATTTTGAGATCATCAAGCATTTTATATTGAAATGATTATCTGATGTACACAATAACTCCTCTTCATTTTCACCCAGTTCTATTATTACTCACAAATTGGCAACCTGGTAGAAGAAACACATTTTGGTTTAAATCACCTAAGAAAGTCTCACGCAATATAATAAATTCTATAATAATACTAACGTTATTTAAATTAGCAAGCATGGTTCTCATGCTTACTAGGCAGGCTGTGAATATTTAGGTGAATATCTGTGTATTGATAACCTAAATTTGATTTGATATTTTGACATTTTGTTAGCATCATAATATGTGCATTTAGCGTTCAATTTAAAAAAAAAAGTGAATATCTTCACCGTCCCTCCACTATCACCAATCTTACTTTAGTTAAGTAAATAATCATAAATATCAGTGCTCATTTGGCCAAAGTTGCTTCATTTGTATTTCCTAACATAATTATATTTAGCAAAGTTGGAACATGCCAATGTTCAAATAAAGTACATTCCCGTTTATATACATGTTAACAACTAATACGTGAATAAATACAATCGCTTGTATATGGCAAGTTGCTCAACAGAAAGTTAATACACTTGTCATGGGGGTTATTCACATAATATAATAAACAAAAACTAAATATGTATAATACCTGGTGCCATTGCAAAGTCCAAATATGTAATGGAAAAAGAGCGACCGGGAGTGTATTTTGGATGATATGCATGATAAGTAATATAATATACTAATACTAATCCAGTCTAGTTCACAAACAAATTAGTTGAAAATGATGTAGTTGATTCATGGTTTTAAACCGCAACAGTTAGTTAAATGCGTATCTTAAAGAGGTAGGTATAATGAAATATCTAAATAAACCTACACACAATTTAATCAAAGTTGTACCTAATATTAAATTTAGTATATACATAAATGTCAGGGAAAAAACAATGTATTATTTAGCCATAAGTAATTGTGCACTTAGTGTACAGCTAATGTTTCCACACGGTTCCTACAAAATGAACAGATAAAGTACAATGATATTAATATTATCTGTTGATTCAAGTTATTGGTTTGCATTGCATGCCTAGAGACAGAGTTCATTTATGTGTCTTCAGATCTTCAATATTTCAAACATTTAATCCATGTGATATATTATTACACGTGCCTTAAAGAACTGGACATTGTTTAGCAGTTCGTCAATTTCATCATCATGTGATAGGTATTTTTCCTCTAGTCCTGCAGTTCTCTCTTCTAATAGCGACATAATGTACTAATCAGCAAGTAGTGAAGGTAGGGCAAGACCACTAAACTAAGCCACTGGTAAGTATTCAGGAAGAAACGTGTTAAAACCAAAAGTGTTGTGACGCAAGATGTTGGGCATAAATGACAAAAATATCAAATCAAGTCGTACAAGTCTCTGTTTCTTGTATAATCCGATCACTTATGACACCATTTAGTCTTGGATCACTAATGTTCCTCTTACTAATATTCTAAAAATGTCACCAGTCTATTTCTCATGAAAACCCTGTATAACACACGTATTCGGGCATTATGTTCTCTGCTAAATAGTCTCTAACACCATTGTTCTTGCCGAGTGTCACAGCATTTCAGTTGTCTCCTTTCCGCCTTCGAATCTGGTTTCCGGTACAGCGGTATTGGCGGCCCGCCAGTAATTTGGATTATTTCCCTATGTCTATGATATCAGGTCTATTTCCTGATTATTATTGTGGACTTTTTGGTTACTGTTCTAAGCATTACATATTTAAAACATATTTTCTGAGGGTGGACTGTTCCTTTAATGAAAATAATGTTAACTGTATCATTAACCAATTGAATAACACCGACCTTTTATATGATTTGCATATAGACCAATCAAATTATATGTTAACAAGCCATATTCATAATTCGCTAGACATATGTGCCACCGTGAAAGAAATGGATATATATCAATTTTATTAATTACTGAAATAATTTAAACAGGATCAAAAGAATATGCAAACATAATTAGTTTGCCAATGAGCTTTCCAAATACAAGAATAACATAAAAGAGAATTGGAACACACTATACTATTCACTTGCTCTCTTGCTCGATCTCTCACTCACCAATTCTCTTACTCACAGCCGCCAATATACTTACTGTTTCACTTACTCGCTCTCTTGTTTATTCTATCGATCGTGAACTAAGAACAATAAAAAATACAGTTAGAATCCGGTAATACAGACATCGTTTATCCAGCAAATTCACATTCCTGCACATTATTGTCTATCAGAGAATAAGTTCCACACGAGATAATTCCTATATCGTAACCATTACAATCGTCCTTGACCATATATATATATATATATATATATAAAACATCACTTTCTCAAGTGTTCATAATTTTCATTAGTGTGCCCCTGAACGCTTGAAGTTTGACAGTTCAAGTGTTCATATGTGCTGCTTCTTTTCTCATCCTGGATAAAGTAAAGTATTTATTACCACATTTGAAAAATATGTCTTAAATATTGTTTTGAACAAAACATCTTTATATCTAACCTGTTCGAAAATGTCTTCATCATGTCTAACATTTTCATATTCGTTCTCCTGAATCTTTACAAAGCCAGCTACGTTACATTGTTTGCGCGTCTGAAGGATTCCAGTATCTGAAAAAGAAGTGTCATTGAACAATCTGCTGCCTCCTTTCCTTTCTCTTTTCTTGCCATAATTATACTGATGATACTCTGAAATATTTATGACCAGTAAATATCATTCAGTAATATATTGTGACTTACCTTGTTTAAATCCCTTAAAATCGTGATTACTGTTAATTTGTGAAAGCTCTACAATATCCGGATTAATCTCTTCGCATTGTATAAAGGTGTTTTCAGTAGATAGTTCTCTGTGAAATGTATCATTTTATTCAATCTGATCAATACGTTGGCATATATAAATCTTTGATTTCACAATTCGTTGTTATGTTATTACAGATAATTAATCTTTTGTTCTTGTCTAAATTTGATAATTTTACCTGTCATCTGTTTGATCGGAATGTTTATCTGTAATTGAAATATGAAATACATCGGCGAAATAGATATATTGGTTAACTAAAAGAGCACAAGTCAAATTGTCCTTAACTAACGCGAAAACTTGTTAAAACCAAAAGTGTTGTGACGCAAGATGTTGGGCATAAATGACAAAAATATCAAATCAAGTCGTACAAGTCTCTGTTTCTTGTATAATCCGATCACTTATGACACCATTTAGTCTTGGATCACTAATGTTCCTCTTACTAATATTCTAAAAATGTCACCAGTCTATTTCTCATGAAAACCCTGTATAACACACGTATTCGGGCATTATGTTCTCTGCTAAATAGTCTCTAACACCATTGTTCTTGCCGAGTTGAGCTGTCTATTTATAGACATTCCCTGCACTAGATCCTGACTTCAGGATAAATAGGGTGAGGAGATTCCTTGCTCAAATATGCAAGGAATGAAGATCTGTCATATACCGAAGTTTCAGGCGAGTTTTCATAATATATTTTGACATGTTAATGCATCCAGTCATTTGGAAGGAGTACGAAAGTGATTGATCAGGTCCCTATATAGGATTCTGTATTATTTAATGCACTAGGAAACTTCACATCCGTAGTACGATGGATTCTATCTTTATTGGCTGAAGAGAAAGCCATTATCAGTAAAGAATTCAGGATCCTACATAAATACGTGATCAATTATTCATACTAATGTATATATTTTGATGCACGTTGGATTAGTCTTTTGATCCGCTGGAGCTGCTAGCCGATAATAATGGAACGTCAAGTCCTCCCTTTTTATAATTCTTAACTTTCGTTAAAGCACAGTCATCATCATCATCAGCATTATCTTCATTATCATGAAACCACAGTGTTGTTTCATGCCAATTTAGGCGTGGATGAACGTTCAATTAGTGATGAACGGAAACGTATGAGGATTAGCTGTTAGATTTGAGTAAATCATAGTTCTGGTCCTGTAATTTGCCATTATGTAGTATTATTACTTTGTTTTTAAGCTAACTCACTTCACTTCTTCTATATGGAGGTGGTGTAAATTGTCTCACGTGATCAACAAACTGTAATGTTGGTTAACGCGCTGAGGGCTTATACAAGCTTAATATTTCACTTAGAGAACAAGTTTGGACAAGAGACCAGTCGGACGTCTATGGATACAGCTAATATAGGTAGTATTTGTCTAGTTATTCGAAAAGAGAATAAAGCTGACGATAGCATCTGTGGTGTCAAAATGTTATCTCCATATAGGTTTCTTTTAGACCAGATAAAATTACTGTAGAATTTAAACTGTGGTATCAGAGTAGTTATGCTATGTATATAGTAATTCGCCATTGAACCACACGCACATGTTGTTTACTGCGAGCTGTGTTGACGAATGGTATGTTTTTTATGTGCTTCCGCTTTTTGTACGTAGCATGCATGTAGCACCTTTCTGTGGGAGTGACATATTTGTCGCGTACGATGAGTAGACCAGACACATGCATAGATATACGCAAACATGTATCAATATGTGGAAGTATGGAACATTTTATGTTTAGATTAATGTATGTATAGTTGTATTTGTATTTAGATTTATGGAGGTAGGTCTCGAAGGATGTTTAGATATGTTGATGCTCTTTGCCTGTTGCCTCTTTATATGAACCCTAAAACACACACACACACAAACAAACACACACACACACACACACACACGCATCATTGTTAACTAATTAGACTGAGTGGTGACATCAGTTCGAGGCATATATTGTAATGGCGGCTAAAGATGTTCCGAGATACTGGCAGAAATGTGTCGGACCATAGAGATACAACATTTCACAGATACATGAAACACATGCTAAAGGATAAGAAAGTAATAAAATAGAGTAATATATTGTTAGATAAGGTAGTTTTGCTGATAATAGATCTCTTAATCTCCAATATAATGGAAGTGAGAAAAATATGGATATCTGAGAAATGTATTCTGAACATTTTAATATTTTAATTATAAATTTAAGACAATCCATATACTGTTCATATGATAGGTAGACATTTCCTCTTATTGCAGGTTTAACTTCATTAAACCAAATTATGTTTTTATCCTACATTCACCTCATGGTGAAAATGGTTGATAAATACAAGTATTATATGCGTAAGTAGATTATAGTTATATCATATTTAGTTCATCGTGCGATACAGTTGTTAGAACACGGAATAGAAGAATTGGAAAGGGCTTAGGAGAAATGTTTAAGATATAAATTGAGTACTGATATAATGTAATTTGGATTAATGCACGGGAAAGGAACAATTGATCCAATATTCGTAATACAGTAATTGCAAGAGAAAGTTCTGCGAAAAAGAAGGCATTACTTTATGCATTTGTAGACCTGGAGAAGGCATCTGAGAGAGTCCCAAGAACAGTGGTCCGGTAAGCATTGAGGAAATTGGGGATTGAAGGAGCAATGATAATGTATTATATAGCAAGGAGAGTAGCAGAGTTGTTTGATTTAAATCAGTTGATTTAAATCATGCAACAACTGCAAAAAAAACGCATTTCGATTGTTGTTATGTTTCATTTGAATTTTATGATTATTGCTTGTAGTTTTATTGATTATTTTGTAAACATGTGATTTATCAATTAACTTGTGGTACAAAAATGAAAATAAAATTCAACACTATGTAGTCATACTGATCAGTGACAATTCCCCCAAATCAATGGTTGGATTGATCCTAAGAGATCAACGCAATAGAAGGTGTGAAACCACTCTGCTCCAGTGTGGTAAATTGGATGAATTTCGGGAATTTCTAGAGTCAGATCTAAATGATGTGACTTGAAGTCACTGATTTCACGTTTTAAATCACCTTACATAGCCATCTTGGCTAAACAGCAAGTAAATAGACATTAACGCAATAATCCCCAAAATGTTTGTAGACACTTTTGACGTGTTATACAGTTTGCGTAACTGTCAAAGTTGGCACACTTTTTTGACATTTGCAAGTAAGCACATAAGGACATAACGTTTGCGACAGTAAGAAAACATTGTTTTTGTTCAATAAAAGTATTACAATTCTATTTTGTTGCCTCATTTATAGATGTTGAAGGCATTTCCTCTAAGAATGCGGGGAAGCTTCCAAATTGTGTATTTAATAGGGGGCAAGCATTCAATTCAGAAGTTCTATTAAATAAAAAATAATTTAAACAAAATATGATTTAACTTAAATAAATCAGGTTTTTTTAAATTAAAACAAATCTTGATTTTGTTTTAACCATGGAGAATGGTGATAATCACGTAAAGGAACAGTGAAGAGTGTAAGTTAAAGATGGGAGTACATCAGAGATTAATGTTTGCGTCCATTATCATTCATGGGTATTAAGGAAGCACTAATATGTCAGGCCAGGGAGAAATTGCAATGAAATCAGATGACTTGGTGTTGCTCGCTGGGAGCATGGGGGAAGGGTTGAAGGAGAAGGTTGAAATAGTGCATTGAGTAAACAAAGGCGATGGTTTCAGAGAATAAATGTTGATGTTGGCAGGACAGGGAAGTGGACATGTTTCGCCTGTAGACGGGATGTTAGAAGCAATTCAAGGCAGGGCACATGGTGTGGTGTGTGGCTCCCTAGCCGCTGCCCAGGTGTGCAATATTCGCTATGTATAATTGGAAATGTTTTTATATGCAATATATCTGAACGAGTAGCTGATGGAGAGGATAGCGACAAACAATAAAGCATAGATCATCAAAATAAGTAAGTTTCTGGTCAGGGATATTGATAAGGAAGGATGTGTCATTGAAGTTAAAAAGGGAAGGCGTAAGTGACATGTATGAGGAGTGCAATGGTCTATGGAAGCGATACTTTGACCATGAATAAATATGCAGACATGAGAATCACGCGATGGATGTGTGGTGTGTCTGGATAAGATAACAGGCGCACAGGTGAAGGAAGATAATGGGGATTGAATTGGTGAGTGAAGTTCAGGTGTATGGGACATGTGTTACTAAAAGATGATAGTAATTAGGTGAAGAGCAGCATGTTGTATGAGGTGGACGGGGTGAGAGTTAGAGAAAACCCGGTATATGGTGGTGGAAAAGGCTATATCACTCGATTGGCATAATTAATAAAGTTTGGAACTATTTACCCACGGCTGTGGTCATGCTGTGCGGGAAGTCCGAGTTCTTCATCCAATCAGACAACTTGCAAAGTTTTCTCCAACGAATATGCCATGAATCGTAAATTCTAAATATATTTCGAATTAGTTCCCGTGGTGAAGCTATAAATTACATATTATGCGAGTCTCCCCCATTTCAATTACCCAGCCACTTCAGATATTATTGTTATTTTGAGAGAGTGTGTGAAGAATAAAGTAGATGCTTAAGAAAAATGAAGAAGACTGGTCAAGCCACCTTTTAAGGGTGGAAACGTCTGTAAAACGCATTGCTATTATATATATATATATATATATATATATATATTGTATTGTATGTCTCAATGATGTGTTCTTTACTTGATTTATTCATATTTTATTCGCTAAGTATGTTGCTCCTGTTTATGAAGAATTCAAATCTCACATCCGGAATACATATGGCGTAGAACTGCAAGATTAAAAGAAAATTAGATTTCAGCCTGGGCCTGGAAGTAATCATTATGATGTATTTCAGTGTTACCCAATGAACCGAAATTAATGTTGTCACAATGTTTGGTGAATACCTTAATAAGGACATAAAATAAAATAATATTAAAACCTACGTGTAATCTTAATGTTTGTGCCAGTGTTTTTTTCAGTAAAATCTAATATGTTTGTCCCATCAATAAGTAAATTGAATGTTATTTAAAGGAGCAATTAATGAAGGTTTCCAAAATGAAGCAAGGTGTGTAATAGGATCATTGAACATGGATTGAAATGAACATTTAAGATATTGGAGATATGTTCCATGATATGACGTGGATATGTTATTATAATGTAGTCGCATAAAAATAAGCTTATTATGAAACTAGATATTATATCGAGAAATACAGTTTCATGTTAACTTAGTTTATATTGATACATAACGGATAACTGAACAGTGTCGAAAGCAAATAATATAATATATTATAACCTAAACAAAGTCATACTATATTATTTTTTTAAGGACGTAAAATATATTTGATACATAACCATTGAATTTATATAATAAAGCTCCATAATATTATGCTTTTGCCTTTCGAATCAGTCTCTAAAACACATTTCTATATTTCTTGTATATATAATTAAGTACTGTACAAAGTATACACAAAGTTTAACTTTCTTACATTCTTACTATAAAAATCTATATTTTTTGTAGTTCTATAATTATATCATAAACATTATATCATAAACATTGGCATTAAACATTTCTTCGGCAATATGATTCTTACAAGAGTCGCACTATTCTTGGCCTAACAATCAATTACTATTGACTGAGTCAAAATATTTATATTGATGTCTAGTCTTGCAACAACTGTAGCACTGTACAGGGGGATGATGACGACATCTATCCGTATCATGGTGTGGCTCGACGCAATACGCACAGCGTGATTGGCTGTTATTGACCCTTTGTGGTGTTCGTGTGCATGAAATACCTTGGTCTTGGGGTCCTGATATATACCTCGATGTCTTTCTAGCGTCAGTTCTCGTGATCTCAGATGTAGATTTAGTGGTTGAGGTTGTCCTCTGGATTTCGTTAATTTACTAGTTCTAAAAGTTGCCACCTTATTAGGGGTTTCGTAAACCATCAGCTTCAATTTGGTAGCACGCTTGTTCTGATCTTTCAGTGTCAGATGAATGTGGTCATCTCGATAATAACCCTCATTGAGTGTACCAACAGATAGTTTTAGGAATCCAGATGTATCTGCATAGGTACGTTATAAGTAAGCACAACACATTTAAGAGCTGCATTGACAGTGTCTATGCATTTCTGCAAATCTGTATCACTTTGCTGACACACGCTAGACATAGTTATCATGTTGGCTTTGCATTTTTCAGCGTTAATGATGACCTTAAAACCACTAACTACTGCATTAAAAACCTTGGTATCGGAACAACTGTTAACCCCCCCCCCCCGTACTATCACAAGTATATCATAACTCTTATCTACTTCGTCAGTCAAACTGATCACCTTAGCACCAGGCAGTCACTTAACCGCGGTGTGTGTAAGTGTATTCTGGTCAAGGCCGATTACAATGCTTGATCGATTAGCATAGTACAAGGGTGTGGGGACTTGTTACGAAATGCATGACATTTATTCGGACTCCACTTAGTGATGAGTTCGGCATTATGTGACACTAGGTCTTTAACAGTTTTAACCATGGAAACAGACAACAACTAAAAACCAGATGAATTGAGCTCTATGGGCTTGGGTGCTAAGAAAAGCATGGTAATTAGATATGAAATTTCTCCAGAAAAAAAAAGAGTTTGATAGGCAATAGCGCAGAGATTGATATGATGCAAGTTTGACCAGGGAACCAGTGAAGAGAATTTAGAAGTAGGACAGAATGGGAAAACCGAGCAGACCGTGTGACATCCTAGCTAAGCAGTTCTGAATATACTGAAGTTTTATAATAGCCTTAGATGAAATGCTGGAAAGAAGAGAGTTGTAGTACACAAGCCTACTATTAATGAATACTGTAGCAATGGTTTTGGTGACTGAAAAAGAAAAATAGCGCCGAATACGGCGAAGGTCAATAATTTGATAGAAGCAGGAGCGACATTTCAGAAAAATAAGTTCTCTGAATTTAAAATCGCTATCAAACGTAACACAAAAATTACATAGAGTGTTTGATGGTGTGATGCTATGAGTAAGGATGAGTAAGGATGTTCGTAGGGAGGAAACGGGTAAGTTTGCTGTGTTGTCTGGATGTATCTATAATGATGAAATATGTTTCGTTGGCATTCAGTCTAAGTTTTGTTGTTTGTCATCCAGCTAAATGTATCACTGAAACAATTACAAGTTGTTTAAGAGAAAGATCAATGTCTGCTGTAGATAAATATATGTGTACTTGGGTATCATCTGCCTATAAATAAGGTCTAATTTCTGGCTGTGAGTAAGTGAGCTTAGTGGTGTTGTATACAGAGTAAACATTAGTGGTCCAAGAACAGAGCCTTGGGGAACACAGCAAAATAGAGGAACTACATTTAAAAAAAAAATTTATTGATTGAAATTATTTATTAAGAATGAGCGGATGCAGGTAAGTGCTGTATCTAATATGCCACACCAAACAGAGAGGCGATCTAGATAGATCGAATAATCAATGGTGTCAAAAGCTCAAGATAAATCTAAAAGTGTTAGTGCTGTTACATTTCATGTGTCCATGTTTAGCGCTATGTTGTTATGAACTTTTAGTAGAGTGGTTTCAGTAGAGTGACATTGTTAGTAAGCAGACTGAAAATCGCCGGAAAGGTGATTACTGTTTAAGTGAACGTTCAAACGGCAGGATATTGTTTTTTCTAATACATTAGATATGACTGATAGAATAGGTCTATTACTGTTTAGGTCATTTGCTAGTAAATATGGTTTCTTAAGAAGAGGGATTAAATGGACACGTTTACAATGAGAAGGGAACACTCCGGGGCTAAGTGATAAATTTATTAGGTTAGTAATTGGAAAAGTTAGTGTGTGAATATAAGATTGTAGCAGAAATGTATAGATTGGATCAAATTCACACGACTTATAAGGGGATGATAATAACAGCTTATCAACTTCAGTAAATGAGGCTGGTTTAAACACCATGCAAAGGTGATGTACAACTGGAAAATGAATATTACAACAAGAAGCAGAACCTGGAAAAGAAGCATGAATTTGGGTGATGGTATTCTTGAAATGTTTCGGAAGATATTTGCAGAGTGAATTAGTGGAATCGTGAGCGGGCAGAAAAACAGAAGCCTTGCTATGGAGAGTCCTATTTATACTCTTCTAGATTTGAAGATAATTCTCAGAGTTATTGGAGATCAGGTTCCTATAAAAGTCAGATTTAGCTTTATTCATGAGTCTATTGCAGAAATAGCACTGTTTAGTTTATCTAGACCTGTTAAGTTGTATGCGTGAGTTCCTCCATATGCGTTCTAAATATCGGCGACTCACATTGGCACTGATAATTTCAGGAGGCATCCATGGTGCAGGTAGTTTAATGTGTATGGATTTTGATCTGACAGGTGCGTGTTGGTCAAGTAAGGTTTTAAATGTAGTGTTGTAATGTTCACATAATTGTGATAAGTCAGCTTTAGGGTTGGTGGTAAGTTTATATTTTACTATGTCACCTTTAAATACAAGAATGTCAATGTCATGAGTATATCGATACAGATATTGCACTTAGAGTCAACTTAATTATGCTTACATTTAATTTTTTATATGACAGTAAACTGATCCGATAAACCACCTGTGGCAGTTATCATGTCGATATAACCCGGTGTAGACCGGCTTACAAGTAAATCAAGTCAGTGACCATGAATGTGTGTACATAAAGAAACGTGTTGTATTAAGTCAAAACTTCCTAAGACGTAATTAAATGTGGATGTAGCAGTAGATTGTGTATCTAAATGAAGCCAAGTATCAGTGAAGTCGGGAATATACAATTTCTTAGATATTACCAGGTCTGTGATACTGGCTGATTTATTATGGACGGACCTAGCGTACCTGGTAGCTAAGCGGATATTTTGCATGATAGGAAGGCCTATATTCATATGGATATCACCTGCTAGTAATATACAAATAACAAGAAACATATTAGGAGAATTAGTTACATGTATAAACTGTGAGGAGGTGATAAAGTTATCATACCGCTGGAACTATTAGATTTTAATTTAGAGACAGTTTCCTAGATGGGATCGGACATATAACAGCCTAAGATATAGTTTTATTTAGGACGAGTTTGACATCAACATAGGGTAGCGGTACATATTTGTGTGTACTGATCAAATATGTATGTAGGGCTAGGAAAAATGACAAGTTGCATGCAATGTGATGAAAATGAATATATATTTGAAACTAAATCTACCGAGGTGGTAAGAGGGGGAATATGCCATTGTTCAGTGTGAAAACAACTAGAACCCTGCTGGACACAGAAAACCAACTAAGAAAACCAACTAGGAAAAGAACTAGAAAAACACCGAGAAACAGTTAGAACAGTTCTAGTTATTGCTATCGTAGTTATGAGCTACTTGAAGAGACAAAATGGAATTTAGACTCTACTGGCGACACTAGCAAGACGTAAACAAACTTTAATATTATATTTTGAGTGAAGTAGCGAAAAAGCAGAAAACCGTTTGGTAGTAATAATGACGACTAAGTACTATTTAGATGTTAACTAGAAACTATTATAATAATGAAGAAAATGAATTTTTCAAGCCAAAATAGCCTAGGTATACTTTATAATTAATATATTATCGTACGCACAATATATAAAATAAACATAAATCAGCGAAATACTGGGAAAAGTAAACAACTGTAAGTAGAATAATTATGAAATATGGAAAAACAACAGTGTGTTATAAAAAACATAAGAGCTGATGCGACACCTAGCGATTATCATCATTATTACAGTTAGTAACAGTACCTTTGGTGTCAACAGAGACAAAATAAAGTGTATCTGCCAAGTTCTACTATACCCCAGATTTTCTTATCGAAGAACGAAGGGTATACTAACCACCACACGCACCATGTACTTTAATGCTATCCTCACTATGACTGCCATTAGCTACCATGAATTACACACATGATTTCAGTTAATCAAATCCAGAGTGACACGCAACAGAAAATCCGTCGGTCTGATCACTTGTCAGCGACAATATAGTGTAAATTCCTGGCACTCTGCCATAAACCACACCATAGTACATCTTACCCGTAACCTCTTTTATCGCCATGGCTTTTTAACGTTTTCATTAATAACTTCATCATTGCCATATATCAGTCGACCATAGGATTACGCATTGGCAGTTCGTCAGTTAGGTCGGTGGCATATACAGATGATATCATCATATTAGTGCTACAGTTACTGAGCTAAAACTCTCATGAACAAGTGCCTGAAATATTCGCAAACCTGGAGATTGTCCTTTAACGTAATTAAATCTAAACGCGTCGTGATTGGTAAATGTCTCCTTAATGTAAAACCTGATTGGAACCTAGCCACACAGATCATGGACACAGTCGAAAGTGTGAACATTCTTGGCACCATATTCCACTCAAGTGCTAAATCAGAAACTCACATAGAAGAACGCATGAAGGCTTGTCTATGCACTACTTTTGGACTCCAGGGCAGTGGCATGCCATACCCTGGACTAGACAGTGACACGAATGCTCACTTATGGCGTACCATGTGCTGTCCAACTCTGACGTATGGTACAGACTGTATAGACAAGATGGAGTCGCAACAAGGAACACTGGTCAAACAATGCATAGATGTTCCTAAGCGCAATCATCATACAACTATATTAAATGCTCTTGAAATACAGCCACTGTAAACAGTTATTCGACAACAAACTATGTCTTTGTTCTCCAGAATGTTTAAATTAGACTTCCTAATAAAGACATCTGTATAACTTTACTGGCTCAATATATGCTTCGTAAGAAGCTATGTGCAGGAACTATTGTGGAACGACTGGTTACAATGGAAATATCACCATTAGAATCCATATTTATAAGAACAGTGAAATCTAGTGAGCACACTAGCCATGAATGTGTAGTTGAAACCTTGAAAATCTCATGATGCACGAACATGGTCAGAATCGCACATTTTAACTGTAATGCTTACTAAGTCATTTTAATCTTTTTTATCGACATGGTACTGCTTTTATATTGAATATTGTAAATTATTTGCATTAGAATAACATTTATTCTACCAATTTCAGTTACAGGAAAATGCGAATAATTTACAAACGAAAGAGCCAGAGGGAATCATACGGACGTGATGCAATCAGAGAGGCCCTATCAGCGATAAGCTTAGCCATGGGACAGAATACGGCAGCAAAGATGGAAGCAAAGACCCCTCGGTGACATAGAGACTGCAAGGTGCAGACTCCTGGATATCTTGGTCGTTTAAGCCAGATTTGGAATAGTACGAGAATATATACTAGGTAAACATATACATACTATGGAAACAACCTTGTTTTGCTTCACTTCTATGGACATGAGACGGCTGGCATTTGATTTGCTGAGAAACTGGTGTAATACATCACTTTAACACAAGTACCAAACATGCTGGCAAAGACTGGTGGCGAGGTTTTCTAGAAAGGCATCCGTAGCTCTCCATTAGAAATATACTCACTGCGCATAATTACAGCCGAACAGGTATCTGGAATATGGATGAAACCGGCATCACAAATGTACTAATTCCGTCAAAAATCGTGGCCAGCAAAGGTGCAAGAGACGTTGGATGTATGAAAAGTGGGGAGAGAAGAAAACGTGTAACTGTTCTGTGTACCAATAGTGCACCTGGCTCATACATCCCACCCATGTTTATTTTTACAAGAAAGAGAATGGCAGAGCATCTAATGACCAATGCTCCTTCTGGCTCCATAAGTGATTGCACAGATACTGGCTAGACTGATGATATCATATTCATGAAGTGGATAAAACATTTTATAACGACTACCAAACAATCATACCCACAAAACGCTTGCTGTAATCGAATATGCTAGGGCCAAAGGTATATAATTGGTCACTCTCCCACCTGATTGCACCCATACAATACAGCCACTTGATCGCACGTTTTTGAAGGCATTAGAGAGTGGATACAAATCGGTGTCCGGCACATGGATGGTGGCTCACAAGGGACAGAGAACCATTTGTTTTATATGGCCAGCACCTTCGCCACTACCTACAACAAGACAACAACAACGATAACACAACAGCCAACCCTTCAACTACTGCCGTCACCACTGTTGGTAAAAGTCAATCCACTGCTACCACATGTGGAGCGATGTCAGTTACCACTATTCCAGCTACCACAACAGCGACCGCTGGTATAACCATAACGTCAATCTCGGCCAAACAACCACCTCTACGATCAGTACTAAGCCTACTTCAAACGTTCCTGCCGTTACAGTGGCGACAAATACCGAGACCAACATCACAGTAGGAATCAACGTTGGGGGTCACGATCGCCAAATATACGACCCCAGGATGCAGTTAACAGAGAGATCCAGGTGCAATCTGATCACACCTGTCAAAGCAGTGAAAGGGCTTTAGGCAGAAAGGCCAACGCACCTGATATCATCGCCATTTAAAAACATGTTGCAAGAAAAGAAGCAAAGGAAAAGGGAAGAAAATCGCACAATAGTCGAAGAAAGAAACAGAATCAAAGAAGAAACAGAAGCAAAGAAACGAGAAATAGGACAGTGGCCGTGATTGGTATGTTTAGATAATACCAGCAAGTCATGCGAGACGTGGATACAGATGCAGTAGATGTAATTTATGGGCACATGAAGCTTGCATTCTAGGGATGCATTGGTGGATCAGCCAGAATTATGACTCTGCATGACCATGACATGTAGAGTTGGGACAATGCTAATTAAGGCTGCAGATTTACTATGCATCTGGATATTTTCCCTCTTTTTATACTTTTCGCGGTAGGCTTTGTGTTTACTATTTCTGTGTGTATTCAATAAAATACAAGTTTTTTTTAAACAATTGCAATCTGTGCAGTATTATTTTATCTTAATATTAGCCTAGATCTTGTTATATCTGAAACTGGAAAGCAGTGTGACTACAACTGCAGCATACAGCTTGGGTAAGACGTTCCCCACTGAGCACCGTACCTCCACAGCTGGGGTAAGATACGCCTATGATAACAAATTTACAATAATGTGTTATCTAATTTTCCGTTGGAAGAAATGCAATATTCTTTCACAGTGTATCCCCAGTACGCATAAGAATCCTATAACATATTGGTTTATTATATTAAAAACGTTTCCACTGAGAAATGAGTGACAATACTTAATGGGAGCCACTTACCCCACTATACCCTATATATGCGTCTCCATGATCTGATAAACAGATACATAATATGTAATTACATACACCGAATATAAAAGTGCTTGACACAAGTATAGTATACCATGTATATATACCACTTACCTGAAACAAAACCCCAACAATTTCATTTTCTTCAGAACGACCTCCCCCTAAAAAACAGGGTATCTGCTTGCTTTAGTGTTATAATAATACCCTAATAGCAAACACAAAATTTATTATAGCGAAGGCTTAATTTTGTTTTTCTTTTACAAATGTTGGACGTGGTTTAACTGGCATCGACAAATTCACGATTCAAAGAAACCATGCATTTATCTGAAACAAAACAGTTAATTTTCTTCAGATCGACTCATTTGAAATATATAAAATTGTCACAAATATGAAAGCAAAGAAAGGTTCAGGGCATTACGTTATATCATGCATGTTTTTGAAACTGGGATAGTTCTATTATTTATTAAAATTTATAAAGTAGTTGGTGGCTATACGTAAATCAAAAGCATGCAAGTAGGCGTATTTATCATTATAACCGGTTTTGTCAAAAGTACTGGAAAAAGTTGTCCATAAACGACTTTATTTATTCTTTGGCACACACAATTTGCTGTTCAACGGTTAAGATCCGAGCAGTGACTGACAGTGTAATTGATAACATAAAAGCCAGAGAAAACACACACTTGCAACATATCTAGATTTGTCAAGGGGTTTTGATACGATAGATAATAAACTATTAATTAGTAAATTGGAATATTATAGAGTGCGGGGACAATCATTAAATTGGTTCAAAAGTCATTTATCTCATCGAACTCAATATGTGCAATATAAAAATATATGCTCTGATAATAAATATATCACATCTAGCGTACAACAGAGATCCGTTTAGGAAGCCCCACTTTTGTTTGCTGATGACACAACACAGAATGCTTGTTCAAGACAACTCAATGAAGCTTATCACAACATTAATAATGATTTGGATTACCTATGTGAGTACTTCAAAACTAATAAATTGACATTAAATAGTGCCAAAACCAATTACGTGTTTTCCCATATAAGAATGATAATCATAACAGTGGCTTTGGTATTTGCATTGGTACTGATAAGGTTCAACGAAAAGATGTGAACGTTTTTAGAATTCATATTGACAGCAAACTAGCATGGAAGGATCACATTAAACATATCAATTAAACAAATATATAAGGCACTTTATATCCTGCGTACTGCTAAACATATTATATATTGCCACCTAGTTGAATATGTTGTGCAGTACCTTAGTTCAACCTCATATACTATATGGTATCCCTTTATGTTGTTATACTTTTCAATCATATCCAAAGAAACCTATCGTGCTTCAAAAAAGACTGTACGGCTGATTAACAATAGTGAGTACAAAGTTCACACAGCCGAAGTATAAAAATAATGGAACATATTAAAGTGAAAGTAAATGTACGAATTAGACACATTGCCAAAATCTTTGATGGAGCAGTTCATACTAAATATTCACACCACGAGTCCAATAGACGACAAAATCAAACACTTCATGTAAATAACAGCTGCCCTGGTATTGCTCCTAATTCTATTTTACAGCAAGATAACGTAATATGGGGTAATCTGTGCCTTAAAGTAAGAAATATAACCACCGAAACAATTTGTTCGTAGTGTTAAAAGTGTGTACATTGAACATTTGTAACTTTTCAATACGTGCTCTTATATATTGATAGATATTTTGTCTCGCGAATAAGTCATTCTGTTATGATACTGTAATGTATTGCAGTCGTAATTGTTTTCCCTCTCACCTAACCTAATATCAGTTAGATATATTGTTTTGCATATCAGCTATGCATACTATTGCCATGGGATCTCAAACTATAAGGGTATTGGTGTTACGTATATATATATATATATATATATATACAATAGGCGAATGGGCACTTATTTCACTTGAATCACTACCTGAAATGAAGGAAAAGCACATGGTCTGTAAATTAATTCTTCACCACAAGGCCTAATTGTAAGCAAAGGCAAAATCTATAATACATGGCATATTCGACGGATACAAGTTTGCCAGTTGCGGTCTTTGATTAAATGTTTTCCTACTGTAATGACACCTCTGACCTCCTGCACAGCATGGCTATGGGTAAGGAATCCCATCCTCTAACCCATGAGGCCATATATTCTGGTAATTTTACAAATTAATAAACGCATTCTTAATAAGAGTAATATATGTTAAGGCTTATACAAGCATTTCCAAAGTAACAATTAAACAATTTCTGAATAACCGGTTATATATATATATATATATATATATATATATATATATATATATATATATATATATATATAAAAATCATAACACACGCACAGTCTGAAGAAAGTAAATCCTTTCAAAAATACCTTTTACATCTAAAGGAACAGTTCAACTTGATTTCAAATTTTCAGATCTAAAACAACTATGTTCACAAATATCATAAATGATGTCAAAATGTGAACACAACCAACCACATATTAATTAATCCTTAAATCATAAGCTCACAAATCGATTATAACTAGCCTGTGCAGGCCGCTCTTTTCACTTAAAACAAGATATTTATCCGGAAGACTGTATAACCCACTTAAAAGCATGTAAACAAGTGTTTTATTTATTGAAAAAGTAGTTAATAAAAGCGCAATCTTTCTAAATGTTTGCACAATATTAGATAAATATTTGAGTTCGCGTTTTGTTGGAATATCAAATTGAATTCATTTGTCATTTGTAATGTAAAAAATTAAAATATTACCATAGAAATGTTTAAGAAAGAAATATATAACTCTTAATCTAAGTATAATAAATGAGGTACTTGTCTTTTTATAGTTATTTTGTCAAACTAAATTTAAAATATATCCATATTGAGACAAAACCTAATCAACGTAAAAATCTAATATGTTAGCTTTATTAAGGAGCCCTCAGTTTCAGAGATACCAAAACTGGCTGATTCGCTTGGTCCCTGACTTTTGCGTGGCATAAGTATATCCACTACGAAAAAAACATATTCTTTCCACAAGAGGCGTAATACAATCCATTTGAATATGGAGAATTATGATAAATTCCGAAATCTCTTAGTATTTTGTGCATCAATAAAATACAATTGAACAGATGAGTTAAGCAACACCTATCTCTAATTATATTAGTACAGGATTCGTAATTGCAAACTTAACAAATACCTTTGGTTCATAATGTAAATTACATAAAACTGAGTATTTTGGGGCTACATTGTTTGAGATGTATTGTTCAGGCTGTTTAGAAATTAGAATATTATAAATAATATTTCGTCTATTTAAACGCATGATCCCGAGGAAGATGAACACGAAAGGATAGATCGAAGCTTGGCCTTTCACCCATTATGCGACTATACACTTGTGGAATAAATATGTTGTATTAAGCGATTGCAATTGTACACATAACAATTTTAAATCACGTTTAAAGCAGTGTTTGTTACAGCGAATTACAACGTGTAAAGCAGGATCAGCTTCAGGGTCAGACTGTGGATAGCGTACTGGTACAGCAGTACTGTTATAATAGCTCAACCGATCCAGGAGGTGATGTACGATATCAGGATATTCTAACGAGACATCGTTTTTCTCCAATGGATCCGTCCTAATGTTAAATAACCAGAGGTTCTGATCTGAATTATAATTTTGGTTTTTGATCCATGGTTTGTTTTGCTGATAATGAGGCGGGGAATCCATTTTCCTTCACCTAGAACGTAAACAGTAAGGTGAATTTGTATTAATAGCATATAACATATACTTCTGAAAATGTTTGGCTTGATATACTAGAGAGAGAGAGAAAGGGGGGACGTGCTGCTTCATTGTGTACTAATTCGGTCTTACAGTAAATAACTGACGTTGACACTACTGTATACATTATTCAATGAAATGATATGATAATAATAATAATATTCCTACCAGGATCTCCTGTAAGTAATTTCCAATCTCCGACTCTGATAGCAGCACGGACACGGATGTCAAGGGAACAATTAGTTAATATTTGACCTTTTGGTTCATGGAGAGGGTCAATATTGTAAAGAAGCTCTTTCCTTTGATTCACTAAAAATAAATTATATTTATCACGTTTGGTTTCTTTATAGAGAAAAGTGAAGAATTAATAACAATAGAATGGGAGCAGTGTGTGTGTGTGTGTGTGTGCGCGCGCGCGCGCGCGTGTCACTGTATATGTAATTGCAATAAGGTAATTAGTAGCATTATTGAATCTACCTAATAGCTGACCATAAATCATAACCATCCAGATGTAGATGATCTGTTCTACCTCCTGCCAGATGAACCAACGTAGGAAACCAGTCAGATATATGTACTAGGCCGTTATATGTTGTACCATTGTTTTTTAATAGTGTACTGTGAATGAAGCCAACGCCTCGTATTCCACCTTCCCACAACTGGGCCTTCCACCCTCTCAAAGGCCAATTATTACCACATTCATGTACCTGACCGCCGTTATCTGTTATGATTTAGATAGTATTAGAACCAACAGGTTATTAAATAGTGTTACTTAAATAAATGACAACTAAACGATAGTTTGCTCTATTTAATTGATCTGAATGGGCTTTCGTTTGCCTATATTAAGTTGTATAAATTACAGTTTTTAATAATAAAATTTATGCCATTAGCAATTACTGATGGGCTTCTTTTTATGGAAATATAACCGTTGTAACACATACACACATGACTGACCTATCGAAGTAGGAATTTATCAAGCTTCAATCAATAAATATACAGATATGATTCATCATTCAGCAGATGGTACGCATCAGAGAGTTATATGTTACATCATAAAAATTAATATTGTCAATAAATCATAAATTATATATCATATATTACACTCTTAATAACGGCACAATGATAAAAACAGTTTTTACGCACGTCAATTTACGCACACACACATACACACACACACACACACAAACACATTTTGAATTACATTATTAACACATACTTTCACCATAACATATTCTTGTTGATTGTTAAATTTATTAATTTTGGTAATTATTATTGTAATTATTATTCAGGCTTGTTTCGGTATCATTTCGCAAGATTATTTATTTATTATTTCACCATTTCTATTGTTTAAGCAGGAGTAGAAAACGTTTAGACACAATATATTCAGTTTTGAATTACTTAACTATTTATATATATATATATATATATATATATATATATATATATATATATATATATATATATATATGAAAGAATACTACTATTAACAGGTTAATAAATATAAATATATCAATATATACAATTTCAAAATCTTTTTCTTTTCCATGAATTCATGTTAATTGAACAACCTGCATATATCCTCCTTGATGCGTTCTTAGTAAATGAATATTTCTTTTTGTAATGTTCAGGAACTTGCAATGGTGCATGCACGGACTGAACAAAGGCTGAAAAAAGTCCAAAACAATACAAATAATTTAATGTCATATTATATAATATTATGTTATAACAAACACGGCATAATAATACCATACCACATAATATATCATTACACATTTGTGTATAACGTGCTTATGTGTATGTGCGTATGCGTATGTAGGGGTGGGGTAGGGCTAGTTGACTCAGGCGACATTATTATCAGAATAGCAATCTGTAAATAAATCTATTAACGAAACTCCCCATAAATATTGAATTATCTTTGATAGCACACTTACCTGGTCTCTGTTGTGCCTCTGTCAGCAAACACATGGGCCGAGTATGAACCATTTTGATTTCTGACCACCTCCATGTTATGTCTGAAGTCTAAGCCACTCAGCACTTTAACTGTTTTTTTATATGATATTGTCACATTTCTCATATGGGTGAAATAATCCTCAGCTCCAACCAAATAACCTAACGTTGTACAAATAACATTATTTCAGTAGTAGTTGTATTTGTGATTGTATTAGGTCATTGATACAATGGTGTTCCCCGTTGTTATATTATATAATATATTATCCAGCAATCAGCTGTAGCGTTGAATAAAGACACTGAATATGAAAGGTAATATTATTTAGTATTGGAACATACATGTTATATATATTTTACATGACAATCAGAAGGTTGAGGCCCTTATATCAATATGTTGTTCATATGTTCAATCATTGAGGGCTAGAACCATTCCCATGGCAGATTATATTATACTGCTACATTGAAGCTCATTGAAACGTGGCTTGGAACTGACATTGATCAGGTCCCTATAAATGATTTGGTTACGAGAGGTTATGAGTTTAATCATAGTCCGTAAAATAATAATATTAATAATAATGTATATTTAATAAAGAGCCATTCAAAAGCGCTGTACAAATAATACGTAATATAACAATACCCCAAATAATATGTCTGTAAAACCCATGTAAGTGATTTAAAAGATAATAATTATTTATCTTTGAGAGCGACCTTGAACAGGTGTGTTTTTCTTGGCAGACGCGGTTGTGGTATTGGCATAGAGTACACATCTGCACTGGATGTTACGACGAGTCAATATGAAATAACAGAGAAATATACATATAGTTTTGAAAACATAGACTGTAGGTAAGGTTACAGTTACGTTTTCTATTAAATATCGTCCCATTCTTTCTATACAAATGGCGTTAATAACTTATTATTCTTTGGTGAATGGTCTATATACTTAGATAACCTAGCTACTATTCCATATCATATTCGTACAATTGGTGATTTAACATTTTCATACGGATAATAAGTTTGATGTTGAACCTCGTGGGTTTTATAGTATATTGTATTCCCGAGGATTGAGCCAAATTATCATTCGTGTAACACACAAACAGACATTAAGCTGTGATGTTGATAGTCATCCTGGCTCTGATATTAAACTCTTTAATATGACAGATAACATAACCATGGAAATAACAAATAGTAATAACCTGGCATCATATAACTTTGACAATATCTATTGTCTCGATACAGGAGAATTTGTTTTACGGGTAAAAATAGCATTGCCTGATGAGTCCTATATTCCATTCAATTTAATCAAGTTATTTCAGAATATAAAATTCCATATACATATCAATTATGATATAGTGAAATATATAATAGACATAACAAATTACAGACAAATCATAAATTCAGTATTATCGTCTATCTAGCATAAGAGCTAGAATGATAGCAAAATATCTAATGATAAAGACAACATATATTGATGTTATGCAAATGTTAATACGGACTTTTGATATATATGTGCCTTATTATACACAGCTAAAACACACATTGCCCGTGCCAGAGAATAAGGTTCGTGTTTTCTTTTTACCAATTTTGTAATATTTGATATAAAGGGTTAGTGACGAGTAGGTCATAGAAGTTGTTGGATTTGTATGCTTATGAGGTATTTGACCCTCCAGCAAATATCACAAGGTATATTATGCTGCGGTTGAGATGTTCCTTTTTCTGTGCGTGGAGACCGTATGTTTCCAGGTCCATGCGTTCTAAGAAAAGTTGATCTAGAGCTGTATATTCCGTGCACTATTTGCGTCTTTGGAGGCACGCCGTTTAAGTGTTTGGCCTGGTTATCCAGCATTTAAATGACTGTAGCAGACACAGTACGCTCTTAAAGCATGTACTCCTGACTCAGGAATAGAAACACTGCATCGCATCTCGAGCGGTGGCATTGGACACAGCTGGTGTGGTTGGTGTGTTTTATATAACAAGTTTAACTGTATATATACTTCACCTTAGTTATTTGTGGGAATAGAATTATCTTTCCTATGTCCAGTTATGTCCAGTCTGTACTATGACATTCAAGGCTAACTCTAGTCTCCTTGTCATTAATAAAACCCTATATTATAATTATAGTTTGTATAACAGGCATTAGGTCTGATTTGAAAATGTTAATATATAGAAGGGCAATTCTGCAATAACGGTCTGCTAATAGTGACGAGTAGGTCATAGTATTTATTGGATTTGTATGTTTATGAGGTATTGGACCCTTCATGAAGTATCGCAAGGCATATACTGCTGCGGTTGTGATGTTCCATGTCCTGTACGTGGAGACTATATTTTCTGGTCCAGGCATTCTAAGAAAAGTTGATCTAGAGCTGTATATTCCATGTACTATTTGCGTCTTTGGAGGGACGCCGTTTGGGTGTCTGGCCTGGTTTAAATGACTGTATCAGGCACAGTACACCCTTAAAGCATTATAAGTACCCCTGATTCAGGAATATGAGCACTGCCCAATTCACTTGCCCAAGATAGAAATACCAGTTACTGTATTATGTTGGCGTCTAAAAAGACTTTCTTCAGAGACACAAAACGTCAAGGCACCAACACAAATGGAAGCTATAATATAAGACTTCATTCTCCCATTGTAATATACATTATGATATTTGATAGATAATCAGATACCTCATGACCAATTACATCCTTTAAATAATATTATTGACTCGTCAGCAAATTTTAATTTTCTATGGAATCGGATGGCAAAACCAACATTAAACTAGTAGAAATAGCATAATTTAGACTCTATTTTGACTAAACAATACATTTGTCTACAATTACCGTGAATTTAAGTACATTATATATAGCAGGTACAGCTTAAGTGTACATAATTGCCTCCACAGGAGTCAAGACCCCGATCTATCTATATAGTCCCTAAACTTCACATAAAGAGATTAGAAAATACCAAACGCAGTGCCACCAAAAAAATACCACTCGTGTCTGATTATTACGCTGATTCCAAAAAAATGTGTCATCTTTCATAGATAATTAATTAACTATTTTTCTATAGATTATCTTTCTTATTTAAAACAAGAATGACATGGAAAATGACATTATTTTTAATGGTGGATGTTAAATAAAAGAGAAACAATATTATTGGGAGCGATTTGCTTACCGAACAACATCGATATTTAGATTAGTAAAATTTGTTGAAGAATCCTTCTTAAAATTTCCATTATAGCCTCACAACTACTACCATTATTTATATGGTATTTGCATAATATTGGCAAATGTCAAGGCGTCTTAGAGAAAATCATAAATGCATTTTGTATACGTTTATATGCGTGAATGGCACAAGTATACCAAAATGGTGTTTTGTTATGGGAAATTTCCCATGATTTGACTATGTATGCCTGCATTTGAAACATGTAAAATAATCTGAATATATGTAAATGTATTCTATCTTTGTTGTGAGGCAATATAATAAACATTGAAAGAAACAGAGCAAACAGTAAATGGATTTGAATGTTTTTATGTATGCCAATGACGAAAAGGTATTCACATGTGAAATGCTACTTTTATAAAGAAGCAATTCAAACGACTAAAGTGGCAAGAACATGGTGGGCGATAATATTAAAAGGCCATTAAAAGTTCCGGGATCATGATGATAGTTTGAAATTAATTCCGAGACACGCAACTGGTATGAGATCATTAAGGTATGTTATATATTCAAATAATCACACCATTATATATCACCTGACGAGCGACAATAGTTCCCTGATTACTTTATTGTGTAGTAGGGTAGGAGAGCTATTATAACATTGATTTTGTTAAGTTTTATTTTAATTGAATAGCAAAAACAACTAATAGCAAATGTCGATAAATGTTTTTTAAATGTATATTAAAGTGCATTATAAATTAATGATAAGGTACATACCTGATAGGAGATATTTAAGGTGTGTGGTATATACTTCAACTGATAACACTATTTCAAGCCATTATATTTCACTTGACGAGGTACCATAGTTCACAAAAGATAATTATTTTAGTGATGTAGGAAGGCTGTTATTATATTGATTCATCTCGTTATAAGTTGAAAGGTTAATATTGTTGAACCTTGAAGTCAAATATAATCAAGTATTGATGATCACGTACTAGTAGCTTATCTGTATTGATACATAACTAAATGTGAACCTCTTACTCTTTTCAGCGGTCCACCTAATTGCTCTGACACATTTTAGGGTTTTATTGTATATACCTTGCTCAACTCTTTATAATAATTGTAAAAATATCCGTGACAAACCTAGATGATATAATATGATCTTCTGTTTTATGTCAAACAAATAAACACATCAACGTGTATTATGTCATATCAAGGCATTCTTTATTATATTATATTATTCATAATTTATTTCTAGGTTAATATTTGCCTTTTTGCAATTCACGAATTATAAAATATTTACTAGTTTATTCCCCGAGTATTTATTTTTTTATCTTAAAACAAATAACTTAATATAACCTGCTCACGTTTTCAAAAATATTGAGTTACCCTTTGGATAATTTAAAAATAAGTTAATTTGAAGCTGTGTTTCTGAATATAATATCTGACTTTATAATAACCATACTACTATTTAACTAGGTTATGACAATATAACCACGTCATGTCATAGATAGAGCATATCTGCTGTATCTCAAAGGTTCAGCTCATTTCAGGTTTACTGGTCCTATGAGATATCTTGCTTAATTTTGTAATACTCCAGTAAATGATGGAACATACATATGATATATTTTTGTGAAATAATCACTGTTACACATTTAGGATTTAACATCGACATACAGACGATAATTCACACACGCGCACACACACACACACACACACACACACACACACATACTATCATAAAAAAGTAATAAAAAAATACAGTAAATCAAACATAGAAGGAAATTCCACATTCGGAATGATTTATTTAATAATAATAATAAGCCAAATGCACTACCAGTTTATGTCATCGTGATGTACGAAATACGAAAATATATGTCCTAAAATTATATGTGTGCGCGTATGTGTTTAACTTGCAATTCAGTTTTTGGTATAATATGAATATCATGATATCACTTAGGTATGAAAGAATAATCTTTTCGTCATATACTAGTAATACTATCCACTATTAATGATATTAAGATATGTTAGTTCAGAAAACACAAATTATTTAGATACAATATAATTAATGGTGTTTTATGAATAATCAAACGCAATACAGATCTAGACATTTCCTGAAGATTTCTTAACGCAGTGAATAAAATACTTGGGGCCAGTTATATTATACAATAATAATGATTTAGCTAGGTAGGCAGATAGTCAACTATTTACTACCTGAACAGCATACAATGAAGGTCAATAGTACAGAGTCCGATTAAACAAGTCGATAATACACCTAGTTCAAATTATCACTCAACATATACATTGTTGTATTTCGGAACGAAAACGAATCATACGAAGCATAATATTTATTACTTCACTATGAAATTTATTGGTGAAAGAAATACAACTTTTTTATCAAAAAAACAAATACCAGCTGTTGTGTGTTACTCGGAATGAACTGCTTTGTTTGTGTGGCAAGGATTAATACGCTAGTTTACGTCGTTTTTTTCACATTTCATCGTTCAATAACTTCCTTCGTTGAGGATTTGAAAAGGATGACAACACAAAAGTTTATAGTAATTTTAATTTTAGCAATATGTATAGGGAACATTTGTTTTTCATTTCTCTCTTTTTCCTTTTCGTTCATTTATTAATATTTCATCATAATCGTCATCATCGTCATCTTCATTTCTATATCCACCACCACCACCACCACCACCATTCATCATCATCGTCATTATCATTATCATCATCATCAGCAGCAGTCATCATCAGCGTTATTATTATTATTATTAATATTATTATCATCATCATTAATCAGGATATATATCTGCAGTCATCATAAAACAACCTGGCGTAAGAAAAACTGAAAGTTCAAGCAACCTTTCCTTCATTTGGGAACTGGATAAACCTTTTCCCATATCAGTATGGTCGTGGTTTCGAATATACGATGATGATGATGCAGAAAAAACATTACTTTTGGAGTTCCAGTGGAGTTATGATGGTTCTGAATTATGTAGCACTTTTCACTCTACACGTCTGTGGTGCATTGTCGATGGGCCACGAATCGGCTTTACTTTGTTCAACGTAAATGACTCAGATGCTGGTAGATATACCTTACATGTCGAGGAAGATGAGCTTTCTGATCCATCAGAGGAAACAGACTCAAATGCCTTTCTATACATAATAAGTAAGAATATTTGTTAATGGATATTAATTTGATTAACATCAATCTATTACAGGTACAGTGTTATAACACTGGAATCTATATATTATTATTTATGTTGTCAATGTTCAGGATAATATTTATTCAACATCCTATATTTTGATGTTTTTTCTCCCATTATTGAAGAGCTCAAGTAATTAAATGGCAAATGATAGAATCACATTGGCTTAATTTGTTCCATTGTGTGAATGGATCTTCATATAACATAAGAAGCTTCGTTGATAATACTTTATTTCGTGTTTACTTATTAATTAATGTATTTCCTTCCCTTTTATGTGACTTATCTATGCTTAAGATTGAAACAATTATTGCAGAAAAACCTTCTGATCCAAATATTACTGGAAATAACCCCGTTGTCGAAAATGAGGCACTCACTTTGATATGTTACGCCCGATCACAGTCATTACCTGAAGAATCCCGGAACCAATCATTTATAGAATATACCTGGTCTGGAGCTTACGGTGGTTTAGGTAGTAGTATTACTATAGGACCATTACTGAGGAAGGATGATGGAATTAATATGACTTGTATATCTAAAGAACAAGGTTCCAGTGATAGTCTACATGTACAAAGTACTGTACAAATTACTGTATTTTGTAAGTAGAATTATTACGAATATATGTCTTCTTATATATATAATGCTTGGCTTAATCATGCTACTACTCTTTAACGTCAATATTGCTCTTGGGTGTATATGTTTCTTTATATCTGATACGTTATTGAACTTATTATGCTTCAGACAATTCGTTATGATTTGCCAAATATTAATATATATTAAAAGACAATATTGACCCCCCAATTGTACCTTATTAAAGTCATTTATTAATCTTAGATACCTTGACTACTATAAACAATCATTTAAAATTCATCAGTTTTTATTATTATTATTATTATTATTATTATTATTATTATTATTATTATTATTATTATTATTATTATTATTATTATTATGTGGCTATTTTAGATGTACCAGGAACTACTCTATTAGACACAAATAGCACATCGGTAGTAGAAGAGAAAGAAGGCCTAAAACTAACATGTGTCGTACAGGAAGACCAACATGGTAACCCGATGATGTATTCCTATTATTGGAAGTATCCCGCTGTATCAGACTGGATAAACTCAACTCAAAGTTCGCAGACTATATCTAGTAATACAATTAGTGCTATATTACACGATGGCCAATGGCAATGTATGGTAGGAAATTTGGTCGGAAATGGCACTGTTAGTCAAGTTGATATAACAGTAAACGGTTCGTGTCAATAATTATGTTTTTGTTAAGTAAAAATAGAAGTCAAACGTCACATTACTTTATATTCCAATTTAGCATACGTCTAATCTTTAAATTTTATATATAGGCACATATAATAAGGAAAAGCTAAATAATGAAGTGTAATACAACAATTAACGATAATTTGTCTTTGTATCATTTTCAAGCTATTCCATCCACATTACAAAATCTCGAAGATACGACAATATTAGTGAACGAGACTCTCAATTTATCATGTACCTTCACCGCTAAACCTGTGTCTACCATAACTTGGATTTATAATATTTCACAAGAACCAGATTTTACAATTATCAGCATTGAATCGGCTGACATAAGTGATGGGCCTTATACGATTACATCGAGCATAATGTCTTGGAAAACATCTGACATATACCAAAAGAAGACTATCAGTGGATATTACTTTTGTAAAGCTGAAAATACAGTTGGAGAAATGATTACACGAACAATCACATTAGATATACAACGTAAATATCTTTAGTGATGAACTAATGGCATGATTTTGTATTCTTTTCTAGGTGTATGTATATATATATATATATATATATATATATATTATAGACTGGCCTTTGATGACATCATTTGTTGGACCTGGGGAAACATCCGATATAGAGGAGGTAATTGAGGAATCAAAGTTTGTCAACAGAAGATGTTATTCAGATTGTAATCCTGGTTGTAGCTATACATGGATCAATAACACTGACAACAATAATATATCATACACGGATATATTAGACCTGTCAAAGCTAACCGATATGATTCTGGCAGTTATACATGTTCTGCTTACAACAGTTATGGACAAAATAACAAAACTTCACCTTGGTTGTGAAATGTTAGTTTTTAATTATAAATTAGCTTCTTCACCTTCTAATAATTGTTTCTCTGATCTTCGTTAATAAAGGAATATTTCATGTTCTTAGATATTTTAATAAGATATTTTGAATTAAATATTTTTCATATTTCCAGATAGTCCTTCTTTAACGCTCACTCTGTCAAATATGTCTCACATCATCGAGAAGGATAATGTGACATTAAGCTGTGATGTTGATAGTCATCCTGTCTCTGATATTATACTGTATAATAGGACAGATAACACAACCATAGAAACTATAAAGAGTAATAACAAGGCATCGTATAACTTTGTCAACATCCATTGTCTCGATACAGGAGAATATATGTTTACGGCTAGAAATAGCATCCCTGATGAGTCCTATATAATGATCAAGACATCATATATTGACGATATGTGTATGTTACTTCCGACTTTTCCTATATATTTTATCGAGTATTTAAAATAAAATATCAAACATAACGATAATATTTTGTGGTTTGTTATATATTCAAATGTAGGTGCTCCTCGACAAATCTATCAGAATCCCTATAGCGGTGTAATTGGTGTACCTATAGGTGATAACTATACACTAGAGATTGGAATATTTGGCAATCCTTCCCCAATTGTATCAGCTGATAATTGGACGTTTACAGATTACAATGGAACACGATATGAAGTACTACCAGATAATATTAACACATTAGTAAATCCTGGTACAGAACGGCTTACTATTGTAGCAACATTAACATCAAATAACACTCAAAATAGAAATTATGGCAATTATACACTAGAGACCGGAAACGATTTCGGAAATATGTCACCTGTTTTGTTGACTGTTGTTTCCCATAGGTAAGTATATATATATATTCATATATACTTGATATTTTACAATAACAAATGATTAACTTGAGTTTGATAACTGCTCCATCACTATTTTATGAAACACTCTTAGCACTTTATGATGAATGTTTGGACATTTTTTATAAGTGATGAATCTTTTAATCAAATCATAACCTAAATAAATAACCATATTATACGATTGAAATATACAATTCAGGTATTCTATCTTATATAATTTGTTTAAACTAATTAATTGAACCTTCTAACACTAAAGCTGAGACAAACCAAACAATGCCAAATCCAATCTCACAGACATAGAGAATTAATTTATAATACATTTTTGTGATAATATACATTTGATACAGTCATATACATTGCATTCATAACATATAATAGTAGTTGCCTTATAGGTCCTCCATTACCACCATCAGCACCACGGCTATTAGATATATCCGCTGTTAGTATAACAATAGATTGGACTGCTGGATTTAATGGTGGATTAGAACAATGGTTTACTGTAATATATCAAGCTGTAGGATCTGATATAGAACATGAAGATGAAGTAAATTCCCATCCTGACATTAGCATAGGAGATGTTGTAATTCACAAACTAAAAAACAAGACCATCTTACCAAATACAGAATATCTAATCCAAATAAGGGCTACAAATGACTTTAAATATGATGCTGTTGTGTATGGATGGCCATCTAAATATAAAACATTAGGTGAGTGATAAATGAAACCGGTGTCTGATATGTCTGAAATAAATAAAGCAATTATAGTTTTGTAAATAATAGAAAAATGAATGAAATAATTCATAATTCAGTGATTGAGTAAGTGAGCTACTGATTTAGTGAATGATTGCTTGTGTGAGTGATTCACATATTTATTCAATTATGTATTTAGTAATTCTCTCAGTTTATGCTGGAATAACAATTAATTCTAGATTATTTTTAACATTTCAGTCAAGGCGGTCTTTATTCATGATCCAGAAATCACTCTACTAGAGAATACAGCTGAGATTCATATTTTGATATCTGGTCCTCTAACTCACATCTTAGAACAGAACTGTGTTAAGGATACTGATATATGTGATACAGCTAACATTACTGTCCCAAGTGATAATAAACATATATTGGCTTCACAACACAGTGAAATATCTGACTTTACAGTTGAGGTTACTTTAGCTGATGCTAAAGCCAGCGAATTTAAGTTTTGTTTCTGGATGTACGATGGAGATGATTTGCTGTATGAAGAACCTAACACTAAAATAGTTAAGGCAGATAGAGGTATTTATATGAATGAGTTTAAGGTTGTTTAGTTTATCTATTTATTTTTAAATCACCCTATCTATCTATCTATCTATCTATCTATCTATATATCTATCTATCTATCTATATATCTATCTATCTATCTATATATCCATCCATCCATCTATCCTATCCATCCATCCATCCATCCATCTATCTATATATCTATCTATCTATCTATCTATCTGTCTATCTATCCATCTATCTATTTATCTTAGTCACCTTTATTCAGCATAGTTCAGCTACTCACTCATTTAACATATACTCATACACCGACCATCTAATTTTAAGCCTTGGGTGTTGCTGTCATCATTGGAATAACTGCAGCTCTGGTTCTGACAGTTGGTGGGTGTGCAGTGTTTGTGACATTGTGGAGCAGAGGAATATTCCCAAAAGGTAGAATTTAGTTTTACATCTAACCATTATTTACTTCTATATTCCATCGAAAGCTAGACAACCCATTTTCATAATATTTGTCACTGATTGTAAGTTGTGTCTTTGAATCACCATTTAATTTCCACTTTTTGGGGAATAAATAACAAAACCAAATGTGTGCATCATATGTTTTGCATTTCCAGTTTTCTTAAGTCATTTTAAAAATGCATTTACCAAGTAATTATAAAAGAACATTTTTGTTTTTCTCTCCTAGCACTCATAAAACATGATAAATGACAACGGTTCAGCTTAATTCAGTTATTTGATTGATATCTTCATATAATCAGCCAACAGTGATGATGTTTTGATTATATGCATTTAAGATAGCTGTATTATAGAAAACTAATTTCCGTCTTCTTCACAGTAGCCGATCTGTGTGACAGGTGGAGGGTGTCAGTGGGAGGTAGGACCCCTCCACCTCTAGTAGAGATCCCTCATATATTTTCTGCAATATATCATTTGGCGAAATAATAACCAGTAATTGTACTGGTAATTTGTCATTCTTAAATAACTACACATGGAGTATTTTGTAATCTCTGTCTAATAGCATTATTATTTAACAGACAAATCACAATTATAAAGTTACTCACTAAAAATGAAGTATAATTGTTATTTGTTTGTTAAATAATAACTTAGTAAGTACAATGTTTTGACAATTCTCTTAAGAAGCAAAATATCCTGGGTCTTGCACTAAAACAATATTGCCCCTATTATCGTCACTTGCTTTGATGTGATGGTTAATCCATATGTTTATCCAGAGGATAATGAAAGTCGTTGGCATTGGGACAGCGACACCAACCCTTCGGGTCATGGTACGAAAAGTAGTCTGCAAAGTTTGGTGTATTTCAAAGGTTCATATATAGGTACAAGATACCAAGACGGGAAATTAATTTGGCCCCCATTTTTTAGGTAATACCAATGTATTCACTTTTAATATCTTACTGCAACCGGAAAATTTCCCAATGCTTTCTAAGTCTTATACATCTTAAGGGTCAGACATTTTCCCAAAAGAAAATTACGACGAAACAGAGCAGCTGGCTTCATATATAGGTACCGAAGAGGATATTCCAAGAGTTCAGTGTTATAGGTTGAATGTACCTGCTGACCCACCGCTTCTGTATTACAATAAACCAATTAGTATTCCTTTTATTTATATCTTACTGCAACCGTTGCAGAACCGTTTCTCTCCAGAGTGCTTTGCTAAGTCTTATATCATCTTTAATGGTCAGACTAGTGATTCCTCATCAAGAGCAATTTGAATCACGGCATGACGATATGCCACCTCTGAGAGCATTATATAATGAGACATTCAGATGGTGCATTATATTTGGTCCAGGCAGTCTGACGGCCGAGTTACCTAACACTCTTGATGAAATCCTTTAGTATCTGTAGATCTAAATTCCTTTCTGAACCTTTGAATTTTAATGGTATTAGTATGTATTCTGCCTGTTACATCTGTGGAAGCAGATCGTAGTTTCTCTGTATTCAGGCTAATTAAAAGCGATTTGATAAGTCATATTGCTGAAACAACGTTGTTTGCATTTAACTTTAATCAAATACATTACATGAGCACATCGATTTCAAAGCATTTGCAGATAGGTTCATTAAAGAACAGCGTAGACGTTTGTTAAAGGCCAGGCTTTTCGACTAACTGATGTAGATTTTAACGAGGAAATACATATTTTGAATATCATTGTTTCTTTCTCATAAATAAACATCTTGAAATAAATGGTCAGTCTGGTTATGAAATATTTAGTGACATCATGCACATTATAATTGTGGACACGTTCATGTTTCTAGTAACTAATCGAGTAATCCCCCATTAATCCCATACACACATATTCATGAGAGTGCGAGGTCTCGCTTTTGAAACCCCTCTGCTATATTTCCTTCCTTGTGCTATTTTTTGCATGGCAGGACTTCTCAGAACATTAGTTTCGTGAATGTACATGGATTATAGTTTTGTTTAAGGTAGGCCGATTTTTTAACGGAAATGGTGAAAAATTGTGAAGGAATGTATTGGTGTTTCACTGTTCAACGTCAATATCCTCGTTCGGCCATTTTAATGCTTGTCGTTCACAGTTTGAAGTTACGTCATTCTTTCAAATAACTAAATAATCAATATTAGGTCGAAAAAACACCGGACAAACCTGTTTCTCGTGGATCAATAGTTAACACCGATCAGAAGTTTACTGATCTTCTGAAACCTGTCATAGACGAAAACACGTCTCTTCGCCGGGATGTTACCGCTATGTTTGAAGATGTTGACAGATTGCGACAGAAAGTGATACTCCAACAAGTTATGATCGATTATCTCCGTAATAACGTTAAGTCTAACCGAGATGGATGGATTCGTATTCACTGCGAGAAAACATAATTATTTCAGGCATAGTGGAATCCAGCAATTAAACGGAAGTCGAATTACGTGATACACTGATGGAGTTATTCTTTACAGATATATCAGCTGACATGACCAATTTCATAATAGTAAGATGTCAGCGACCCCAAACGGTTGACAGCAGCTATGAAGTTAAAATAGATGTGATTATTACATTCTCTACACACCTTGGCAAGATGGCCATCATGAAATCAGCTCGCAACCAGCAGGATCGTACAGACAAGATTTACATCAATGATTTGATGTTTCTGGAGTAGCCACCAAGAAACTCTGAGAGGTGTGTGCTATTTAGTGGCAGAATAACTCCCCTCGGTAACTAAAGCTATGCTTACAATGAATGGCACTGACAACTGCAGCTCAGAGCAATATTTCCGGTGCAGCAAAGCCCTGTGTAACAAGGACTACGTCGCCGCAGCTTAGATCATGGATACATCGGAACCTGTTACAATGAAGCACTTAGAAAATAATATTACTGTCTCCGGTGATTGGACAAAGCAAGCCCCGGTCATCATGGAAACCGGAGTACGTACCAGCATGCAACCAAAATCCAGAAATAACTGCCATTTTATTCGATACAGGTACCAGAATATTCCAAGAACGTAACCACTTTGATAGTTACTGTGGCATTGGGCTATTTATCACTGCCGCTACTGAACGTGACGATTATAATCATATGAAGGGTAACAACGTGATTGGCAATATTCTGGAGGTTGTCAAAGATTATCTAATCTTACACTAATGTCACTGAACTTTGCTATTCGTATTATTGAAGAAATGTAATAAAGTGTGATGTGTAGTGTCTTTTATAGGCTAGTGCTATAATGTTACTCTTTCTGTTGAAATTGTACTATGGTTATGTTGTGATCAGGTTGCATGCCTCCGTCACCGTTATATACATGCGTGCACGCATAGGCTAAGCAATAAACAACTGTGTATAAGCCAAAATAATCTCGGCTGAGTGGGTTTGGATGCGGGGTATTGATCTCCTATTCACACTGACCAACGACCGATGTGGCAAGTCAATACTTTGTCTCTTGTCAGTGTATGCAGGCCTGCCCCAAATATTATGGTGAAGGGTTGCTTTTATACAACTTTGTAAGTTTGAACTCTTGGTAATCAAATCAATTTAGAAATTTCTTCGTGAATATTTTAATATTTTCGTCGTGCTGTGGGGAGCGTGTCACCTATGAGTGATATTTTATCTTGATCAACTGTTGATTGTTACGATATGGTAAAATCCACCTGTGGCGCCTTTCTATTGTTCAAGCACTACATTACAATAGGTAATATAGTGCGCGCACTTCACTACCTGAAACGGTGTATTTTACATGGGTTAATGCCCGATTGGCGCGGAGTTACCTATTGTTGACGCAGACCTCGGACATCCGTGTTTCGGTCTCCATTTTCAGTGGGGTTGGGGGGGGGGACAGGCTGGATTTTGTTTTGTTGAGCTAATTGTGGTATCACATTATTTTCGGGGAAATATCATGTGTATGCGTGCCCACAACCTAACCAGCATCCACCACTGCACAGAGGAACACCTTATCGATGTCTGGAGATAACACGATCAGTTTGGACAAGATCATGTGAGTCAAGATTTGCCACGATTTATGATAATCAGAATGATGAAGATGAAACAGAAAATATTAGTCCTCTAGTGTCCAACAACAATTCTGAGATGTGTAAATATCATGTACTACATAATCTATCAAACGACCTCATTACAAATGTCATTTTATCTGGTAATACATGTACTTAATTATATTTGCATTTAAATTGTCGGAGACTCTCTTCAAACTGGGAGAAGTTCCAAGATGTTCTGTTCGATATGAATTCTGATATATTTTTTTGATTATATTGGATTCAGTGAAGTGTTCCGTTGTGATCTTGACCAGCGCATTCGATCTTCTAATTATCACAATGACGAGTATAGGGGTTACGTTGCTCTGTCTATCAAAGATACATTAAGTTAGAAAGTTAGAAATAACTTGTCTGTTTTCATTGCTCATGTAGATGAATCGATATTTCTTGACGTTACACCAAAATGTGGTTAATCTATTATTTTAGGAGCGATATACAGGCCCAATGCATTTCCTCTAGCTGATACATTTTGAAAATAAAAAGTGTTTTATTATGGATGATATGAATATAAACATGTTAAAATATGGTTCACATGATCTGTAAAAAAAGACACATATGTAGATGGTTTCTTTTAATGGAAATTCTTTTCACGTATCTTAAATACCACGAGGTTTACTCATTCATCAGCTACCCTCATTGATCACATTCTTACCAATGACATTACTGCTCATTCATCATCCGGCATAATTATTAATGACGTGGCAGATCACTTCGTAGTATTGCATATCTCTGATACGAACCCAAAACATGCTAAACCCCGAACTCTATGTCTGAATTCAGTCAAATTGATTTTTCCGATATTTTATCAATAGACAGGCCTGATGATTCATATATATAATTTATTGACCAGTATAAAAAAAAACATTGATACACCGTTTCTCCTTAAAACTACAATGGTAAAATCTAGAAATATAAATCGAGAATATTAGATGACTGTTGAATTATTGAACTCATTTCAGTAAAAATTCAAACTATATGCAATAAAGCTAAAGAAACGTACAGTCCAATATATTGCAATTAAAACTGTACTTGAAATTATTCAATATAATAAAACATGTTAAAATGTTAAAATTACATGGGATAATATATATTAAATGTAAAATAAAATATTACAATATACTGTCGATTTTTATTTGACGTAATAGTACAATTAAAAAGACAAATAAACAAAATAAACTTAATCAAATAAATTAAATCGTTATAATATGCTGATATAAGAATATATCGAACTATTGTTAACTAGAAGATAAAAATATAATATAAACAGGTTATATATATATATATATATATATATATATATATATATATATATATATATATATATATATATATATATATATATATATATTATTAAGAAAGACTAGAACTGTTAAGTGGCTACAGTGAACTAGAAAATAATGTGTTTTTAAAGTTTTTCGAAAGTCTCTGTTGTCTTAGATTCTCTGATACCGGCAGGCAGTGCATACCAGAGACTGGGTGCTGCATAACTAAAACACCTGTTGCCATATGCGGTGGTCCGCATCTTAAGTACTAGACATAGTTGTGTATTCTGGCATCGTAGAGTCCTGTTTGGTGTATACATATGTAACATGTCTCTCAAATACACAGGAGTTCGATCATGCAATGCTTTATGCATGTGGACCAGAAATTTGAACTGAGCACGGTATTTTACTGGTAGCCAATAGAGTGTCTTTAACACAGGTGTGTGTGATATGATCATGTATCGCTGTTCTAGCCACAATGCGAGCTGTCGTGTTATGTACACGTTGCAGCTTACTGATCATGGTATCGGATAGTCCAAGGATTAGCGCATTACAATAGTCCAGTCTGGACATTACAAGCACATACACCAATGACTTAGTAGCATCGTTAGATAGGTAACGCCCGACACGCCCAATGCTGCGCAGTTGGGCATATCCAGATATGCATATGGAGGCGACTTGTGTCTTTGTCATGTTGAAATCATACATGACACCTAGATTACTTACACATATTGTGGATGTTATTCGAGCATTTCTACTTGTACAGACACTTTGTCCATGAACTGTGAATTATGTTTTAATGTAAAAAGCATGACCTCTGTTCTTTTCATTATTTAGCTTCAGCATACTCTGTTGCATCCATGCCTCGATTTTGATTAGGCGTATCAATGCGTATCAAAGCCTCAGCCGGGATGACATCATTTTTTGGTTTGAATGACAGACACAACTGTGTATCATCCGCGTAGAAGTGGTGCTGCAGTCCATGACGCCTTACGACCTCACCAAACGGCTTTGTATAGAGTACGTAATTTGTCGGACCCAGAACAGAGCCCTGGAGAACACTGTACTACATCAATACTGGCAATCACAGTAACTTTCAATAGAAACAGTTTGGAAATGTTCGCTAAGTTGTGATGTCATCCACGCTCGTGGCATACCTGTGATACCAAAGCTCCAATCTTTCCAGTAGTGTTTGGTGATCATTGGTGTCAAATGCTGTGGACAGGTCGAGCATCATAAGCACAGGCACACAACACTTATCCAGAGAGTCCAAAATATCGTTATTCACCTTGAGTAATGGGGTCTCTGTTGAGTGGATCTTACGGTAGGCAGACTGAAGTGGTTAGTTGAGACAATTTGACACAAGGTGATGCTCTATGCGGGAATCCACAACTTTTCCAGGATTTGTGAGACAAATGGTAGATTAGACACTGGCCTGAAGTTCTTCAATATCTCTGGGTCCAGACCAGATTCCTTCAAGAGTGGTCTTATCCGAGCACATTTGAAGTACATTGGCCCACTGCCCGTCTCCATGGACCGATTAATTATTGCAGTTACTAGGGGGCCATCTCACCCACGCACTGCTTGAGGAGCTATATTGGAATCGGATCAAGTTCACATAACTTATCCGGAGCTTTGCACATGATACTTCGCACTTCCTCTAGTGTGGCATATTTAAAATAGGCTAGTACCACGGTCATGGCAGTGGGTAATTCAGGTACATTATCAGATATTTGTATTTGCCTTCTTTGAAGGTCACTTCTGATGTTATTGACCTTCTTGATGAAGACATCACTAAAAGACTGTGCTAGTTCTTTAGCAGGTACACCAATTGGCAGGGTACGTCCCTCATCATTACCCATCGAATGCATTGATATTATATCAATTCCTTTCAAATCATGTCCACAAGATTTAAGCTTCTTTGAGCAGTAAGAAATACGCGTTTGTTGTAGAATCTTGTTTGTAATTGCATACTGTTCCCAATACATATGGTGGTCTATGGCTAACTTGGAGCAACGCCATTTACGTTCCAGTTTCCGTCGTAGATGCCTTGCCACGTGCAGTTGGTTAGAGTGCCATGGACATGAGGGCCTTAATACAATTATCTTTGTGCAAAGTGGAACATGTTTATCTACGAGTGAATAGAGTCCATTGTTGTAGGCATTTGCTAGTTCATCCACAGAACCAATGAATGGATGCAGTATAGCGGAGTCTGTTATATATCGCTTGAATGTGTCCATATCAATGGCAGACAAACATGTTGTTGTAAGCCATACAGATCCAGGATACCAATAAAACGCTGTGCATTACAGTCATCTATAATATACAAATGGAAATTCATGTCTTCTACAATAACAATGTCATTTGGGATGGTAGCATAAATTACTAAGAATGTTGGCCATTCGTTCTCCAAAAATGTAGTTGTCTTCAACCCATTATTCGTAGAGGGTGGGGTCGATGTATGACAACGAGACGAACAGATATACCACAGACTGCCAGATCGCAGTCCATATGTTCAAAATGTGTGAAGTTTCCATCATTACTTGCTGTGATGAGACGGAGTAGTATAGCTGATTTGTAAATACGGACCACACCACCACCTTTCCTGCCACGTCGGGGAATTTGTTTCATCACATAATCAGTGGGAACAAGTTCACCAATACAAGTTTTATCAATCGTACTACACAACCATGTTTCGGTGAGGGCAAAGTGATTGGTGAGTACATAATCACAAAGATAAAGAGTTTTATTTTTGACTAACCTGGAATTGAAACAGCAGATCCGGAGATGCTTTTCCACGGCTGGTATACAATCAGATACCCACTTTATCTTCAAAATATTATCTCTGCTCACATGCAGGGTGGACTTATTAGATAATGTTCCAATTGGAAGTAGTATATCCCGCAGACGCACAATAGATATAATACTTCTCGAACAACCTTAATTATCCGGTGCAGAATTTTGTTTTCAGGCACAGTCAGCAATTTGAGATTGTTGAAATTGACTCCAGCTTGTTTGTTGACACAAATGAACTTGACCGCATTGTAGTGTTTACTAAAGACACTGCTAATCGGCTTAATTAAGTGTTTCCCCGCCCTTTGTTCCCCGCCTGTATGTGGCCTACATATATGTAGATTATGCAGTGTGTTGTGCCATGGTTGACTGGCTGTTTTATACATGCAATACATCAGGCCAAGCAGAAACGATCGTGCGTATGTGTTCATAGTTCATTGAACACTGTCGATATCTATCCAGATCGAAACTAGTTGCAACATCCAGAACTATGGTTATAGTATATGATCGTTTAGACAAATGCCTGTCAAATAATAGAGATATTGTCCACTTGTGAACATCACGGAAATATATGTTTTCAAGAGCTGTTTGGAGCTAGCCATTTTGTAGTGCTCGACATAAAATAAAGCAAAAATTACTTATTATAAAACCATACTTGAGGAAAATAGATTTGGAAAGTGTTGATGAAGGCCATTGGGAAGGGAAATGAAAACTTAAATCTTTCGAATTCATTTAACATTGAAAACAAACCAGTTAGCAATAAAACTGAGATAGCTGATACATTCAATAATGTTCTGGCGAACATTGGCTACAAAGTCAATCAACATGTTCCTTGTTTGAAAAGAGACTTCACAAGATATTTCTCTAATCATAATGCACAGTCCATGTTTTTAGATCCCGAAATTTCTGCAGATATTATAACATTAACAAAGGAATTCAAATAAACAACTAACTTTGGCGTAAATGGCGTTTTTATCAAATTACTAACTAAGACAATCGATATTATTGTTTATCACATTACACACATCGTAGACCTCACCCTTGAATCGGGGATATTTATATATACATAACCCATATCTCAAATAGCATAACTGAAATTATTTTGTCCATTGCAGATGACACGACAGAGTTTATTTCTGATGCCAATCCGGCAAGTCTATTTAAAAGGGAAAATTCATCTTTGGGAGTTATTTTCAATTGGTTTTGTGCGAATAAATTCGCTTTAAATGTACAATTCAATACCATAGATGGAGATACAATCAACCACTAAAAACGTGATCTTTCCGATTACTCTATAACAATTAACGGTGCAATTTTGTCCAAAGCGTCCTCTTGCAAATTCCTGGGTATAGCAATGGACGATTCATTCTGCTCGGAAAAAACATTGGTGTAATATAAACAGTAACCTAGCCAGATCGCTTTTCGCTATAAAACAAATAACATTTTCTCTCCCAAAAGATAGTTTGCATACTCTTTATTTCTCACTAATTCACCCATATTTAACATATGGAATACTATGAAAAAACTATTTTATAGAAACGAGCACCTCAACAAGAAAAATATAATAGTTACACAGATCCTCTCTTCAAACAGTCTGGTACTCTTAACTTATTTGATCTGTATCAGCAGAGTTTTATTATATTTATGTACGACTATACATATGATTATTTGCCCAGGTATTTTCAAAATACATACAACATCAATACTAATGTACACGTGGCGTATGAAACCAGACAATCTCAAATGATAACTATTTCAATGAAAAAATCAAGATTTGTTGCCAAGCTCACTGTCTTTAACTTCCCCACGATATGGAATAACTCTGATATTCAGTTAAATCTTTATACTTCACATAGGTCTTTGAACAGATCACTAAAAACAATGTATTTCAACAATTATTATGCCTCTTCAGTTAATAGCCGCAATCCACCCTGTGAAGATTGGCATAAATTTGTATAAGTATAAAAGTCATTTCCCTCGTCTCCTTATGTATTATTATATATCCTCTTGCCGTGTTGGGTGATATTTCATTTTGGTGAGCTCACAACATGCTATTCCTCTATCACTCTCTTACATAATATCAATATTAATGTTTGTAGTTTATTTGGGGGAGCCGGAAGACGACCTTTACCATGTCATGCTGCTCACACCATTTCATTTATTATATTTAATCAAGTTATATGCTATGTTTGTAAATTTGGAATTGGGAATTAAATATCATATCATATCACATCCTAACAACCTGTATATACACTGAATAAATCACCAAGTCTCATCCGATGAGTCTTTCGTTACAGGAATGTCTACTTTTACCAGTTTTTATACACCGTATACACTTGAAAAATACGTATTTTGTAATGCTTCAGAGGTGCTTCGTGCCTCGTATAATTGTTTCAGCCTGGTATAGACCCCCACCCAAAATATTCTGGAACGCACCCCTGATAGAGTATTTATGTAATTGTGAATAAATTATATTTATATTGAAGCATAAAATTACTAGTTCAAAAATGTGTTTTTTTTCACCCAAAGGTGCTCTGATACATATGTTTCTTTCACATCGCTTTTTTGTATTTTCTGATATAATATTTTTTTATAATTTTCAGCCAGAAAACAAGACCCAGATACACTCAGGTACAATTTGATTACTTTCATCACATGAACATATCGAAATGTAAAAGTTCAATGAGTTATAAACAATCCATGGTATTTTCAGACAGTCAACAGATTTGTCCAACACAGACTATGAGGAAATCAACCCGGATTTAGTTCTTGATAATGACCCGGCTAAGCCTGCAAAGAAGCAACATTATCTGAACGATGATAAACAAGGTACTTAAATATCCCATTAACATTATTATGTAGGACTGAATATATTGTGATATGACGTTGTCTCTTGCTTTCCTGGAACACTGAGGCCAACTAAGGCATTTTCTGTCGTCCTAAAACCTTTAATCAAAACACTTATATTGATAACTTGCTTAAGTCATCACAGTAGACAATTAGTAAAGGTTATCATACATGTAAGTGTAAGTAAAGTGTATTAACTACATTAAATTTCCTTAGCAGCTCGTTTTCTTACTTTCCGCATGCATCCAGTTACTAACTTGTTAGGAATAATATGATGTGAAGGACAAATCATGCTACTCAATTAAGTAGAGATAGTTTATGTTAAATGGGTTTGTAGCCTTCAAGTCAGATTAAATTATATCTTATAATAAGCCATACTTAATTAATTTCTGATAAGTACTATTCTAGTCAGCTTTTCTATGATTTGTACCAAATATGTACGTTGAGAACGAATCCATTTTACGCTAATTGTTTCCTCATAAATTATTTGTTCTTAGGTTTAACTTTAGACAATGCTCTTCCATAATGTTCTAATTCGTGTAATTCTGTTTTCAATATGTAATTTGTGCATACTTGTCTGGCTGTAAATACATTTAGGACTAGTTAACTCCAAGATGAAGTCGCAACCTTTACTATATAATATATTTAGTAAATAACATGATAAGATTTGTGTGACTACAGTAAATCATTTTGTTTTTCACCCGATGAATATTTAAAACTAACATTTAGTTACCAAATATTGTTTTGGCATTACATTTATCAAGAGGAAACAATTTGAATTCAATATTATTCAGATATCCAGAATGAAATGTAACATATGAATTATTTACATTACAGATAATTCAAAATCCATTGTCATAAACCTCATTTCCTTGCCTTCGTTTTCGCCAGACAATGAACACGATCCATACCAAAATATCTTTAACAATAAGGTAAAGAATAGTATTTACACAATATTTACACCCATCCACCCCCACACACATACATACATACATACACACACATACACACACATATATACATACACACACACACATAAACACACACAGGCGCGCACGCACCACACACACAGGCACAGATATATATATATATATATATATATATATATATATATATATATATATATATATATACAATCAAAATACGCACGCACACACATACACACACATATATACATACACACACACACACAAAACACACACAGGCACACATACACTAACATAGGCACAGATATATATATATATATATATATATATATATATATATATTATATATATATATATATATATATACAATCAATACACACACACACATACACACACACACACACTATATATATATATATATATATATATATATATATATATATATATACTTACAACTGCACATACACACACACACAAAAATATATATATATATATATATATATATATATATATATATATATATATATATATATATATATATATATATATATATTAGATACAAATACATATGTTACTGTAATCTTATTTACATCTAGGAATCGAACTACGAACAACTCACACTGGAACTGCAACAGACTAATAATGGAGCAGAAGGACAATATGAACACCTTAGAAAAGCATAAACAAGTGGTATTTTACATGCCAAGACAATACAGAGACCTATTAATTAAATATTACAATGATTTAGTTGTTTGTGAAAACTATATAATTTGAAAAAGTTTTATCTTATGGACATAATATTTGTATTCCCCAGTATCATATATCATGCAAATAATCAAATATAGTCAACAGACTATTGTAAAAAAAAAACCTTATATTGTAATTATAACATGACTTAATTTTAAGTACATTTTCTTTCAACTCTAATCGTGTAGTTTTACCGTTAATATCTTAGACACAGATCTAGCATTCTGCCGTTACCGAGAAGCTTTATTTGATATTTATTAATATGAATATATTCTAATTATGTTTGAGTAATTCAACTGATGGATGCGATATTGGAATCATATACAATTAGTATATTTAAATTATAATTATCATACATTTGCTTTAGCATTGTTTTAGCTGTACGTCTACAGAAATATATTAAATCTTTCAGAAATCTGCCGTGTTTTCGCTCACACACACACATACGTATATATACATTCCAGATATTAGGTCAAATTATGAAAATTATAACATAGTTCAAACAGTATCGAAGTTATGGCGCTATTACTCCCAAACTCCACGGCTGTAGGTGATTCGCTTTTTGTTTTTGCTTGGCGGTTTAGTGACTGGTGAGACATTACACATGTCTCAGCAAGAAAAGTCGCCACTCTGGATTCAGTCCCCTGAAGACACGTCCAGAGTTTGAATTCACGGTTCGAGATTATCTGTGCCTGTGCCTTATTATACACAGCTAAAACACACATTCCCGGGCCAGAGATTGAGGTTCGTGTTTTCTTTTTACCAATTTTGTAATATTTGATATAAAGGGTTAGTGACGAGTAGGTCATAGAATTGTTGGATTTGTATGCTTATGAGGTATTTGACCCTCCAGCAAATATCACAAGGCATATTATGCTGCGATTGAGATGTTCCTTTTTCTGTGCGTGGAGACTGTATGTTTCCAGGTCCATGCGTTCTAAGAAAAGTTGATCTAGAGCTGTATATTCCGTGCACTATTTGCGTCTTTGGAGGCACGCCGTTTAAGTGTTTGGCCTGGTTATCCAGCATTTAAATGACTGTAGCATACAGAGTACGCTCTAAAAGCACGTCCTCCTAACTCAGGAATATAAACACTGCATCGCATCTCGAGCGGTGGCATTGGACACAGCTCGTGTGGTTGGTGTGTTTTATATAAAAGTTTAATTGTATATATAATTCACCTTAGTTATTTGTGGGAATAGAATTATCTTTCCTAGGTCCAGTTATGTCCAGTCTGTACTATGACATTCAAGGCTAACTGAATAAATCCTACCTATATGAACCATGTAGCAATTCACGTCCGACTAGTCTGGCGTCGAACTTCTTCTTTAAAAACTAAGTGAACATTTAAGCCTTTTATATACCCTCAGCTTGTTAACAAATATTACAGTTTGTTCACAACGAAGAGAATGCACACCAACTCAGGATAGACTAACTGAAGTGATTTAACTAAAGTAAAAACAAAGTAGCAATACTGCAAAAATGCATTATTATTGGACTAGAAGTAAATATCGTCTAAAGCCCGAGTAAATACTATGATTTACTCCAACCTAACAACTAATCCTCATACGTTTCCCTTCATTAGTAATTGAAAGTTCATTCACGCCTAATTTAGCGACCATAAGTATATACTTATATGGACACCCAACAACCCCCCTCCAAAAAAAGGTTGTCCCACATCGCAGTATGAACTGCAAAAAGGGAGTCATACGATGAAGGGACCTCGCCGACACCTACGAAGAGGAGAAATTGGACAATTTGTCATCACAGGGCATAATGGAAGTGAGGAAGATAAGAGCACAACGTGATGGACGCCGAATTAATACCGGCACCATTATCCTCACGTTTGGACTCCCTGTCCTATCCAATTCTGTAAACATAGGATTCCTTCGAGTGAAGGTTGATGTTTATATTCCGAATCCTCTGAGATGTTTTAAGTGCCAAAGATATGGACACCACAGAATGGCCTGTAAGCGAGAGCTTACATGCGCCAAATGTGGTACAACAGGTCACGAGGATAAGGAGTGTAGACAGAAACCGCACTGCGTTAACTGCGATGGAGACCATGGATATTTCTCCCGGGACTGTCCCTTGTGGAAAAAGGAGAAAGACATCCAGACCATCAAAGTAACGCAGGGAATATCCTTCCCAGAGGCTAGGAAAGTCGTAGAGCAGAGAGGTAGCACTCCTACCTCAGCGAGGTCATACTCTGATGTCGCTGGGGTTACGAAAAGTAGTATTGCCTGTCAGACCGACATGACCTGGCCTCTCTGGGCCCTGCAACCAAGCCAAATGCCAAGACAGAAACACCCTGTATCTAAGGCTGTGTCTACCATGTCAGAGGTAACACCAGCCACAAAAACTAGCCTACAAACAAAAAGGGGGATATTCCATCACCTTCCTCAGTGATGGAGCCCGTAACATCTCAGAGAGTGTCTACAAAAAGAATTCAAACAAAACTAAACAAACACATGTTGGATCTAAGCCAACCCCCCCCTAAACCAAAGAAACAGACACTATCTGACAGAGAAACAAAAGGGCGATAAAAAACCCGTTATTGCCCCAAACAAATATAACGTCTTGGATGATATTCTGGATGGATCCTCCATGGACTACGATGACCTGGACAATCCAGGTCATGGTCCATCGTGAAATCTTCCAGAATACAATATTTAAAACAAATGTACCAGTCTATAATAAATTGGAATTGTAGAGGATTTAGAACAAATATAGATGAAATTAAAATGCTAATGCGGACTATGACCCCATTGCATTATGCTGCCAAGAAACATACATGAACGTTATTAAATTTAGGAAATACTCCTCATACCATATATTCTATGAAGCTATTGACACCAGAGCTTCCGGAGGAGTCACCATCATGATTAAAAAAACATCCCCCACAGACAAATCAGTTTAAATACCAATCTGCTGGCAGTCGCTGTGAAGTTGTCACTCCGCAAGACCATGACATTGTGTTCAATATATATGAACTGGATGAATTAATAAGCCAGCTTCCTTCCCCTTTCATTTTAATTGGCGACATGAATGCCCACAGCACTATATGGGGGAATGCACAAAATAACAATAAGGGTAACACATTAGAAAAGTTAATTGAACACACATACATATATCAATCCAGCAACCGGGTCATCATCTGCCATAGACTTGTCCCTGTGCAGCCCATCATTATTTCTTGATTTTGAATGGTCTGTACATGAGGATCTCTGTGGCAGTGACCATTTTCCAACATTCCTGCATTATAAAAACAAGGCAGCACTTTTAAATATACCAAAATGGAGTTTTAAGAAAGCAGAATGGTACAACTTTAAATTTAAATGTAGCCAAGAAATAAATAGAAATACCTTCAAGACTATCAAAGAAAACCGCTGTTAACTCTTTACATCAGTGCTACATTTCATAGCGGAAATAACGATACCAAAATCCTCTACAGTTCCAAGAAAACTCCACAAGCCCTGGTGGAATGGAGAATGCGAGGAAGCTGTGAAACAAAGAAAGATAGCTTTAAACCATTTTAAAAGAAATCTCTCCCATGAAAATTTGACAAATTATAAAATCGAATATGCCAGGGCCCGTCGGGTCATTCGCAGAAACATTTGAAATTCTTGGAGGGAATATGTCTCCCAATTAAATAATAGAACTCCCGTGAATACAATATGGAAAATAATTAAGAAAATCTCGGGTAAAGTTCAGGGCCCTCCAATTAAACAATTAGAAAAAATGGGAACATAATTTCAAACCCGAAAGAGATCGGGAATACGTTGGCAGAAACTATTGCACACAATTCATCGGCAGAAAACTACACAAACAAATTCAGGAGAAACAAAATGACCCTTGAGCAGAGTCGAATAAATTTCACATAAACAAAAATGATGAAATTTATAATAAATAATTCTCAATAAGAGATCTGATGATATTCACTACCATATCTTAAAACAAATGCCTGAGAATTCATTAGAAGTTCTGCTCGATATTTACAATGAAATCTGGAGTGTTGGTGACTTCCCTTCTCATTGGAGAGAAACCAACATCATCCCAATCCCCAAAGCAGGAAAAAATCTCTCGGATCCTGGTAATTACCGTCCAATTGCTCTCACAAGTTGTATTTGTAAAACTTTTGAGCGGATGGTAAATACCAGGTTAGTCTGGTATCTCGAATATCACGCCATTCTCACAGCCCATCAGAGTGTGGGGATATTTTGTTGTCTAATAGCAAGTGGAACATTAGTGATCCAAGACTAAATGGTGTCATAAGTGATTGGATTATACAAGAAACAGAGATTTGTACGGCTTGATTTGATATTTTTGTCATTTATGTCCAACATCCTGCGTCACAACACTTTTGGTTTTAACATGTTTCTTCCTGAATACTTACCAGTGGCTTAGTTTAGTGGTCTTGCCCTACCTTCACTACTTTCTGATTAGTACATTATGTCGCTATTAGAAGAGAGAACTGCAGGACTAGAGGAAAAATACCTATCACATGATGATGAAATTGCCGAACTGTTAAACAATGTCCAGTTCTTTGAGGCACGCGTAATAATATATAGCAGGATTAAATGTTTGAAATATTGAAGATCTGAAGACACATAAATGAACTCTGTCTCTAGGCATGCAATGCAAACCAATAACTTGAATCAACAGATAATATTAATATCATTGTACTTTATCTGTTCATTTTTAGGAACCGTGTGGAAACATTACCTATACACTAAGTGCACAATTACTTATGGCTAATTAATACATTGTTTTTTCCCTGGCATTTATGTATATACTAAATGTAATATTAAGTACAACTTTGATTAAATTTTGTGTAGGTTTATTTAGATATTTCATTATACCTACCTCTTTAAGATACGCATTTAACTAACTGTTGCGGTTTAAAACCATGAATCAACTACATCATTTTCAACTAATTTGTTTGTGAACTAGACTGGATTAGTATTAGTATATTATAATACTTATCATGCATATCATCCGAAATACACTCCCGGTCGCTCTTTTTCCATTACATATTTGGACTTTGCAATGGCACCAGGTATTATACATATTTAGTTTTTGTTTATTATATTATGTGAATAACCCCCATGACAAGTGTATTAACTTTATGTTGAGCAACATGCCATATATAAGCGATTGTATTTATTCACGTATTAGTTGTTAACATGTATATAAACGGGAATGTAATTTATTTGAACATTGGCATGTTCCAACTTTGCTAAATATAATTATGTTGGGAATTACAAATGAAGCACCTTTGGCCAAATGACCACTGATATTTATGATTATTTACTTAACTAAAGTAAGATTGGTGATAGTGGGGGACGGTAAAGGGATTTTTTTTTAAATTGAACGTAAATGCACATATTATGATGCTAACAAAATGTCAAAATATCAAATCAAATTTAGGTTATCAATACACAGCTATTCACCTAACTATTCACAGCCTCTCTAGTAAGCATGAGAACCATGCTTGCTAACTTAAGTAACGTTAGTATTATTATAGAGTTTATTATACTTCGTGAGACTTTCTTAGGTGATTTAAACCAAAATGTGTTTCTTCTACCAGGTTGCCAATTTGTTAGTAATAATAGAACTGGGTGCAAATGAAGAGGGGTTATTATGTACATTAGATAATCATTTCCATATAAAATGCTTGATGATCTCAAAATGAATATTAATAATGAATTCGAATCTGTTTTCATTGAGATTGATTAAAACTTGCACAAATTAATTATTGGTGATATATTTCGAGTTCCGGGTACAAATGCTCCAATTTCCCTCCAGCGGTATCATAAAATATTACACATGCTACAGAAAAAATAATAAGTCTAAATAGCTCCAGTGTGACGTCACAGCATTTCAGTTGTCTCCTTTCCGCCTTCGAATCTGGTTTCCGGTACAGCCGTATTGGCGCCCGCCAGTAATTTGGATTATTTCCCTATGTCTATGATATCAGGTCTATTTCGTGATTATTATTGTGGACTTTTGGTTACTGTTCTAAGCATTACATATTTTTAAAATATTTTCTAAGGTGGACTGTTCCTTTAATGAAAATAATGTTAACTGTATCATTAACCATTTGAATAACACCACCGGTCACTTTTATATGATTTGCATATAGACCAATCAAATTATATGTTAACAAGCCATATTCATAATTCGCTAGACATATGTGCAACCGTGAAAGAAATGGAAATTCCTTATAAAAATGTTTTCAGTCAACCGTGGATTACTGCATGGTTGTTACAATCAACAAAAGCTAGAGATAAATTGCACACAAAGTCTCTTGATAAGCCGAAATCAAGTCAGACATATATCAATTTTATTAATTACTGAAATAATTTAAACAGGATCAAAAGAATATGCAAACATAATTAGTTTATCAATGAGCTTTCCAAATACAAGAATAACATAAAAGAAATTGGAACACACGAAAAACATTGATTGGAATGAAAAATTACTAAAGTGGAATATCAGACTCATTTAAGATCGATAACAAGTTTACCAAGGATTCAAATACAAATTTTGTGAATATTTCTCTGAAATTGGTAAAATTTTTCATAAAAACTTTCTAATCCAAACAAATCATTTCATTGATATGTAAAATAAACTACAAATATCATAAACGATCTACGTTTATGTCACCAACAGATCCAAAAGAAGCGAATCGGATCATAACATCGCTAAAATCTAATAAAAGTTATGGTCGTGATAGCGTCGGTTCGAAGCTATTAAAAACTTTCAAAACCATCTTTATGTGATCTAATCAGTATTTTTATAAATAAATCATTGGAAACAGGAACGTTTCCATCAAATATAAAATTGCTAAAATTATACCCATTTAAAATACATAGAAAAATCTGAGAATTCCAGACCTATAACTTTACTCCCACAGATTTCTAAACTCAGAACATATTGTATGAAAATTAATATGGTTTTCGACATATTGACGCAGTCTCCAAATTATCTGCCCATTATATGGCCTCACTTGAAAGTAACCTGATCACATTTGCAGTATTTTTGGATCTTTCAGGCATTTAACACACTAGATCACAATATTTGGTTGATATAAGCTACATTTTTATGGTCTTCGCGATGTTGCGTTGGGGAAATGTATAACATATCATAACATAGCGTCACCTGTGGGGTTCCCCAAGGAAGTGCCCCGGAAATTATTATAATAATATAAAATAATGATTTTTTAAGGGAAACCCATCCCCCTGTTCTGAGGGCTGTACATATTTACCCCTGACTCAGACCTGACCCAGCACACATCTCAACTCCAAAGGGGAGCATACAACGCAAGCTGCCATTATAGGCGCAAAGCGTTACTCAAACACATAGTCATCGTGTCCTGTCAGATACTCATTTTTTATAGATAAGTGAACCAGTCGCCACATGACAACATTGCAGCTCCCGGAGATTCGAACCCGCGACCCTTTCGGCTACGAGTCCTACGATCTAACAAACTGCGCTTTCAAGTCTCGACTATTCATCATCTATACAAAAGATGTACCACATGCATTAACATATTCAAAATGCAGCTTACTTTCAGACGATACAGCAGTATATTGCACTTCTCAAAACCAAAAGGAATTACAACGAAATACCAAAAATGACATGAGAGCATTATCAGACTGGTTCTATGCAAACAAATTACTATTGAATGTTCAAAAGACAAATTATGCTGTGTTTACTCCAAAGAACACAAGCAATAACATATCATCCATAACACTGCGAAATCAAAATAAACAACTATTAAGAGTCAATAATGCAACATTCCTAGGTATTTATATAGACAATGGACTTGGATGGAATGACTACATCAATCATATTGTCAAAAATTATATATATATAAATTAAATATAAAAATATTTATTTATAATTTAAATAATTATATAATTTTTATTTATTTATATTAAATTTATAATAATATAATAATATAAATTAAATATTAAAAAAAAAAAATAAAAAATATTTTTTAATTTTTAAAAAAAATAAAAAATTTTTTTTAAAAAAAAATTAAAAATTAATTAAAATATATATATATATTTTTATATAATTTTTTAAAATATTATTAAATATATATAATATTAATTAAAAAAAATTTTTAAAAATATTAAAAAAAATTTTAAAAAAAATGGGACTTTACTTACTATTTAAAAACTTTGGTAGCTTTTCCAGACGACGTCAAGTCAGTCAAATCATTCCACCAACGAGTAAAGAAATATTACTTAAGCACTTATTGAGATCAAAGTCACATTACCTTGACCATCATCATATCTATTCGAAGATATATCATAACACTATATGTTGGAATGACGTACTTTGCTAATTAGTGGTAGTCTGCCAATGACATGCGTACCAGACATATACTTGTAACCTTCTTCCTATATTTGTATACTTGTGCAGATGTTAAATATTTGTAGAACACCAAACTATCTATCTGCCATGTGCTCGCTTCATTTACTGTGTATTTATGTAATGCCATTCAAAATTCAGTTTGAAATAAATATATTGATTGATAATTGATTTTGTGATTATGACGCAATATCCTTTAGCTGTATTTTGTTTAAGCTTCTGTAAAATAGTGATCATTCAGGCTGCCGCTTTTGTCATATTCATTAGAATTCAAAATGACACCAGCTTTATCTTTGTTTATGAAGATTTGTCACCAAAGTTGTTCCTGTTAATTTAAACCTGGGTGTCAATATTATTCTTAACTGGAGTTACACTACCCGTAATCAACAACAAGTGAAAATACAAGGTCCCTTTGTTTTGTGTGAACTTAATATAAAATAGCAACAGCTCCATAACCTTGCTAACTAGCAACTGTAAATTAATGCATTTGCTAGTCATTACTCTGTGCCGTCAATCCGTCCATATTATGTACAGCATCTAGCCAGTGCTGTTACTCTATTGGTTGTTTGAATATTCGTGTTTTTTTTTTTGGGGGTTTTTTTTTGGGTTGTTTGTTTTTCTGGAAGTATCAATAGCATGTAAAAGCAGATGGGTCACACAATAGGCATAATGTTGTTAACAAACCTCGTGTGGTTGGAGTCGGTGACTTCAACAATCTGTTTAAGCTGAAAATGTTCAAATATATCTTGAGGGCTCGCTCAAGGTAAATGTATTCATTAATGTGACTACCTACTAATATCTTGATATAAACTTTAGGAAGTCATTTACTTAACAGTTATATAAGATAGGATTGTTATATCAAGTAAATTCTTGCTGGTTTTCATGTGGGGTTTTAGGTGACTGGTGACTGCAGATCTGTCTTACGAACTTAATTATCCGGGCATACAGCTGAACACTAACATATCACCCGTTATTTAAGCGATATAACGATGAGGTGAATTTTCTACATAGTCAGAATGTTTGACTGATAGAAAATATAAATAAAGTAACCAGCAGATGTTAATAATTATAGATTCATAAACTTCGATTCATAAGACCTTCCTGTAATTATTATTTCGTATTACAACGATACCCTAACTGTGTCGAGGTTTAAAGTAACGATATTACACTTATTATGGTATCATTATCATCTACTTTATCACCTTGTAAGGCCTATGTAATGTCCAGAAGGTTTCTAGGGTTAATACAAAGTAACGAGTTGATAGAATGCCATGATGTGGCTAAAGTAGTTCAATTCATTTTATATGATTGGTTAATCTATCTTTCAATAGATTTCAAAATTAGATAACTAATAATGTTAATTAAAACTGTTATTTAAGCCATTTTATAATGCTATTAATGTGGATGTTGTTTTTCTAATTGATAATATGATATTTACAAATCAACCATTTCTATGGATTCCATACTGCAATGTTACAATATCCAGATATGTGTTGGCTAGAATCTTTTCAGAATGTATAATAATAATAATAATAATTATCTTATTATTATTATTATTTTAGTATTAGTATTATGTAGATATATTAGAGCGCCTTTACCACTAGCAGAAATTTAAATCCTTTGAATATCGTTATCCTAATAAGATTCATAAAATAATTCAATAAGAACGTTTAAGGCAATCAACAAAATATTAGTTATTACAATGTATATTAACACTCATTGTCAACCTATTTCACAATGTGAGGTCTGCTACGCAAAACCATAGCCGCTATATAACTTGTGATAAGGCTTAGTTGGCTGCAATAGTTTCTAGTTGGATGACCTGAGGTTTCGAATGGACTTCCTAATAGACATAATTTACTCATATTTACTGTCGTTGGCAACAAAACGCTAAAATAGATATTCTCTCTCACGGGAAACCATTGAAGTTGTGATATAGAATGTGTGGTTGATGAGAATGGTTGTTGGGACATGAGTTAGTTTGCAGGGGTTGGTTAAAACAATATCAATACAATATGACTAAAAAAGACAAAAAGTTTATGAGTCAATACAATCTACTAATACATTTATTTTACTTTTAATTGAATATTTAAATATTTAATCGACAACAAATAACTTAAACATAATTCATTCAAGTTTTATCACACTATATGAAATCACTGAATATTAACAATTTACACTAGAAATTGCTTTATAACTTTCATGAATACTATTCACTTGCTCTCTTGCTCGATCTCTCACTCACCCATTCGATGACTCACAGCCACCAATATACGTACTGTTTCACTTACTCGCTCTCTTGTTTATTCTATCAATCGTGAACAAAGAACAATCAAAAATACAGTGAGAATCCAGTAATTCTGGCATCGTTTATCCAGCAAATTCACATTCCTGCACATTCGAATTCATTATTAATATTCATTTTGAGATCATCAAGCATTTTATATGGAAATGATTATCTAATGTACATAATAACCCCTCTTCATTTGCACCCAGTTCTATTATTACTCACAAATTGGCAACCTGGTAGAATAAACACATTTTGGTTTAAATCACCTAAGAAAGTCTCACGCAGTATAATTAACTCTATAATAATACTAACGTTATTTAAATTAGCAAGCATGGTTATCATGCTTACTAGAGAGGCTGTGAATATTTAGGTGAATAGCTGTGTATTGATAACCTAAATTTGATTTGATATTGTGACATTTTGTTACCATCATAATATGTGCATTTATCGTTCAATTTAAAAAACGTAAATATCTTCACCGTCCCCCCACTATCACCAATCTTACTTTAGTTAAGTAAATAATCATAAATATCAGTGGTCATTTGGCCAAAGGTGCTTCATTTGTAATTCCCAACATAATTATATTTAGCAAAGTTGGAACATGCCAATGTTCAAATAAATTACATTCCCGTTTATATACATGTTAACAACTAATACGTGAATAAATACAATCGCTTATATATGGCATGTTGCTCAACATAAAGTTAATACACTTGTCATGGGGGTTATTCACATAATATAATAAACAAAAACTAAATATGTATAATACCTGGTGCCATTGCAAAGTCCAAATATGTAATGGAAAAAGAGCGACCGGGAGTGTATTTTGGATGATATGCATGATAAGTATTATAATATACTAATACTAATCCAGTCTAGTTCACAAACAAATTAGTTGAAAATGATGTAGTTGATTCATGGTTTTAAACCGCAACAGTTAGTTAAATGCGTATCTTAAAGAGGTAGGTATAATGAAATATCTAAATAAACCTACACAAAATTTAATCAAAGTTGTACTTAATATTAAATTTAGTATATACATAAATGTCAGGGAAAAAACAATGTATTATTTAGCCATAAGTAATTGTGCACTTAGTGTATAGGTAATGTTTCCACACGGTTCCTAAAAATGAACAGATAAAGTACAATGATATTAATATTATCTGTTGATTCAAGTTATTGGTTTGCATTGCATGCCTAGAGACAGAGTTCATTTATGTGTCTTCAGATCTTCAATATTTCAAACATTTAATCCTGTGATATATTATTACGCGTGCCTCAAAGAACTGGACATTGTTTAACAGTTCGGCAATTTCATCATCATCTGCTAGGTATTTTTCCTCTAGTCCTGCAGTTCTCTCTTCTAATAGCGACATAATGTACTAATCAGCAAGTAGTGAAGGTAGGGCAAGACCACTAAACTAAGCCACTGGTAAGTATTCAGGAAGAAACGTGTTAAAACCAAAAGTGTTGTGACGCAGGATGTTGGGCATAAATGACAAAAATATCAAATCAAGCCGTACAAATCTCTGTTTCTTGTATAATCCAATCACTTATGACATCATTTAGTCTTGGATCACTAATGTTCCACTTGCTAATAGATCAAAAAATATCCCCACACTCTGATGGGCTGTGAGAATGGCGTGATATTCGAGATACCAGACTAACCTGGTATTTACCATCCGCTCAAAAGTTTTACAAATACAACTTGTGAGAGCAATTGGACGGTAATTACCAGGATCCGAGAGATTTTTTTCCTGCTTTGGGGATTGGGATGATGTTGGTTTCTCTCCACTGAGAAGGGAAGTCACCAACACTCCAGATTTCATTGTAAATATCGAGCAGGACTTCTAATGAACCTCAGGCATTTGTTTTAAGATATGGTAGTGAATATTATCAGGCCCAACGGCAGTATCATGGGCTTTCTTGAGAGAGTCCAATAATTCTCTTATTGAGAATTATTTATTATAAATTTCATCATTTTGTTATGTGAGATTTATTCGACTTTGCTCAAGGGTCATTTTGTTTCTCCTGAATTTGTTTGTGTAGTGTTCTGCCGATGAATTGTGTGCAATAGTTTCTGCCAACGTATTCCCGATCTCTTTTGGGTTTGAAATTATGTTCCCATTTTTTCTAATTGTTTTATTGGAGGGCCCTGAACTTTACCCGAGATTTTCTTAATTATTTTCCATATTGTATTCACGGGAGTTCTATTATTTAATTGGGAGACATATTCCCTCCAAGAATTTCGCATGTTTCTGCGAATGACCCGACGGGCCCTGGCATATTCGATTTTATAATTTGTCAAATTTTCATGGGAGGGATTTCTTTTAAATTGGTTTAAAGCTCTCTTTCTTTGTTTCAGAGCTTCCTCGCATTCTCCATTCCACCAGGGCTTGTGGAGTTTTCTTGGAACTGTAGAGGATTTTGGTATCGTTATTTCCGCTATGAAATGTAGCACTGATGTAAAGAGTTCACAGCGGTTTTCTTTGATAGTCTTGAAGGTATTTCTATTTATTTCTTGGCTACATTTAAATTTAAAGTTGTACCAGTCTGCTTTCTTAAAACTCCATTTTGGTATATTTAAAAGTGCTGCCTTGTTTTTATAATGCAGGAATGTTGGAAAATGGTCACTGCCACAGAGATCCTCATGTACAGACCATTCAAAATCAAGAAATAATGATGGGCTGCACAGGGACAAGTCTATGGCAGATGATGACCCGGTTGCTGGATGGATATATGTATGTGTGTTATCATTCCACAAGCACAGCTCATTGTGTTCAATGAACTTTTCTAATGTGTTGCCCTTATTGTTATTTTGTGCATTCCCCCATATAGTGCTGTGGGCATTCATGTCGCCAATTAAAATGAAAGGGGAAGGAAGCTGGCTCATTAATTCATCCAGTTCATTTCCACCAAGTGGGTAGCTTGGTGGAATATATATCGAACACAATGTCATGGTCTTGTGGAGTGACAACGTCACAGCAACTGCCTGCAGATTGGTATTTAAACTAATTTGTCTGTGGGGGATGGATTTTTTTATCATGATGGTGACTCCTCCGGAAGCTCTGGTGTCAATAGCTTCATAAAATATATGGTATGAGGAGTATTTCCTAAATTTAATAACGCTTGGACTTTTCATGTATGTTTCTTGGCAGCAGAATGCAATGGGGTCATAGTCCCGCATTAGCATTTTAATTTCATCTATATTTTTTCTAAATCCTCTACAATTCCAATTTATTATAGACTGGTACATTTTTTATTAATATTTTATTCTGGAAGGGTTCCCGATGGGGCATGACCTGGATTGTCCAGGTCATCGTAGTTTGGGTGTCCATATTTTATTTTATTTGTTTCAGCACAAATGCTCCCCACCCGCCTTGGAGTCCAACAAGGGGATGCACAGAGGTGTGGTAACCAACACTTGTGCATCAGGGATACAATTGTGATATACCCCCAGAAGATAGTATTACAAGGGAAAACCGAGTGGAGGAGTGTCATCCACCCGATTACCCAAAGCAACACCATCCTCCAAGGTTGACCCATCAGCCACTGCCTTCTGGTAAGTGGTGGCTTAAGGACCAATGGTCCAAAAACAACCACCCCCAGGGCTAAACGTGACTAGCCGATTGGTCAGATCGGGCCTTTCTGACCTCCCGTCTTAGAAGGAAATTAGGGCCAAAGTAGTGTGTTGCAGTGTTTCCACCACTCAACTACCAGGATCCCCTCTTCCCCTCCTACGGGTCGCAACCCACGGCAAACAGGTTGCCCCTTTTAGTCGCCTTTTACGACATGCAGGGGATACAGCGGACCTATTCTAAACCCCGGTCCGGCAGGGGGGGATCTCCGTCACAGTTAACACATATGACCTATATTATAGCTGCAGTGTTTGACTATAGGACTAAACATCACAAACCTTTTAGTTTACTCCACTATGACTGTTATTCTACTTAATAGCAGGCGATCTCAACGCCAATACTACAACATGGGGATACAAAATATACTATTAAATGATCCCGAAGTCCCCATCACTGTCTATGGGTCGACCCTCGATCTTGCCATCTTCCCATGAAGTTGCAGCCATAGCAGACTGGAGCCAATTAGAAGCT